>JAOANR010000001.1:59960652-60290864 GCA_030278955.1 Hygrophila difformis
ATGCCTCTTGATACCATGGATGCAAACAAAATGAATTAAACTCGCCACTGCAGAATTCCAGTCCACGATCAGTTCTAAGAGTTTTAACTTTCCTACCAGTCTGATTTTCCACAAGAGCCTTCCAATTCTTGAATGTGATCAATGCCTCATCCTTTTTCAGCTTTAAAAAAATATACCCCACGTCTTTCGAGAAAAATCATCAATCAATGTCATCATGTATCTTTTCCAGTAAATGATGGAACCCTATGACGGACCCCATAAATCAGAGTGAATATAATCCAGAATGCCATGAGTAGAATGAATTCCAGTAGAGAAGCTGACTCTTTTCTGCTTACCAAAAACACAATGTTCGCAGAACTCTAAATTTTATTGATTCCTTGATCCACCAAGAAGACGCACGTGAACTTAGAACTTTTCATCCCTTTTCACTCATATGCCCAAACGCATATGCCACAATTGAGTGAAAGTAGGCTCGTCAGAGGATGGCGAAGCAACTGCTGCAAACTGTTAATGTGCAACCTTGAAGTACATACAAACTCCAACTCGATTTGCTTCATAATTGTACGGGAACCTGTAGAAATCTTTAAAACTCCACCTTCACCTGTGTATTTGTACCAAGAGATTCCAAGGTACCAAGTTAAATCAAATTTCGCTCACATCAGGGACATGTCGAACATTAGTAAGAACTCTCGCGAAACACAACCATCATGGGTTTTAATCTGAACTGAACAAATACCCAACAACAACATACACTGATAAAATTAAAATCATCATTTCCCATCAATACTACACCACCAACTTTTTCATCATAAGTAGTAAACCATCCCGATTGGACAAATATGAACTGTGCACCCAGAATCTAAAACATCAATCACTTTTTATTTAGACCGGTGTTCTGTCAATGCTGTAAGAACAGGGGGGGGGATCACCATCGGATTCTGTTTGAACGACATTCAAGCTTCTGCAGGTTTCAAAAGAGATTTTCTTCTCTTTATTTTCTCTATCTTTTCTTGTTCTTCAACTTGTAGCAATCTGCAATCACATGCCCCTGTCTTCTTACAATAGTTACAAGTCTTTTCGTCTTTGGTCCCCTTGATTTAGATCGATCTTTTTTTCTTATCTCTAAAAATTCTTCCTAAAAACTCCTTCCCCTAAACCCCGAACAACCAAACCATCTGCCCTTATCTTCAAAACTAGGATTATAATCAAGCTTTTCCTTGGACAAAAAAAAAAACAAACTTGATTTAACTCATCAAAACTCAATGTATCTTGAGTACCATAAAGCATAATTTCTCTAAATTGTTTGTAGGAAGGAGGCAACGAGACAAGTAATAACACAGCTTTGTATCATCAACAATCTTAATCTCCAGATTTCCAAAATCCATAATAATAGAATTAAATTCATCTAGATGAGATTTATTGAATCGGGGTACCTTCAGACATTCGAATAGTGTAGAGACGTTCCTTGAGACGAAGTTATTTTGCAAACGACATCGACATATACAACGATTCAAGCTTTAACCATATCTCTGCTGGCAGAATCCTCATGAGCTACTTCACGCAGGAACTTCCTTCGATAGCATCAATTGAATTGCTGTCAATGCTTTTTCGTCTAGTTCTGCCCAATCTTCGTCACTCATCAGTTGCAGGCTTCTTGGATTTTCCGTACTAACGCTTTCTTCAAGCCATTCTGAACAAGAAGCGCCCGCATCTGTATTTTTCCAACGTAGTAAACGAAATCTTGCCATCAAATTTCCTCAATTTCGAACCGTGCAAACGACATCTTCAATTGTATAGTCTCTGATACCACTTGTTAGGAAATTTATGGATCTTTGATATGAAATTGAAGAAACGAACGAAAAATAAATAAATTGAGACACAAGATTTACGTGGAAAACCCAAAAATGGGAAAAACCACAGACGACGAAGATCTTCACTAAGAATCGAATAGAGAGTAACAAATTACAAATCAAAAAATCTCTCTCAAAGATGATCGCTCAAAATTGATTTTACAGCAAAAGAAAAAGCCGTGAAGCAAAATCTGGAGGAAGAGAACACGCAGAAAACCATATCTTCCAATATCTGATATCTGTCAATTTTAATTAAAAAACTGCTCTCACAAAAAAAAACCACCCATTTACTAAATTTAGCATTTTCCAGCCTTCCATGATAGCTTTATTAGGCATGACCATGACTAAGGGCTTAGTCCCTTGCTGCATTTTACAACCTTCAACAAAAGCCTTGCTCATGCCCATGACTAAGGGCTTTGTCCCTTGCTGCATCCACAAAGAATTTTGAGGCATATAACACAACAATTCCCTATTATTAATAATAAAAATTGAACACCTAAGGGTAATACCTACTTTTTGAATATTAATCAAATTAGGATACGAATACAACCAGATACAAAAAATTATGGCCCTGTTTGGGAAATTAAGCTACATAAAATTAGCTTATTCTAGTCAATTTAAGATAAATTAGCTTATTCAAAAAAGAAAAATACTTAAAATAGTGTTCAATCAGCTCTTTTTGAAACCGATGCGAATAGCAGCATTTTTAGAATTAACTTAACTATTCTAGGCAAAAAATTTGCCTCAAAACTGGCACACAGTTAATTTTAACCAATTTATTACTCAAATTAACTTAAAAATAAAAATTATACATAATCAATTAACAGCTATACAGCTAATTCCCAAACATACCCTATATATTATTGGATATGACATTGAATTGGATGGATAGTAATCCGCCGCCTCATTTTCACCACTAATGGTTAGAGTTTCTTTTTATTTTTATTTTTTGTCATATGCTTCAATAATAAGATATCTTCATTTATATGTAATAATATCATGATAATTTTATATTTTTTTGGATGTGGGGTTGGTTGGTGGGTGTAACCGGTATCCCCAGCCATATTGGGCCTAAGACTAATCTCTCGATGAAAAGACAAATTTGGTGGGCATTGAAAGGGTTGTCTCTCCTTAAGCAGAATTCTGCATACACAAAGGCTCGAACCCGAGACCTTTGCTTAAACTGCCAGAGCCCCATACCACTCAGGCCAACTGCGTTTGGTTCATGATAATTATTTTTAGAAAGGTGTATTCAATTAAAACTCTATAAGAATTTTTTAACATTGAAAGTTTGGGTGTATTCATCTGGACTTAAAAAAAATTTTAAAAAATACTGAGGTATTAATACATATTTTTTTTAAAAAAAAAAGTTAAAAATCTTGATGTATTCAATAAATATTTTAAAATGTTATACACGTGTTTACATATGGCTGTATAGCTTTTGAATGTCTTCCCCATGAATGCCCCGTGTCTTTTCATTCCATGAGTCACCAGTAGGTTTTGCCCTATAAATACAGGCATTGTAACGAATTGGAGACACATAATTCTCTTGAATGAGATTAATTCCCACTGCTTTCCATTTCTTTGTCAAACATAATACTCTATTTTAATTCCTACTCAATTATAATACTAAATAGTCCTATTGTAATACCCGAGAATCAACAATCGATTATTAAATCCGAAAAATTAAAGAATTGGGATTTAATTATCGCCGAAATAATTCCGAGAGAGCGGAATTAAATATTTTCGACGATAGCAACTCGAAGCGAGTTATCGATTACCCAACAATCATGGATAATTCATATTATGAATTTTTAAAATTAAAAATCATAATATCATAAAAAAAAAAATATAAACGCGCTGCAGTGGCCGCTCGGCGGCGCGCCACCACGCGCGGCGGCGGCGGCGGCAGGCAGCGTTTCAAAATGCTGAACGCGTTTTGATCCAAATTCGAGGCATTGTGATTTTCCAATTGGTCAAGATTCATCCCCATCCTACATTCATGAACACATTGGGGTAGTTTTGGATAGCTTTTTAAGTGTATTAGACTCACCTACAACTTGAAATAAGTGGGATTCATCTGCACACAAAGGATGCATTTGAACCATGGAGTGGAATGAGGGTTTAATGGAGAGGTTGGTGGTTCCAAAATCCGAGCTTGACTGCCATAAACCTCTTGTGACTTTCCCAGTTTCATTAAGGCACCCATTGGGACTTCATTCTCTCCTTAATCTACCCCAAATCAGCCCTATCTCCAACATTCCACCAAACACCTAAAAAAAAAAAAAAAAAAAAAAAAAAAAAAACTCCGAAAATTAGACTTCAAATTGAGAGTGTGAGTTGCTTGAGTGTTCCCTCTCTTTGCTCCAGAGTTTTTGGTCGAGTTGGGCACACCAAATCTCTTCTTCTACAAGTTGGTAAGATCCCTAACCCAATTCTTTGCTTTAGATTTGGTTATCGAGCCCTTACACCAAGTGTTTTTTTCCTTCAACCCCTCAAAATAAGATTCATTCCGTAGAACTTCGGAAGAGTGGGCTTTCCCGGACGATTGTGGAGATTCAACCAAAGGAGTTTTTGATCCTAATCTCTTCTGATGTAAGTTAGTGTTGTGCCTTTCAAATTTTAGAGCTTTTGGTTGAGTAATCCATTGTGATACAACTCGAAATCCATTCCTTGCCAAATCTGTTCGTTAGGGTTTTATCAGTATAGTTTTTTTTTGTTCATCGTTGTTGCCTAGTCCGTTCGTTTTTGGAAAATCCTTTCGAAACTGAAAAAATGTTCCTAATACCTTGAATATGATCTCTTAAATTTTCATAATTTTTGGACATGATTTAGGCATCGAAAAATCATCTGGTATTTCTGAGTTTTCTGATGACAGAATTAGTTTCATGGTGTAGTCAGTTTTGTTGTCCGTATTACTCCTATCTACGATCGTTTTCAATGGTTTGGTTTCTTCATTGAAAGTTATTCATCTATGTGTCTAGTTTATCCCTGTACAATTTCAGAATTTTTAGATCACTCTTGGAATTGTTATGAATTTTTAAAAGGAACTGTGGTCGAGTGAACAGTAAATCCTACACCCTTTGAAAGAGAAGTTTCTGAAATGATTTTTTTAGGCCCATTTAGAGTCCGAATTTGATAAAGTCTATTTCTAGGAAAAATGTTTATTTGATGTTTCCTAGCACCTGTAAAATTTCAGAAATTTATAAAATGTTTTACTACATTTTCCTAGCGCGATTTTGAAATCTGCCACAGTAAGGTTTTCATCGGTAATTTGATTTCGTACGTTTTGATGAATTGTGGAGTCCAATTGCTACTCATTTGTGAAAATTATGAACTCTGGAAATGTAATGATGTTTTGTAATGATTAAAACGTGAATTTTAAAACCCCTTGTAAGTTTTGATCGAGTTAGATGCCCAACTTTGGAGGTAAGTGCACTTGGCGTGAGCTCGTTTGGGCCGCCCCCTCTTTTTTGAGGCAAAACGGCGCCAAGGAAATTATGTTACGTGTTAGTATGAGTCTATACTCCTAGATGTATCCGTATGGGTTATCTAGGGCTCCGGAGTGTGTCTGTATAGGGTCCGCTGCTTTCACTTGCCTTGCGGGTTTCGATTCCCCAAGATGTATGTTTTTTCCTGCGGGTTCGATTCCCCAGGATATTGTTGACTCCTATGGGTTCGATTCCCTAGGATGTATATTGAGTTCTTGCGGGTTCGATTCCCCAAGGACGAGGTGTCCTCGATCATAATGAACAATGGTAAAAGAAGGTATTTGAGTTCTGGAAACAATGATGTCCTTGATCATATGGAAACATTGGTAAAAGAATGTGTTTGAGCTCTTGCGGTTTGATTCCCCAAGAATGGTTGTTCTCGATAAAAAATGAACAATGATATATTATTCGTATGGCAAAGTGCAAGAATCTTCGGGAATTATTTTTTTTTTTTGTGGGGAAGTAATCTTATTCCATAGAAAGTCAAAAGTTGAAATACAGCAATCTCAAAACTTGAGTATCTCATGAGGCAACCTCCATTAGACGTTCTCAACAACATTATGCCATCAAGAAATTAATCAAATCTCACACTAGCCTGTTTGGTCCTCTTAATCTACCACATCAAATTTGTCCAAACCCTGTCCAGCCCCACCCGAGGAATCAGCAAACATCAACGAAATTAATATGAGGCAGACATTCACCATGACTTCCCCAGAGCCAAGGCAGCATCTTCATTGGCCTATTGTGACTTTTCTGGAGCTTCCGAAAACGGCAAAACTTCAACATATAACACAGCAGCAAAGCAACAAACTCATCACGAAATTATTTTTACTCGACCTTCCTTTTTAAAATTAAATTCCTATCTTTTATTCACTCTTCTAAAAACTCTAGAATTTGATAGGCTATATATTAACTTACTCAGTACCGTTGTACTGATAGATCCGTTGTCTCTATTTTTTTCAGATGTTGAAGATTAGCGCATGGCATTTACATTTGGGATGGGAATTTTCGAAGACTTGTTGCACTTGTTTTTAAATTCTTTTATGAATCCCAAACTCATGTTTGGCCCTTAGCTTCCGCACTGTTTTAAATTATGTATGTTAGACTTAACTCTGATTTAAAACCTTCGGGCACTTATTGAATGGTTTTAAATTATTTTTAAGAATTGGTACAACTTAGCCTTAGCATTTTCTCAAGTGAGCTTGAAATGGTTCGCGTCTTGCTTGGGAAGGTGTGGCGGTGACATCCTGGCCTGGGTTATCAAATCCGGGGTGTTACAAAGTGGTATCAGAGCCCGAAAAATTTTAAAGCTATTATTTTTTCGGCCCACTATAAGAGGCCCAAATTATTCAATATTATTTTTAAGCATTTTGAGTATTATTTCCATGGAAAAAGGAAATTTATTTTTAAAACCCATCGAAAAGTATATCTCGAAAATTCGACAAGTCTTAAAAAAATTAGTACTATTTTTGGGGGGAAGCATGTGCATTAATAAAATTATTATTTTTATGTGCCAAATCCCTTAATGTAAAATTTGTATGTTAGATGGCCGACCCAAGATTACAAGATTCTATCATGCGCTTATTATGCTCTATGTCCGACATCACGCATGAGCTTCCCCACATTAGCAGGGACGCCGCGAATGATAGGAATAGAATCGTGCATTGGAAGAAAGGATTGAGGCGTTAACCATTATGAACAATCAAGCTGCTGCGCAGCCAGACCACTATGGAGACTGAGTTTGGTGACCTTCGTCATCATTGTCCACATGTCGCATGGCGAATTTCAAATCATAGATTTGATAACGATTGGTATGATTGACGATATCCTAGCCCCTAGTCCACTTAGGGATGTGTGGAGGAAGATCCTCAATTACATGCCCATGTTGAGAACGAGGACTCTGTTATCACCAATGAGGAAGTGGAGGAGGACCCTCCAACGTGTCTGACACTGATGAAGAAAAGGAAGTGGATAGTTGGCTGCTTGACTCATCTGGTCCTATGGAGTAGATTGACCCATTTTATTTCTGCTTATCCAACCACATCTTCTGTAGTAATTCATGCCTATGTATTAGCAATCTTTTATGAAAGTCTGCAGTATTTATTTTTCTTATCAGTGTCATCTTCTACTTAGAGCCGATGAGCTCAGATTCTAATCACTTTCTGACTTGCTTCCTAACCTACCTTAGATTAGAATCTTATCTCTGCGCGCACTTACTTTGACCTAAGAATATTAACCTAGGAATTCAACTACCATCGGGTAAAAATGGTATCGTGTTCGAAACGATATGATGGAATCCCGATTGTAATCAAGAACATAGAATTTTTCGCGAACCTAGTCGAATTTGAGCTCAAGGACTTTGACATTATCTTAGGAATGGACTTTCTAACTCAGAAACAGAAAATCTCTCTGGCCAAGAGTCAAGGAAAGAAGGCCATTTACTACATGCAGCCTCAGAAGAATGGTGCCAAGGTAGTAAATGCAGTGAAGTTCTGCAATCTCATGCAGAAGGGATATCTGTTGTACGCCTGTTACGTACATAATCTGGAGGACGAGGGAAATAAGATCGAGAGAATTCCAGTCGTGAGCGAGTACCCCGATGTATTTCCTGAAGATATCCCAGGAATGCCTCCCGAGCGTGAAGTTGAGTTCACAAACGATCTGGTACCTGGAATCGAACCAGTATCGAAGGCACCGTATCGTATGGCGCCCGCGGAGATGAAAGAACTAAAGGAACAACTCGAGGAGTTGTTATCGAAAGGGTATATTAGGCCGAGCACATCACCATGGGGTGCACCAGTCCTGTTCGTCAAGAAGAAAGACGGTGGACTTCGACTGTGCATAGATTATAGAGGCCTTAATTAGGTAACAATCAAGAATAAATATACCCGCTGCCTAGGATCGAAGATCTCTTCGATCAGCTGAAAGGAGCAGCAGTATTTTCAAAAGTTGACCTGAGATCGGGATACCACCAACTGCGTATCGCCGAGCAAGATATACCCAAAACAGCTTTCCGAACTAGATATGGGCACTACGAATTCACCGTAATGTCCTTCGGTCTGACTAATGCTCCCGCAGTATTCATGAATCTCATGAATAGTGTTTTCCGAGAGCTACTAGACTCATGTGTTGTCGTATTTATCGACGACATCCTAAGTTTACTCGAGGAATGAAGAGGAGCATCAGAGTCATTTGCACCAAGTACTTGGACTTTTGAGGAAAAATCAACTCTACGCGAAGCTGTCAAAGTGCGAGTTTTGGATGAAGGAAGTCGCCTTTCTAGGTCATATAGTAGTATCGGCTAAGGAGTATCGGTTGACCCGCAAAGATATCGGCAGTGTCTGATTGGCCGGCACCGAAGAGCCAGACTGAGGTAAAGAAGTTTTCTAGGACTAGCCGGATACTACCGAAGATTTGTGAAAGACTTTTCAAAAATTGCGAGACCAATGACCCAGTTGCTGAAGAAAGGATTGAAATTCGAATGGACAGCTGAGTGTGAGCAGTCATTCCGAGAGCTCAAGAAGAGACTCAGATCAGCACCGGTCTTGGCATTGCCATCAGAAACTGAAGATTTTGAGGTGTACAGCGACGCTTCGAAAGAAGGTCTTGGTTGCGTGCTAATGCAAAACCAAAGGGTGATTGCTTATGCATCGAGGCAACTCAAGCCACACGAAGGAAACTATCCGACACATGATCTGGAACTAGCGGCGGTAGTGTTCGCTCTTAAGATCTGGCGACACTACCTATATGGACGAACATGTCGGATGTTTACAGATCACAAGAGCCTCAAGTATATATTTACTCAGAAAGAGTTAAATATGAGGCAGAGGAGATGGCTCGAGCTGATCAAGGATTACGACTTGGATATAGCCTACCATGAGGCAAAGCGAACGTCGTTGCGGACACACTGATCGCAAGACGAGGCACACGGCGAACACACTTATTTTACCTTCGGGACTGTACATGGATCTAGCCAAGTTGGATACTGAACTAGTCCATTATGGGACCATGGTAGAAACAGTGAACGCCATAACAATTGAACCTAACCGTGTTCGACGAGATTCGAACAGCTCAACCGGACGACGAGAATCTTAAGAGAATCAAAGAAAAGATTGGTGAAGGAAAGGCGGTAGGATTCATAATCCATGAGGACGGAAGTATCCGTTTCAAAGGAAGATGGTGCGTTCCTCATAAGTGCGAGGAATTGAAGAGAAAACTCATGGAAGAAGGCCACAATACACCTTATTCAGTCCACCCTGGTGGGGATAAGTTGTACAAGGACTTAAAGAAAATCTGCTGGTGGCCGCAAATGAAGAAGGATGTTGCCGACTTTGTGGCTAAGTGCATAACCTGTCAGAAGGTGAAGGCAGTGGAGGGGCAAAAGCCGTTAGGATTGGTAAAGCCATTGGAGATCCCAAGCTGGAAATGGGACAACATCTCCACGGATTTTGTTTCGGGGTTGCCAAGATCTCCCCGAGGAATGAATAAAAATTTGGGTGATAGTTGATCGGTTAACAAAGACCGCCATCTTTATACCAATGAAGGAAAATTGGTCGATGGATCAACTAGCTAAGGCATATATCGAAAACGTGGTCCGAAGGCACGGAGTACCGCATGATATTATCTCAGACCGAGATAGTAGATTCGTCTCCAACTTCTGGACTAAACTACAAGAAGCCTTAGGAACCCAAATCAAGATGAGCACAACATTTCATCCAATGACGGACAGTCAGACTGAGCGCACGATTCAGACGCTTGAGGACATGCTAAGAGCGTGCGTACTCGAATTCAAGGGAAGTTGGGAAGACCACTTGCCGTTAACTGAATTCTCGTACAACAACAATTATCACGCTAGTATTGGCATGGCACCGTTCGAAGCGCTTTACGGGCATAAGTGTCGCAGTCCGTTGTGCTGGACGAAAGATGATAATTCGGTAGTTGTTGGACCGCAACTCATTGAAGATATGAGCAAGAACGAATCAAGGTGGTTCAACAGAAAATGAAGGCCGCACAGGACAGCAGGCAGAAGAGTTACGCCGACACTAGGCGGCAAGAGTTGGAATTTGAGGTGGGAGACAAAGTTATGCTGAAAGTGTCGCCCATGAAAGAGTTTTTTGATCCTAATCTCTTCTAATGTAAGTTAGTGTTGTGCCTTTCAAATTTTAGAGCTTTTGGTTGAGTATCCATTGTGATACAACTTCGAAATCCATTCCTTGCCAAATCTGTTCGTTAGGGTTTTATCAGTATAGTTTTTTTTTTGTTCATCGTTGTTCGCCTAGATCCGTTCGTTTTTGGAAAATCCTTTCAAAATGAAAAATGTTCCTAATACCTTGAATATGATCTCTGTAAATATTCATAATTTTTGGACATGATTTAGGCGTCAAAAAATCATCTGGTATTTCTGAGTTTTCTGATCACAGAATTAGTTTCATGGTGTAGTCAGTTTTGTTGTCCGTATTACTCCTATCTACGATCGTTTTTCAATGGTTGGTTTCTTCATGAAAGTTATTCATCTATGTGTCTAGTTTATCCCTGTAAAATTTCAGAATTTTTAGATCACTCTTGGAATTGTTATGAATTTTTAAAGGAACTGTGGTCGAGTGAACAGTAAATCCTACACCCTTTGAAAGAGAAGTTTCTGAAATGATTTTTTTAGGCCATTTAGAGTCCGAATTTGATAAAGTCTATTTCTCGAAAAATGCTTATTTTGATGTTTCCTATCACCTGTAAAATTTTCAGAAATTTATAAAATGTTTTACTACATTTCCTAGCGCGATTTTGAAATCTGCCACAGTGAGGTTTTTCATCGGTAAATTTGATTTCGTACGTTTTGATGAATTGTGAGTCAATTGCTACTCATTTGTGAAAATTATGAACTCTGGAAATATAATGATGTTTTGTAATGATTAAAACGTGAATTTTAAAATCTTGTAAGTTTTGATCGAGTTAGATGCCCAACTTTGGAGGGTAAGTGCAACTTGGCGTGAGCTCGCTCGTTGGGCCGCCCCCTCTTTTTGGTGGCAAAAACGGCGCTAAGGAAATTATGTTACGTGTTAGTATGAGTCTATACTCCTAGATGTATCCGTATGGGTTATCTAGGGCTCCGGAGTGTGTCTGTATAGGGTCCGCTGCTTTCACTTGCCTTGCGGGTTCGATTCCTCCAAGGTGTATGTGTTTTCCTGCGGGTTCGATTCCCCAGGATATTGTTGACTCCTATGGGTTCAATTCCCTAGGATGTATATTGAGTTCTTGCGGGTTCGATTCCCCAAGGACGAGGTGTCCTCGATCATAATGAACAATGGTAAAAGAAGGTATTTGAGTTCTGGAAACAATGATGTCCTTGATCATATGGAAACATTGGTAAAAGAATGTGTTTGAGCTCTTGCGGGTTTGATTCCCCAAGAATGGTTGTTCTCGATAAAAAATGAACAATGATATATTATTCGTATGGCAAAGTGCAAGAACCTTCGGGAATTATTTTTACTCGACCTTCCTTTTTAAAATTAAATTCCTATCTTTTATTCACTCTTCTAAAAACTCTAGAATTTGATAGGCTATATATTAACTTACTCAGTACCGTTGTACTGATAGATCCGTTGTCTCTATTTTTTTTTCAGATGTTGAAGATTAGCGCATGGCATTTACATTTGGGATGGGAATTTTCGAAGACTTGTTGCACTTGTTTTTAAATTCTTTTACGAATCCCAAACTCATGTTTGGCCCTTAGCTTCCGCACTGTTTTTAAATTATGTATGTTAGACTTAACTCTGATTTAAAACCTTCGGGCACTTATTGAATGGTTTTTAAATTATTTTTAAGTATTGGTACAACTTAGCCTTAGCATCTTCTCAAGTGAGCTCGAAATGGTTCGCGTCTTGCTTGGGAAGGTGTGGCGGTGACATCCTGGCCTGGGTTATCAAATCCGGGGTGTTACACCTATATACTTATTATTTATATAACAAAAAAGTTTTTATAAATCTTTGGGTATTTAAAAGTATATTAACTTCAAGACTCCATAGATTTTAATGAATTTTCTTTTTATTAATGGTGAAATCTTGGAGGAATAAAATCTCTCTTTTAATTGATGAATTTGGGAAAGATTACAGGAAAAATAGAAAAGCAAAGTACAGGAATTAAAAGAAAGCAATAAAGGAATTGAAGAACAGAAAGTAGTAAAATTACAGAAAATAAGGATAAGTAAATGCGGCTTCTTTCGAAGTGTGTTAGAGATCTCTTGCCCTCTGGTGCCACACATTACACTTATATAGGGTTGAAGGGTTCCCTCGGCCAATGAACGCTCCCCTGATTTTCTTCCTTTGGTGGTGCTTCATCCTGATTTGATTCCTTAGATGACGTCTTATGTTGATACCTTCCTTGTATGGTGCCTCTTACTAGAATCCTCTTTTCATTATATGTTGCCTCACCTACTGACTTGGGGATCGCCTCCTCTTCTTCAGACCCTTCTACCGGATATATATTTACGGATTGGGCCGAACAATTTTAACAATTAGACCATAAATAGATGGGTCTTAATATATTTTTCATTGGGTTAACAGATGTCCCCCTCGCACAATTTATCTGATTAGCACTTTTAAGACAAATTTGTGCGCTTAAATTTTAGGGTTTAGAATCTCGGCCCACTAAGGCCCATTAGGGATTTGAAACCCTAGCCTTATAAAAGCAAGCCTCTCAAATTTTGGCAAGTTTCCAAAACTTTGCTCCACTTTCCAAATTTTCTTTCATCCTATATTCCTTCCTAATCCGCCGCTACTTTGGAAGCCGCCTCCCTTGTTCTCGCCTCATGCTCGGCCGCTCGGGTTCACGGGACACTGCCATTCCGCCTTCGTACTCCCGAGCTCCGTCGTCGCCCTTGTAAACACTGCCATCGGCGGCTCGAGCTGCCTGAGGTTTTTCTATCATCGATCATCCCGCGAGTTCCTGCCATCGCGATCGAGCCACCGCCGCCACCTTCTAGTGAAAAGGGACGCCAATTGTCTGCCAAGCTGCCACCTAGTGCCACGCTTAGCGCAGCCATCCTCTGCCGAGGGCCGCCCAACCAAGTTCTTCATTACGCCATCTCGTCCCAAGCCGCCATCCCCATCTCGGAGTCCTCGACCACTACCTCTCTACTGAGTGAGACCCGAGTGCGCCATCACCAGTGCAAGGCGCCAGCCCTCCCGCGAGAGCCACCATCGACGGTCTCGGCCGCCTACATGCTGCCTTGTGCTTGGGCCTCCATCGCCTTGCCCTTCGGCCGCCATCATCCTCGCACAAGCCGCCATCAGCCCGGCCAACACTTGCCATGGAAAGCCGCCACCTGGTCTCGAGCGCCGCCCACCACCCACGAAGGTCAGGCCGCCATCCTTCATCAAGTCGGCCCGCCACCCCTATGCTCCAGGAATAACGAGCAGTGCGCCATCCTTAGTCTCTGCCATCTCCATCGAGCCGGCCGCCACCTCGATCTTTTCCCAGGCCACGAGGGCCGCCAGCCACCTTCCCGGCCGCCACCCGAGGCTGCCGCCATCAGGTATCGAGCGGCCATCTCCATCTCCACGGGGCCGCCATCCCATTTTTCTTTGGGCGCCTTTGCTTTATGGATCAGGTTAGTCAGTTGTCCTCTATCCTTGTCATGCATATTTTATTTTGTTGTGGAGACTTATAGCTTGTGTTGGGAGAGGGATCATGGATGGGTGAATTGAGATTAGGACTTAGTAATTTTGGCGTTTCTGTGAACTATAGATATAGATGTTGGACTGAATCTTGTGCCGGGACTTGTTTCTCTTGATTTGCTGAATTCATGCTTGCATAGTATCTCGACTTTCCGATGCGCATTACATGACTCCTCGATGACATAGGACTTAGCAAAATCATCCACCTTTTATTTTACCTATCTTCTTCTTGATGAGCATTGCATATCATATCCTCATGTTTTATGACATAGGGCTTAGAGAACCATGCGACATAGGGCGTAGAGGAACATGCCATGTTAGCAGTTAGGTTAGTTGATCAATAGTTGTTTCTTGGTCTTCAACTGTTCCATTATCCACACTTTACTTGATGATAATAGGATTTAGTAGACGAAACCACGCCCTGCTGCCACTCATTGTCTTGGGCCGCCACTGATAGTCTCCCGAGACATCGCCGGCCGCCATCAAAGGGTCACTGGCCGCCACTCGCTCAGGCCACACCCCATCAGCTGAGGCCGCCACCCAGAGCTACCAGCTGCCATCCTCTTCGGGGCAGGCCGCCATTCATTTCAGTCCGGGGTCGCCACTCCCTTGACAGGTTCGCTGCCTCGTCCGTCTCACGGCTTGGCTTTTCAGGTTTTGAAACGTTTCCTTGGCTTTACCTTGCATGTCTTCGTGCTAACTTATTTGCTTGTTGACTTATCCGAGTAACTTTTTGGTATAGGACGTTTCCAATCTGTTTCAGCCTCAGACAGCCGGTCAGGCCGCCACTCTTAGTGCTCAGATCACCACTCAGGCCGCCATATCCTAGACGCCATCTTTGTCCTCTTCCCATGTTTAGGGTTGTATTGCCTCATATGACTTGTTTTGTGGTCTATGTTCGCATCCCTTAATCTCATGCTGCTTGCTTTTGCAGAGTGCGCAGCGTCCGCTTATTCCGGATTCTGACGATGAGGCTTATGATTTCGACCCGTCGGGAGTCTGAGCCTTTTTTTGCGACCGTTTCATAGTATGAGTGCGCACGCAGATGAGACGAGAGGGTTTTTTATCATGCAGGTGCCCGATTACTGAGGTTGCATTCACTAGTAGTCTTTGTGTCTCAGACTAAGGCTATTCAGTCTCAGCAGTGTGGCACTTCTTGCTCCTAAGTCAAATGCTAAAGTTCCCCAGGACCTGATCAGAGCACTTTAGACAAGTATATTTCATGGGTGCACCCGGATGAGTGGACGTTCTTCCGATTGCGTGAGTGGGGGACTGATGACGCTACCATTCTATCCACCAAGCCCAGGTGTTAGATCACCGCTTGCTCTACTATCTTATGGGTTTTCTGGAATTCCACTGGCAATGCCTTTCAGCTTCCTTGTGCTTCGTTGGCCCTACCCTCCCTTGACGTTGTGAAGATCACAAGACTTCGCAATGGTTGGATCTGAGCTGACACAGGTTCGGGCATTGTGATCCTATACTTGGTGCGGGCGATTTTTCCTCCAGGCAAATTAGCCAAGTAATTACGCAGCCTATATTGACCACAACAAGACAATTGGGGCTTCTCCTTCCACACAGGACGAGCATGTGGCTTTTCTTTTATTGTGTTCAGTCGATTCGTCATTTGCTCCCAGTGCTCTACTGTTCTACGCACTGCCCTTCCCCTCGTCTTAGCTATCATGAGTACAGAGTCTCGAGTACGGGCTCATATTTCCTTGGCACCACCTATTCAGTGGCATGGGCAAGCTTTCTGACATGTTGGCTAGTGGGCGAGATCCCACTAACTCGGCCTCTGCGGCTGTTATGGTTTCTACAGTTATGGATTCAGCTGTATTTTCCTCAGTTGTTTACCGGTGTACCTTCGCCCCGGCCCGAGAGAGGTTTTGAAGGGTGACCCGCTAGGCAAGCTGTTGGCCGCTGATTCTCCGTGAGGATTAGCCGGGATGGCCTTTTGAGGCGGGATAGTCCTAGGGATTGTCCGCTGTTCTATCATCATCGGCCGTTCTTACCATGACTTGTATATGTACGCCCCCATTGGGTGGTTGATGTCTACACTTGTGTGGCAGCCCGCTCGGCCATGCGGCATTCATGGGGAGTCTACTTGGAACACTAGCATGAAGCCTCACATGCTTTTGAGTGGGGTGAGGAGGAATGATGCAATCCAATCCGGTTCATAGCTGAGTCGTACTGTCCTCACTTGCTCGCCCGTCAGTTCGGCTGCCATCTTGGACTTCCTGGCAGAAGTAAAGTGGCCGGTTCGCTTTACCAAGAGCGGAGAGGATGACAGATGCGGGTATTAGGGCTGTGGTGGCTCTTTCGTCTCACCTGACGCTTTCTAGCTACCTCCCCTTTACTCCGACGGGGTCGCTTGTGATAATGGCCAGAAATGTCCATTATTTTCAATCCATTTCCGTGTCTGAAAACGGGCATTTGATCGCATTCCGTAGTATATTACATAAGAAAGCAGTTGAATTGACTGATTTATGCATAATTGTAAAAATATTGAGTTGGTATGAAAATGCATAAATATGTAATTTTATTACACAATATGTTAGAAAAATCCAAAAAACATGAGAAAAAGAAAAGAAAAGGAAAAGGAAATAAAAAATATGGGAAAAGAAATGAAAACCCACAAAAAAGTCGAATTTTTCAGGAAATTACGACGCTACACTCAACTACGACGCCAAGCATGTATAGCGTCGTAGCCGAGTATAGCGCGGTAGGCAGAATTGGAGGCAGGACTCTGAAGAAGAGAACCACGACGCCAAGCCAGCATAGCGTCGTACTCAAGTGTAGCGACGTAGCAGAGGTATAGCGTCGTAGACTGTCCATTTGGAGACAAAGAGTGTTCTCGAAGTGGAAGACTACGACGCAATACCTATAGCGTCGTAGTAAAGATAGCGACGAAGACAAGCATAGCGTCGTACCACGTCTCAGAATTCAAATTCAAGGGGCCTGGGGGCCCATGGGCCTAGGGTTTCTCGCCTATTTAAGGACAGGTTGACTCCAATGACCAGTCACTTCACAACATTCCTCACTTGGAGACAACTCAAGTTCTTGAGAGGTGTGTAGATAGGGTAGTTAGTTAGGTTTAACTTTTTTTGTGTATTATTTACTTTTATGCATTGTTCTTCATTTTTGTTCACTGTTAGCTATAGATTAGTGTTAGTTTATTGTTCTTAGACCTTAGTTAGCCACCATTTTCCTATATACAGTTTTGTTAACTCTTATTTAGGTTTGAAATACCCAAATGATGGGTATTATCAAACCATTTGATATAAAATGGGAAGTTAAACATCAAAGAGTCCCCAAAAACATGAAATGGACACAGGTCCATGGATTACTTGCTTTATCTTTGTTTAAATGACCATTTGGTCATTTTATTTTCTTTTGCAAATGTGGGTCTTCTATTTTGTTCTTTATCTTTGGGTTCTTATGCATGATTTGGTGATTGAAAACCTTCGTTTGGGTTTGTGGTTCATGGGTGTTTGCTTTTAAACTTATTTTACCATGATTTCCTTACATTTTGGCTTACTGTTCTTACCTTATTTCGATACTGTTCTTACATTGATGAACCATAAACTCGAAAAAAATAGGGTTTGCAATCACACAGATTGCATTACCCGACCAACACTTATGTTCTGAGGTAGCTACGACGCTAACCGCCCTACGACGCTATCCTAAGATAGCGACGAAGGTGAGGGGTTTGACGTCGTAGTTGCTTCAGACTTAGGTAAAAAATTTTTGCCCTACGGCGCTAAGACCTACGACACTATCCTTGGATAGCGCCTTAAATTTTTTTGTCTAAGGTCGTAGGACCCAAAATACTTCTATTTTCACAAAAAAACCCACCTACGATGCTATACCCACGACACTATCCTAGGATAGCGTCGTAATTTAGTGAATAACATCGTACCCCCAATTTTATCAACTCTTCAGAAAAATTTCACCTACGACTCTACACCAACGACGCTGTCCTAGGATAGCGTCGTAATTTAGTGTATAGCGTTGTAGTTCCTTACCTTTTCACAAACCATCTTTTCTTACTACGACGCTATGCCCCTACGACGTAAACCATGTTAAAACGTCGTAGGACACGATTAGCGTCGTAGTCCCCCATTTCTAAACTGCTATGTACGACGCCAACACTACGACGTAACACATTGTATAGCGTCGTAAATATGTTAGCGTCGTACATAACCCTTTAACTTCAAGATTTTCATCTCTTTCACCAACCCATGACGACGTTGTCCTCGCGACGCTATCCTAGGATAGCGTCCTAACATCTGTCTAGCGTCGTAATTGGCAATTTTTGCCTATTTTCCATTTCTCCACCCTCTTCATTAATTAATTGAACCCTGAAGTCAGTAATCAAAGATCATGATTAGCAATGATTAAAGATCAATGATTACCTTGATTAAAGGATCTTTGTTCTATTCTCTCTAAAATATTTTTCTATAAACAAAACCTTAATGTCTTAAGCAGATACTCCGGACTGTAATTAATTATGGTATGAAGGATTATTTAAGTTATTAATTATGGATTAGTTCCATAACCTTGCATGAGAAACCAATGTCTCTCATACAAGGCATCCTCTTTTAGTTTAATTTCATTTTGTCTTTCTCGTGATGTGTGAATGAACAGTAAAAGATATTACAGAATAATGTCGGTGAACGGTCCCTTCACCGGAAATGAAGTAGCCCGTAGTCTATATATTGATCACTGTTTGTTATTTTGCATGGTTTGGATAATAATTGACGAGGTCAAGCGAACGGTCCCCTTCACCGGGAAATGAAGTAGCCACTCGGGTAATTACTGTCCAAATACCCGTTTTATTTTCCTCGTCATAATTTCCAAACCCAAATTCTAATCTAAAATATGAGTTAGTTAAGATCTGTCAATCTTGGCTGACGAGCAGTGTAGAGAAGAAACATTTAGGTTTTTATCTGAATTCGCAGACAGTAGAAACCCAACTGGTAGCGACACTGCCATTATAGGGTTTCTGCTGTCTAAATTCATCCCATCTAAATAACCGGGAAATTGGACAGCAGATGTTTGCTATCCACCCGACCGTTCTGCCATCATTATTAGCCTCACGGCTGCTTCATATCTGTGTCCGACATTCTGTCTAGACCCGCCACTAATATTGGGTCAACTTATTTTACACTTCCATATAACTTTATGCATGATATTACTATGTAATTATTGTGGTCTATAATATTTTGGGATCCTTCCCTTGGACAATAGAAGTCTAGATTTGAACAGATATTGTGTATTAAATTTCCAACAAAAATTCATTTATAAAATCCGGATCTAAGTAAGGGATAAATTCTTCAGTTATGTCTAGTTCATACTCTGTCTAGGGTTAAATTTTGGGAGATTAGAAGCAGAATCAGCGATTAGGTCTTGTCTAGACTGAAAAGGTATGTGTTCTTATTGAGAGTCTAGTACCTGTTTAGGGAATGGTTTTCACATTTATTATTTTCCAAAATTGCTATATGTTGGGAATTTAGTCTTAACTTTCATACCGAGATGGGATCCACTTGGATTCAATACAGTGTGATGGGAAATTCTGAAGGAACAATACGTAGGCCTTGGTGATTTTCTAAGATAGGGTTGAGTTCCTTTCAATTGCTATCCTCTTCTGCCAAAGCCTATTTTTGAGTCCTGAGTGAGTGCATCCGGAACGAACTAATTTATTAGTTCGTTTCATTAGTTTGTATCTCATAATCACCCGGAGGACGTGAACACTATAAGCGGTTCACCGAGATCTGGGAATTCTTGATCCACATCCAGTCATCCTGACTGGAGGCTTTCTTTACTACCAGTGCGAAGCTTTTGAAACTTCCGAGTGATAGGATTTTAAATGCTTTCCTTACCGCTTTCTTTTAAACGCTTTTATAGAGGTCACTCGGATGTGTCGTTAGATCTTCTAACTGCTACTAGGATTGAGAGTTAAGGATGGTTCAGGCTTATTCTTAGACTTTGGGTGTGACATGGGGGAATGATAGCAGTACTTGGCACTTCAACTATTGATTTGTCAGGTGTTGCTTGTCCACCATAGATGAAATAACATACCCTGGCCGGGGCAATTATGAATCTGTGGTATCTTAGAATTTGTGGTCTTAAGAACATGTAAAACTCATACTGTAAATACCTGTCTGTAAAAAAGGGAACATAGTATTGAGAGCATGAGAACTAGCTATATGATAGAATTATCCCAAACAGAGATCTGTGTATTAAAAATGGAAGTTTAATTATGCTTTATCTAAATCTTGTCCAATCTTTATTCTTTTCTCCCTGTTCTTTCTGTCATCATTATGAATCAGCTTCATAGTCAGTATAGCGTAGATTTACTATCTTCATAGCATAATCTTTACCGCCTTCATCGGATAATTTTGTCTACCTTCTAGATTTAATTTTTATATGCTTTGTAGATTAAATTTACTGCTTTTATAGATTAGATTAAATTCAGTCATGTAGTTGTTAGCCAGCTTGCTGCTGGTTTTATGGCGTGGTGGACGCCATACATTACTTCTATTTTGCCGTCATATGACCAGCTGACAGCTCGTTTCGGAGTCCCGCAGCGTGGCTCTTCGTGGAGGTCCAGTGCTTCTGCCTCTCGCGGTGTTATCATGAAGTCTAAGTCAGGTGCAGCTTCTTCCTCTCGCAAGCGCCGAAGAGGTATGTCGAATCATTCATCTGTCAATATGGTACTTTATACACTGCTCTGGTCCTTTAATGTTGTTTCTCTATCTGCAGTTGATGATGAAGCAAGTGATGAGGATGCTCCAGTTGACGATGAGCAGTCCAGCTCTGATGAGGAGGAGGCGAGCTTCGGTGATGAGGTGTCACGTTCTGATGAGGAGGAAGATCCTGCGTGTGATGCCAGCACCAGGGATGATGATGATCACCATGTAGAAGATGAGTATGTAGATCCCAATCGTGATGATTGTCATGTGGAGATTGTGGGTGATGAAGGCAGCGCTGATCACGGCTAGGCGGATGAACCTATTGCTGACGTTCTTGTGGTCGTCGATTCTCGATATTCTTCCTCTTTTGGTAGACCTTCCGATGATCCCTCCTCATCTATGGATGAGTTGTTAGCTCATGCTGATTACATTATCCTCCATGGTGATGATCCCAAGTATCAGACTGATGCCATGGTGACCGGCATTGATGATTCATCGCCTACCACAGTTGTCCCGGTATGTTCCGCCACTTTAGGTTTTTTATTCGTATTACTCCTAGTATTGTAATAACATCCTTCTTTATTGTTCAGGTGGACCCACATTCCTCTTGGACTGACGATCATTCCCCTGCAGTTGGCTCAGCTGACCACGAGTTGGTCTCTCAGGTACTCCTTGGTTATGTTCTCTATCCTTTTCTGCTATTTTGTTTAAGAAAAATGTTCTAAGGGTAGCTGTCTTCTAGATCCATGCGGATCATACAGATCATCCTCTTTCTACTCAGGCTGCAGATCATGCTTCCAAGACTAGTCGGGCTGGCCCCTCGGTGATCTCTCAGGTACTCCTTAGTTGCATTCTCACTTTCTCTTTTCCTTCTCAAGGGTATGCTCTAAGGGCTCCCCTCTCTAGATTCCCATGAATCAGGCAGATCACTCTGTGGCTGATGCTTCTACTACTTCAGCTGATTTGGTCGCGCTGCCTCCTAAGGTATGCTTCATCTCGTCTTTTGTGACTGTAAGATTTCCTTGACATATACTAATATAAAGTTGTCCTCAGGCACCCACGACTCCTCTCTCAATTCCAACGACCTCTTTATCTTTAGGTTCCCGGGCACCTACCCCCATTGATGGAGCCATTATTTCGACACGTGAGGTGTTTGACCGCCTTCTATCCATCCAGACCGATCTACTCTCTACTGAGGTGGTTTCTGGTCTCGATTGCCTGCTTGACGATGCTGGCACAGTTCCCGCCTTCGTTGAGGATGTTGACTTTCCTGACTTTTCAGAGCTCATCTCTGATTTGTCTATTTCCTACCCTACTTTTAGTAGCACTGTGGACTAGTCTGCCTAGGATCTGAGGCTGCTTGATGATATCGAGGCGCGACACCCGTGATGTTTGTTCTCAGATAGAGGCCATCCACCCTCAGTGCGAGCAGTTGTCTGCTGATCGTGGAGCTAGGGAGAGTCGCAGATCCCAGCTTGAGAGCATTTTTATGCAAGCGGAGCATGATATCGTGGAGGCAGAGCATATCATTTTGGAGAGGAGGTGCACCATTCAAGGGGCCAAGGATGAGCTCGCTACATTAGAGCCTACCATAGCTGATATTTCCTCCGGAGCTGCTATGTTGGAGACTACGTACGGCCGTTTAGCCACAGATGAGTGTGATCTATCGGCTGAGTTATCGGGAGCCCGGGCTCGTCGGCTTCGGTTATCCGCTCGTGCTCGTGCTTCTGCGGCTGCACTTTGTCGTTTGAGGGACATTTTCAGGCGTACTCGTGATCAGTGGGCCATCATGCGTCGTGGCATACTGGGTGATGGGATGCAGCCTCCCCCTTAGTATCTTGCACTACTTCACTTTCAGTAAACTTTTGGGTCAGTCCATCGGCCTTGTGGTGGGCAACTCTTGTCTTTGCTTTAGGATATTATTGCTACTTTTTGACCGAGCTTGTGATTGGCCACTTTTGTTGCATTTATGTTATTTACTCAGATTCCCAGACTGATGGATAGAACACTTTGAGATATTTTGCATTTATACTATGTTTGTGCTCTTGACCATCGATGTCCATCAGCTTGTATGCACCATTAAGTAGTCTTTGTGTTACAATGAATGGTCCTTCCCAATTTGGAGACCACTTGCCTGTCTCATTATCGCGCACCCCCGCAGGTAAAGTCACTTTCCATGCTAGGTCCCCCTTCGTTAAAGGTTTTGCCTCGAACCCTCTTGTCATAATGTCATGCCATCCTCACCTTTTGACGACGGATATTTTCCAAGGCCGTAAGCTTGTCACCATCTGTGGTCTCCAACTCTTGCAACATATTTTCTTCATATTTAGTTAAGTCTAAAGGTTGGTAAGATCGGGATTTTATATGAGATCGTTCTTCTCTTTGCAAGATCGGGATCGTAAGATCGAATCGGGATCCTAAGATCTTATGAAATTGCAATCATGGATAAACTCAATTATGCGTACTAACAAGTAAAAGCATTATTTCGTGTATTTATGAATCTTGCAAGTTAATTAATACAATACAGTACAAAAAACATCACAATTAAACATAAAATATTTCACATACATACATATTATGTTTTTTTACACATCATACATAAGGATTACAAGTTTTTAAGTTTGAAATTAAATTAAAAAAAAGTTACTTTGATCCCACATCATAAAATACCACAAATTTTTTATGCGTTTGAGAGGGGTATGATCGTAAGATCGTAGAAGCATTTGAGGGAGTATGACCATAAGATCGTAATATTCTACTATCAGGATCGGGATCCTACTAATTTTAAGATCCTACAAGGCTCGGGATCGTTTTAGATAGGTGTGATTGTAAAATCGTAAGATCCTAAGATCATAATCGGGATCTTAACAACTATGAGTCTAAGTGATGCTGCTGGGCCACTCTTAGAGAAGGGACTGTGATCTCTAAAGGTAGAACGGCGTCATGACCATATGTCAGGTAGTATGGTGTGAATCCCGTGGCTGCAGATTTAGAATTTCTGTAAGCCCATAGGACCTCTGACAAAGCCTCGTGCCATTTTCTTGGTTTCTCGCCTACTGCCTTCTTGATCATACTTATCAAGATCTTATTGGTGGCCTCAGCTTGACCATTTGCTTGGGGGTAGTATGGAGTGGAGTGATATATGCGAATCTCGAATTTTTTAGCAAAGCTAAAAACTTTTCACCGGTGAACACAGTACCTTGATCAGCAGTGATTGTTTGGGCAATTCCAAATCGATGTATGAGCTCAGTTACGAACTTAATTACATCGTTTTGGTCAATCTTCCTCATTGGCCATGGTTCTACCCATTTAGTGAAGTAATCAGTGGCCACTAGTATGAATGCGTGATTCTTAGACGATGGCGGATGAATTTTTCCAATGATGTCCATCCCCCAGCCACGAAATGGCCAAGGCTTAATGACTTTGTGTAACTCTTCTACCGGTACTCTTTGAATCGGCCCATGTTTCTGGCAAGCCTCGCAACCTCGAGCATAGATGATGCTGTCTTCCATGATGGTTGGCCAGAAGTATCCATGGCGATGAATACTCATCTCATGCTAGGCCCTGCACGATGAGAGCCGCATATCCCTTCATGGACTTCTCCCATCACCAGTTTAGCTTCTTCGGGACCTACGCATTTGAGCAGCAATCCATCAACAGCCCTTCGAAATTATTCACCATCGATCAGTGTGTACTGCAAAGCTTTGACCTTTAACGAGCTATCTCCACCAGATGATGGGTATTCGAGGTACCGTGTGATCCCGGTCCCTCCAATCATCATTTGAATTTTAAGGTTGGACTTCTTGTTGGTCTTCAGACTCATTTGTGATGGCGGCGATGCATGGTGCCCCCCTAGGGCTACCTATCTGCCAGCCTGAAGCAAGTTGAGCAGCTTCGTTGGCCTCTTGATTTTGACTTCTAGGTACGTGGGTGATGGTAGCGTCCGAAAACTTGCCCAATAGTTCTAGTGCTGTCTCATAGCACTTAATCAGCCTTAGACTCTTGCATTCATATTCTCCTGTTTGTTGCTTCAGGATGACTTGGGAGTCTCCAAAAATTGTAATGGATTTTGCACCCTTGAGCAGCGCTGTCTCCAGTCCAAATATCAAAGCTTCATATTCCGCTTGATTGTTGGTGGTGCCCGGTTCCAGTTCCGGAGCAAGCTTTCAATGCTGCCCCCAAAGGGCTAGTGATCGTAATACCGGCTCCCGAGCCGCTGCTTGCACACGATCCATCAAAGGTCAATTCCCAAGGTTCGAACCCTATGAAGGATGTCTCTCTGGGATCCTCCGGCATCATTAACGAGGGATGTTGAGCTAAGAAATCAGCTAAAACTTGTCCATTGACTGCTTTCTAGGGGGCGGTGTACAAGAGTAAAGGGACTGATCTTCATAGCCCATTTAGCCTGGCGACCCTTCAACACCTGCTTATGTAGAAGAGTTCTCACTAAGTCGAATGGAGCTACCACATGAACCGTTCTTCGCAGCATGCAATGTTCTAATTTATTGCATGAGTATACTAGAGCATAGCACAATTTCTCTAGTGTGGTGTATCTCACCTCTGGCCCTTGGAGAGTTTTGCTAAGGTAGTAGATAGATCTTTTCCTGCCGCTCTCATCATCTTGTGCAAGTAAGCATCCGATGGATTCTTCGGTGGCTGACACATATAGCTTCAGAGGCACTCCATGCCTTGGCGGTACTAGCACTGGAGGGTTGCCCAATGCCCTCTTTATTTCTTCGAAGGCCGCTTGATGCCCAGCCGTCCACAGAAATGTCATGTTCTTCCTTCCTTTAAGCAAGGTAGTGAATGCCTTCATCTTCCCTGCAGCATTAGCAATTAATCTCCTTAAGAAATTAATTTTGTCAATCAGTTACTGTAGCTCCTTGAGATTGGATAGTACGCGGGCTTCCAAGATGGCCTCTGCCTTGTTCTGATCCACCTCGATGCCCCCTCTCATGCACCAGGAAACCTAAGAAGTTCCCTGCCGCCACTCCAAAGGCGCACTTAGCTGGATTGATTTTCAATCTATGTTGCCTCATTCGGATGAAGGCATCCTCAAGATGGGCCAAGTGCTAGCCAAATTCACATAATTTGACTATGATGTCATCAATGTAAACCTCAGGCGTGTGGCCAATTAAATCATGAAAAATCATGTTCATGGTCCTTTGGTATGTTACCCCGGGCATTCTTCAAGCCAAAAGGCATGACCACCCATTCAAAGATGCCGACAGGCCCCGGGCAACGAAAAGTAGTTTTATGTATATCAGTTTCAGAAATAAAGATTTGGTTGTATCCAGAATAACCATCCATTAATGATAAAAATTTATAGCCGGCGGCCGCATCAACAAGCATATCGGCCATAGGCATTACATATTCATCCTTGGGTGTCGCCAAGTTTAAATTTCTAAAGTTTATACAGACTCTTAATTGGCCATTCTTCTTTACAACAAGTACAATATTTGCAAGCCATTCTACATAACGACAAGTTCTAATGTAACCTGCTCTAAGAAGCTTCTCAACCTCGGCCTTTATTTTTGGGATGGTATCTGGATCAAACCGTCTAGGCGGCTGCTTGTGAGGTCTGAACTCGGGGTGAGTTGGCAGCTTCTGCTCCACGAGTTCTCTTGAGAGTCCTGGCATGTTTGTGTACTGCCACGCAAAACAATCTTTGTACTTCTGAATCAGCTCCACTAGTTGATGCCGCTCCTCTTCGGGCAATGAAGCGCTTATCTTGGTGAGTTTCGGCTCTGTATCCGTCCCGAGGTTGATGTCCACAAGTGGTTCCTTGGCTTCCGGACTAGGCAATGTCTGCTTCACAGAGGATGGCCACTCAGATGGCCTTTTATCAGTCAGGTTCTTGGACTTGTCTTCGGCACCCATCATCATCTCAGTGGTGGCGAACCGCTGTAGCAAGTCCTTGTAGATGTCCTGGCTACTCATCATGTGGAACCTGAGGGCTCTTGTCGGATGTCTACAGGATGTAGCTTGAAGCCACTGGAAGTAAAGTCGATGGATTCTAAGTCCACATCCACCCTAATTAAAGCAGACGCAGGCTGGATATCTTCCAAGTAAAAGACCGCCTCATCGTTATTGCGGTCGTGTCCTATGAAGGGTTGGGGATCTGCTTCCACCAACTCTATTTGATCGTCATTCTAGATAAGCAACTGTTGGTGTAAGGTAGATGGCACACACTGCGCCATATGAATCCAATCGCGTCCCAGTAATGCCGAGTAGCAAGTTCTCGACTTTACCACAAAGAAAGCTACTTTGATAGTTTTAGACCCCACAGTGACGTCCGCAGTTATGAACCCTGCCGGTTGAGTCGCTTCTCCCACAAAGTTGCACATCCTGACCCTGGTGGGGATGAGATCCTTCTCACTCTTACCGATCTTCCTCAAAGTTGACATCGGCATCACATTTGTCGCTGCCCCATTATCAACGAACACCCTGTTCACGGAACGCCCGTCAATATGGGCTTTAATATATAAAGGTTTCAATTGCCTAGTTTTGGATGCTTCCGGTTTGGCAAACTGTGGAAAAACTGGCCCTTGAGCAGACTGGCCACCTAACTCCTCAAGGAGGCTCCTGGTCGGATGGGACAGTTCTGCTATCATTTCATCAATCTCCTCAATGAGTCTAGCAAACGATGGTTCTTCTTCATCCCATACTTCGGACTCAACATCGCTGATTTCCTCATCTGCCGCCAGTCCCACAACTTGCATAGGCACGGCAGGGTCTGTTAGCTCCTCTTCTTGTCCATACGCATAGCCTGCTTCCTTAAGTTCATTTTCTAGGCCAACCTAGAAAGCATCATCCAATTTAGTCTCCTCATCATCCAAGTTGTTCTCCTCATAGAGCTCTGAAACTTTTGACAATTTCCCACACGAGTATTTTCGAAATAATAGAACCCCGGTCTTGATTTTGTTTAATGAAAATCATTTTATGATTGCGGAGTTGGGAATAGGGATATATTTATAGGTTGTCACGTTTTTATTACTCGTGTTAAGAAACTGTGGCCCGAAAGCGCACGGTGTCAAAAATTGCAGTAATTTATAGTAAGACCGGATCGTTCACTGGAGGATGTGCGATAGAAGCAGGGCCCACGTCGTTTTACCAGATTTTCCATTCGTATTGCTCCAATTGGTTTGAAAAGTGATTAATCATCTACTGACTGAATTTAAACTAGATTACGAAAGCACTTAAATCTATTCTACAAAGCCAATAAGTTCTATTCTAGAAAGCGGGTAAACTTACTCTAAAAATGCGATAAATACTATCTATGAAAGCAGTGAAAATTTACACTATGCTAGCTATGAAGCTGAATCACAATGTAGACAGAAGGGACAGGAAGAAAAGAATAAAAATTGGGCAAGATTTAGATAAGGCAGTATTAAACTTCCATTTTTATACACAGATCTTTGTATGGGAAAATCCTATCAGATAGCTAATTCTCATGCTCTCAGTACAGCGTTCCCTTTAACAGACAGGTACTTACAGCGTGAGTTTACATGTTCTTAAGACCGCAGATTCTAAGATACCACAGATTTGTAACTGCCCCGGCCAGGGTATGTTATTTCATCTGTGGTGGTTGAGCAACACCTGACAAATCATTTATTGAAATGCCAAATACTACTATCTTTCTCCCATGTCACACCCAAAGATTCTAATTAAGCCTGAACTATCCCTTAACTATCAATCCTAGTAACAGTTACGCAACTCTCAATACAACCGAGTGACCTCTAACGAAAGCATTTAAAGAAAGCAGTAAAGAAAGCATTTAAAACCTATCACTCGGAGGTTTTGAAGGTCTGACCCTGGTAGTAAAAGATAGCTCCCCATCAGAATGAAGGGGTATGGATCAAGAATTCCCGGCTCTTGGTGAACTACTCGTGTGTTCACTTCCTTCCGGGTGATTATGAGATACAAACTAATGAAACGAACTAATAAATTAGTTCGTTCCGGATGCACTCACTCAGGACTCAAAAATAGGCTTTGGCAGAAGAGGATAGCAGTTGAAAGAAAACTCAACCCTATCTTAGAAAATAACCAAGGCCTGGATGATGTTCCTCTAAGATTATTTACTACACTGTATTTGAGTCCAAGTGCACCCCATCTCGGTGTAATATTTAATCTTAGATTCCCAACAAACAGCAGTTTTGGAAAATAATGAGTTTGAAAACCATTCCCTAAACAGGTACTAGACTCTCAATTAAAACACAGATCCTTTCAGTCTAGATGAGACCTAATCGCTGACTCTGCTCCTAATTTCCCAAAATCAACCCTTGATAGAATATGAATTAGTCATAACTGAAGAATTTATCCCTTACTCAGATCCGGATTTTATAAAGGAATTTTTATCGGAAATTTAATACGCAATATCTATTTTAAATCTATGCTTCTGTTGTCCAATGGAAGGATCCCAAAATATTGTAGACCACAATAGTATGTAATATTAGCATGCATACGGATATATGAAAGTGTAAAATTAATTGACCCAAAATATAGATGCGGGTCTAGACAGAAGGTGAAACACAGATATGAAGTGGTCAGGAGACCAAAGTTATGGCAGAATAATCGGGTGGACTGTAAACATCTACTATCCAATTTCCCAATTACTCGGATGAAGCGAATTTAGACAGGTGAAGCCCTAAAATGGCAGTGTCGCTACCAGTTGGGCCCCTACTGTCTGTGAGTTCGGATAAAAACCTACATGCTTCCTTTCTGCAGTGTATATCAGCTAATGTTGACAGACATTAGCAGAGTTACAATACAGACTGGAATTTGGGTTTGGAAATTAAGATAAATAAAATAAAACTGTATCCGGATGGGAATCAGTTGAGCAGCTATTATAACCCCGGATGGGCGAACCGCCGAGGCTTCCACTGACTGCTATCCATACCATGCAAAATAACACTTAGTAATTAATACCCAGAATACGAGCTAGTTTATCCGTGAGGGAATACCCGCCAACATTATTCTGATGCATCCTTTACTAATTGTTACACACAATACACAAGACAAAATAAAATGAAATAAAGAGAAGAGCTTGAATGAGAGACATTGGTTTTTCATGCAAGGTTATGGAATCAATCCATAATTGATGGCTTAATTAATCCCTCCTACCATAATTAACTACAGTCCGGATTATCTGTTTAAGGCACCATGATTTTATTTATAGAAAATTGTTTTAATGACAATTGAACAAAGATCCTTTAATCACAACAATTAGTGATTTAATTATTGCTAATTAGAATCATCAATCATTAATGACTAGAGGGTTCAATTAATTAATAATGAAAATGGAGAATGGAAAATCTGCATGAAGATGCTGATTACGACGCTAAACAGATGTTACGACGCTATCCTAGAACAGCGTCGTGAGGGTAGCGTCGTCATGGGTTGGTGCAAGAGAGAGTAGATTTTGGATTAAAGGGGTATTTACGATGCTATACACTAAACTACGGCGCTATACTAGTATAGCGTCGTAGGTGTAGCGTCGTAGGTGGTTTGAGAAATAAGAAGTTTTTGGAAAAAGAAGAGATATTACGGCGCTAAACATTAAATGACGACGCTATCCTAGGATAGCGTCGTAAGGATAGTGCCGTAGGTGGGTTCTGTGAGAAAGAAGAATTTTGGGGACCTACGACGCTAAACAGAAATTACGACGCTATCTGAGGATAGCGCCGTTGGTTTAGTGCCGTAGGGCAAATTTTTTGTTTAAGTTCTGGGCAACTACGGCGCTAAACCTCACCTACGACGCTATCCAAGGATAGCGCCGTAGGGCGGTTAGCGTCGTAGCTAGCCCAGAAACATGTTGTTCGGGTAATGCAATCTCTGCGATTGCAAGCCCTATTTTCAGGTTTATGGCTCACAAATGCATGAAAAATGAAACGACAAGCTAAGAACAGTGAAAGTAAAATGCAAGAAATGCATAACAGTAAATAAAACTATGCTAAACTACACACTCATGAACCACAAACCCAAGTGAGGGTTTTCAACCAACAATTCATGCATGAATCCCAAAATAAAAGCAAAACAACACAAACCCACATAAAACAGCAAGATAAAATGACCAAATGGTCATGAAACCAAAAACAAGCAGTAAATCCATGGACCCATGTCCATTTCATGATTTTGTGATACTTTAAATGATTAACTTCCCATTTATAAGAAATGGTTTGAGAATACCCATCATTTGGGTATTTCAAACCTAAATAAAAGTTAACAAAGCTGGAAATAAGAGAAAACAGTGGCTATCCTAACTGGAAGCACTAAAGTAACACTAATCTATGCAAGAAAATAGGCTAAACTAGATGCATAAATTAAATAATACACAAAAATAAAACTAACTACTCTAACTAACCTACACTATTCTCAAGAACAGCCTCTTGTCTTCAAGTGTGGAATGTGGTGAAGTGACAAGACTAGGGAGTCAACACCTCTATATATAGGTGGGAAACCCTAGGCCCATGGGCCCCCAGGCCTTGAAATTTGAATTCTGGCAAGGCTTACGACGCTATAGGTGCATTACGGCGCTATCCTACTAGGGCGCTATAGGTCTAGCGTCGTAGTCTTCCACTTCGAAGACTCTCTCTGTCTCTCAGTGAACAGCCTACGGCGCTATCCATCATTACGGCGCTATGCTTGCTTACGGCGCTATCCATGCTTAGCGCCGTCCACCCTTCTTTGGTCGTCAGCTTTGATTTCCTCCTACGGCGCTAGACCAAGCTACGGCGCTATCCATGCTTAGCGTCGTAGTTGTGTCTAGCGTCGTAATATCCTGAAAAATCAACTTTTTGTGGGTTTTTCATTTCTTTTCCCATCTTTTCATTTCCTTTTTTCTTTTCTTTTCTTTCTCATGTTTTTGGATTTTTCTAACATAAATGTGTAATAAAATTACATATTTATGCATTTTTCATACCAGCTCAATATTTTTACAATTATGCATAAATCAGTCCAATTCTACTGCTTTCTTATTTAATATAAGACCGGAATGCGATCAAATGCCCGTTTCAGACACGGAAATGGATTGAAAATAATGGTCATTTCTGGCCATTATCAACATCCTCACATTTAATACTGATCGTCCCTGAGCAGTCAGAGTCAATGTTCTAAGGAACACGGACTCAGCATATTCAATTCACTTTCGTGGCTTCATAAATCACATTCTTTTTGGATTGGGATAAGACAATCAAAACTTCAAGTATTAAATTCCCTTGATTGCAGTGTTTAATGAAATGATACTTGCTCACTATATCGGGCCTACAAATCAAACATTATTATTAATCCTTCATGAACATCATGTTAGAAAGATGCAAAGATTAAAAATGAGAATTAAGGGATGACATGAACATTTTTAATGAAACAGAGCCTCACATATAAGAGAATCGGAAAATTCACTCACTCTCAATGGGGTTTAATCAGTGAACACTCAAAATCAAATTTAATTAAATTATCCCATAAGCTTGCAATTAGGCCAACTCGCCACCGGCTCATTTCCTCAATCGAGATCATGAGGTCTTATTTAAGGGTTGTATCGGGGCATACGGTTGTAACATAGGTAGGAAAGGGAAATTATTGGGCTAAGGAGTGACAAGAATTAATTCTATCATGATAGGGCATATTTATTTAAAATTTATGATCATCACTAATTCTTCTTCTTTCTTTTGCTTTTCTTTACTATTGCATGACATTAGACTATGTCTAATTTGCTTTGTCATTTGCAATTTATTTTTGTCGATTGAAACTCGACTTTTTTTTTTTGATCGGATTCTTGAATACCGATTGAAATTTTTGTTGATGATCAAAAATTGTAATGCCTTGATAAAATTTATTCTTGCACTGGGTTTGAATTTTTGGGTCTTTTTGTAAGGATAGGAATAATATAGGGGGCTTCAAAGAAAAATTAGGCTTTAAGGCTCAAATTGGTTAATCCTAAAGGTAAAATATTTTTGGGTTTGGATTTCAAACGAAGGCCAAAAATTTGGGTTTTTCTAGGTGCCTCGATCATACGCTCGATTTTGGGAATATGGTATGGTCTTGAATCGGTCCCAATCGCAAGTTCTAGTTTCCTTTAATCAAAATGATTCACACATCAAAGAAAATAAATGAGTAAAAGTGACTCATGGCTCAAATCTCACAAGGTTGGGTTGATTCATGTCATACAATATTCTCAAATTTAATCAGAGCTTAATTCAGACAATTTATTCAATCGAAATCTCTAACATGTAGATTTATTACCCAATAAGCTGATCGCATCATTAAATTTTTATAGCTCAAAACCTTAGGAATTCATTTCATGCATGTTCTCAATTATATTATCCCAATTTAAAAGTTTGAAAATTCAATCATAAGCCTAAATTCAACATGTGAATTTAGAGCAGGTTTATGCATATTTTTGCTGGTTATTCAATTTAAAGCAGTAAAGAGGCACTGCTGACACACGGAGTATGTCAACAGCATATTTTTGGCCTGACAATCACTTATTCATCTTGGACTGTCAGACATCTTTTCAAAGGAAGCAAATAAAGATTGTTGCAGATCTCAAATTTGAGTTCAATTTGTGGAAAGCGATAAAGTACAATCATTTCAAGGGATTCCTATGCAGTTAGCGTGAACCTGCATGCAAAAAGAGGAAATCCCTTATATGATGCCGATACTAGGGCTTAAAAAGAACTAGAGCATACTAAGATTCATTCCTCCTTCCTCCTTCTCTTAGAACATGTATCTGAGCCAGTGGACGTAGCTAGTCAGATCACAACGCAGGCACCAACCGTTGTGGTCTCTCAGGGGTTCATGCATCCTTCTGCAGAAGACTCGGGGTGGTTGCCCTGCAAACAAGTAGGGGGCATGATTGTCTGCCATCCACGAGAGGGTGTTGGTAGATGTGTAGTTGAAGACCTCTCGATCGGTCACCATCCTCTCTATCATTGCGATCCCCTGATTGACCTGGCCTTCATCTAGCTTGCTCATGAGCATCAGTCCACGGGTGAAGATAGACGCCTTGTGGTTGTCCTCTATGCCTGGCCGCAGCAGTTCACAAGCTCGCTCCTCATCCCCTTCTGCAAATGCCATGAGTGCTGGCACAATTTGGAGAATGAAGTTTCCAGCCTCAGTGCATGTGTGCAGAAATCTTTCTTTCTCCCTTCGTACCCTCGACTGCCACTGCCTCACCCTAGTCGCATCCAACTCGCATCGTTTGTAAACGATGGCAAGGTTTCCTGTGTTTCTGAGCTTCCGGCATGTCTCTTGTGCAGTGAACACTTCCCTGATCTCATCCTCTCCTATTCGGGAGAGGATTTCACCTAGGAGCTCTTCTGGCAAGTCCAGCAGATGGGTTCCTCCGGGCACTGGGTCTGGGATTGGAAGATTTCCCCTGAAAAGATAAGAAGGGATGAATCCAATTTTTATAATTTCTCAGAAATTATTCAAGTTTAGAAACCAACATCCTCACATTTAGAGTTTTGCTCTAAATGTGAGATTATTAAGTTTCTGACTTGAATTTTTTATTTAAAGCATGGGTAAAATAGATTTTTATGAAAAGATAGGGGTCATAGGGCCCCTATATATTTTTAATGGGCCATCGGGCCCAAAATTTTGATTTTTCAATATTATTAAACAAGTGTGGGACAATTGTTGGAAATGGAGTGAGATGGAGTGATGGAGAGATGGAATGCTCGAATTTAGGAATGTGCAGTGGAGGCGTGGCGCAATGGATTTGCTATTTCTAGACTACTTGGACTGTCTTGGACAGTTAAAACATCCCAAAAATTTGCAAACACTCTTTTTAATTTTTAAAGGGTTGACTTGTTTTATTTAAGGAAAGTGGGATGTGAGTGGTCCCATTTTGGATTTTTGAAAAGAATAGCAGTTGGGTGACAAAAATACTGCTATTTACTCACACTACAGTTCCATTGGGAACAAAGAAAACATAAGTCAAATATTAAATCTATTAACTCTCTTTTTTTTTGTCTTTTTCATAAGGTCACTTTCCTTTGAAAAAGTGGTAAGCTCCTATTGGGTGCTTGTACCATGTTTCCAAAAACAAGGTGACACTTATTCCAAAAGATTTCTGACATGCAGATGCAAAAATACCAAAAAGTCACCCTAATTAATGTTCCAAACCAACACTGTGAAAGCATTTCAAGATCAAAAACAAAATTTTGAACAGAAACACCAAGCATCCAACACCATTTATTCAAGAACAAAAATGCCAATAACACCATGATGCTTGAATCAACATCCTAATGCTCATTGACTCTTCTTTTCCAGTTTCAAACTTTAAAAATTTTCAAACCCCTAACAGTTTTAAAACAGTTTTTCAAACAAGTTTTAAGGGTTTCCAACAAGGTTCAAAACACCTATTAAAACCGAAAGCATTTACAACTTGAGATGGAAAAATAAGAGTGAACACAACCCCCATTGTGCCATTTTTTTAACCAAAAAGTAAGAAAAAGAAAACAAAGACTCCGATGGAGGCCATGAACAGAGATGGGAAACATGGGTTTTACCCTGCCCTTCATGGCTCGGGTCTGGGCAGAGGTCCCAAGTTTGGAAGGAGCCTGTACATTCTGTCCATGGTGTCTCCTTGGATTTGTGGAGAGAAGTGTTGTACGAGAACTCTGCGTTCTGCGTATGTATTTTTGAGAGTGGATTTCTGGAAATGGGAGTGTGAGAGTGTGGGAATGAAGAAGAAGAGGATCGGGGTATTTATAGGTGAAGAAAAAGGGTTTTACGACGCTATACTTAGCCTATGGCGCTAGACTAGCGTCGTAGCCTTGTTCAGCATCGTAGATGGAATTAAAGGGAAAGGGGTGCTACGGCGCTATGCCTTTAGTACGGCGCTATCCAAGGATAGCGTCGTTCTAAAGGACTGCGTCGTAGGTAGACTAAAAGAGGGGGAAGATCCCTACGGCGCTATCCCATTACTACGGCGCTATTCTTGGATAGCGTCGTAGTTGAGGATAGCATCGTAGTTGAACTTCGGCTTTGAAAATTTTCAAAATTTTCATGCGAACTGGGCCTGAATAGATGAAATTGGGCCTCAGTTGGTTTTATTTGTTTTGGGCTTAAGAAGTTTTTGTCCAGAACATTTTGTACTGTTAACAGGCTATCTAAATTAAATTAAACTTGCATAAATAGGTTGGATTAATTCCATTTGTTTGCAAAAATTATTTCGGATTTTAAATTGCTTTAATTTTCGAAATCATTTTCTTAAATTCATGGACTTAATCCAACCGGGAACCTGGTTTTCTTCTTGATTTTCTGCTCCTTCTTTTGTTGGTTCGAATTTCCTGCAAGTCAGATAAATACCCAATAGGTTAAGTTTTCTCCAAATATCAACATCCTCACATTTAGAGTCTTAGTACTCTAAATGTTTAATTGATTTTTGGATATTCTCTGACAAAATAACACATATATAAATAGGTAATATGAAATGAAATTTTTATGATTTAAATGTTGTTTCTTATTGAATGTACGCCGGGTATGCCACTGTTTGGCTTTCTTTCTCCGGATCGATCTGTCCGAGGTACTCCTTCAATCGATGTCCATTCACCACTATGTTGCCCTTTTCAGTTCGGATCCTGACGGCTCCATTTTGAAACACTTCCAGCACTTCATGTGGTCCTTCCCATCTGGATTTAAGCTTCCCAGGGAACAACTTCAACCTAGAATTGAATAATAATACATTTTGACCAACATAGAAATGCTTAGGCTTAATCCTGCGATCGTGCAACTTCTAGCTCCGCTCCTTATAAATTCGAGAGCTTTCATAAGCTAATGCTCATATTTCCTCAATTTCATTGAGGTCCAACTTGCGTTTGCTTTGAGCAACTTTCGGATCGAAGTTAAGCGTTTTAATGGCCCAGTAAGCTTTATGCTCTAACTCTACGGGCAAGTGACAGGCTTTTCCGAAGACAAGTCTGTAAGGGGACATCCCAATGGGAGTCTTAAATGCTGTGCGGTATGCCCATAGAGCGTCATTGAGCTTACGTGCCCAATCCTTACGGGTTATCCCGACTATGGCTTCGAGTATATGTTTGATTTCGCGATTGGATACTTCGACTTGACCACTAGTCTGAGGATGATAAGGCGTGCCTATCTTATGGAGGATTCCATTTTTACTCATTAAAGTTTCAAAAGCTTTATTAATAAAGTGTGTTCCTCCATCAGATATCACCACCATAGGTATGCCAAATCGACTGAAAATGTTGTTCTTGAGGAACTTGATGACTTGGCTACCATCATTGGTTGGTAATGCGACAGCCTCAACCTATTTGGACACGTAATCGACAGCTACCAAGATATAGTAGTTTCCACCAGATGGCGGAAACGGTCCCATGAAGTCAATGCCCCATACATCGAAAATCTCAAGTGTGAGAATTCCCTTTTGAGGCATCTCATCCCTCTTGGAGAGGTTTCCTAATCTTTGGCATTTGTCGCAACCTTTCACAAATGTCCTGCAATCTTCATAGATGTGAGGCCAATAAAATCCACATTCGAGGACCTTGTGGGCCGTTCGAGCGGGACCATGGTGACCTCCATATTCTGATTCATGACATTTTCTGACAATTTGATAGGCTTCATGCTCGGTCACACATCGCCTGATTATTGAATCGGCGCAGTGTTTGAAGAGATAAGGTTCTTCCCAGAAGTAACTTAATACATCTCGGTTGAACTTATTCTTCTGATGATAGTTCGAAAACTGTGGGGTTATTCCGCATGCCAAGAAGTTAGCGATATCGGAAAACCATGGACAAGCTTGATTGTGCAAATGCAATGCGAACAGTTGTTCGTCCGGGAACTCTTCATTAACGGCTTTTTCCTTTTTATCATTATCTAATCGAGATAAATGGTCAGCAGCACCATTATCTCGACCTCGCCTATCTTTTATTATGATGTCGAATTCTTGCAACAGAAGCACCCACCTGATTAATCGAGGTTTGGCATCTTGTTTGCTAAACAAGTATCTCAATGCTGTATGATCGGTGTATACTATGGTCTTCGTACCTATCAGATACTGTCTGAACTTGTCAAACGCGAAGACTACAGCATACATTTCTTTCTCCGTTGTGGTGTAATTAACTTGGGCCTCATTCAGGGCATGACTTGCATAATGAATTACGCAGTGTTTCCCGTCCTTATGTTGCCCGAGTACTGCACCTACGGCGAGACCACTAGCATCACACATTACCTCGAAAGGTATTGACCAATCGGGTGGTTGCACTATCGGTGCAGAAACCAACATCTTCTTGAGCGTGTCAAAGGCTTGGACACACGCTTCATTTATTAAGAAAGGATTTTCTTTACAAAGCAGATTAGTGAGCGGCTTGGCAATTTTAAAGAAATCCTTAATGAATCGCCGGTAAAAACCGGCATGCCCTAAGAAGCTCCTAACTGATTTGATCGAGTTAGGAAGAGGGAGATTAGAAATGACGGAAACTTTGGCTGGATCAACTTCAATGCCTGCACGAGAAATGCGATGACCTAACACTATGCCCTCAGTGACCATAAAATGGCACTTTTCCCAATTTAAAACCAAGTTAGTGTCCTCACACCTCTTTAAAATTTTAGCAAGATTAGTCAAACATTCATCAAACGTATCTCCATATACAGAGAAGTCCTCCATGAAGACCTCAATGCATTTTTCGATAAATTCAGAGAATATAGACCTCATGCATCTTTGAAAAGTAGCAGGTGCATTGCATAATCCAAAAGGCATGCGCCTATAGGCAAAAGTGCCATAGGGGCATGTAAAAGTAGTTTTTTCGTGATCTTCACTGGCAATCACTATTTGATTGTATCCAGAATAACCATCTAAAAAACAATAAAACGCCCTTCTCGCCAATCGTTCCAACATTTGATCGATGAAAGGTAAAGGGAAATGGTCATTGCGAGTTGCCTCGTTCAACTTCCGGTAGTCTATGCAGACTCTCCATCCGGTGACTGGGCGCGTGGCAATTTCCTCCCCTTGTTCATTCTGCGTAATGCACATCCCACCCCGCTTCGGAACAACCTGCACAGGACTGACCCATTTGCTATCAGAAATCGGGTATATAATACCGGCGTCTAACAGCTTGATCACTTCCTTTCTTACCACTTCTTGCATGGGTGGGTTCAATCTTCGTTGGGGCTGGCGAGAGGCCTTGAAATTCTCCTCCATTAGAATCCTGTGTATACAAACAGAAGGGCTTATTCCTTTGATATCAGAAATGGTCCAACCAATTGCACGCACATAATTTTTAAGTACTCCCACCAAAGCGTCTTCCTGAGCTTGTGTCAACTTGGCTGACACAATCACCGGTAATTTTTTATGTTCTGCGAGAAACGCATACTTAAGATGTTCCGGTAAGATTTTAAGTTCAAGCTCTGGTGGGCATTCCACTGAAGGGAGTAATTTGCGAGAATTAGATGGGAGAAGATCAGTTTTACCTTTCGGATCCTGCATCAGTACAGGATCCGCCTCCTCGTGGTCGGCATCGTCATGGAAGTCTGTGCCGTCAAACTCCTCCAAATCCCCTGTTTCGGGATCGGCAAAGTGAACGGCTTTGCATCCTTTGTGCTCCACGCCAGCAGGCTTCAGTACCTGCTTTGAAATTTCATCCAGCATCATTTCATGATCAAATTCAGAGTCAAGCTCTCTCTCCTCACTCCTAACTATTACAGATTTTGATGAACAGAACCCGTCATCTGGGTATTTCTGTAACTGTGCCATGTCAAATGTAACTTCTTCCTCATCGACTCGCAGTGTTACTCGTCCAGCTTTTGCATCTATCAGTGCTCCGCCTGTTGCAAGGAATGGTCTCCCCAAGATCAATGGCGTGTCCAGGTCCTCCTCTATGTCTAGTATCACAAAATCAACTGGGAATAAGATATTTCCAGTCTTCACTATGATGTCCTTGAGGATGCCGACAGGCTTCGTGATGGATCTGTCTGCCAATTGGAGTCTCATCTTGATTGGCTCGATGTGTCCCAGCTTGAGGCGTTGCACCATTGCCAAAGGCATGACATTGATGCTAGAGCCAAGATCACAGAGGCCTTTTCCTGCTTTGATTTTCCCAATTTGAATCGGCAACGTGCAGCAGCCTGGATCTTCTTGCTTTTCCGGAAGCTTGCGCTGGATGATAGCACTGCATGTATTGTTAAGAACTACCAGTTCTTCCTGCTCAATTCTCCTCTTTCCTGAAACTAATTCTTTCAGAAATTTAGCGTATGCTGGCATCTCAGCTATCATTTCGATGAGAGGAATGGTTATTTCTACTTTTGCAGCCTTTTCAGAAATTTTTCAAATTTAAGGTCATGTTCTTGATTTTTAAGTCGGGGCGGGTATGGCACCCTTGGCATGAACTTTTTATTATCAAATTGTTTTTGTGGTAAAGGGAAGAAAGTTGTACCTCCACCTGTACCCTTATCTATTTCAGCCGTTTCAGGTGCAGCGTCAGTCTGCAGATTGGCTGTTTCTTTTTCGGCTTCCTTTTGTTCATCCATTGCTTCCTCATCAGCATTGTCAACAGGATCATCATCTTCCTCATGAGTGTTTCCAGCATCCACTCCCCTTGGTCCAGCCAGTGTCTTCCCAGATTTCAAGGTTATTGCTTTGCATTGCGGGTTCTTTTCCGCAGTGTTCGACAACGTTCCTTTATCCCTTTTCTGCATTTCATTAGCCATTTGAGTAACTTGGGTCTCCACATTCCTGATGGAAGCCTGCAGCTGAGTGTTAATCTCCTTCTGGCTAGTAATAAAATCAGTCATCAAATTTTCCAGCCTTGAAGGGGGCTTTTGATTTTGATTCTGATTCTGGTTTTGGTTCCATTGGCCTTGGTTCGGGATGAATTGAGGCTGGAAGTTTTGGGGCTGAAAATTTTGGAAGTTCTGGGTGGGCTGTTGAAAATTTTGAGGGGGCCTCTGTTGGATCTGAGGTTGGAAACCTGGGTTCTGAAAGTTCTGTCCCCTGTTCTGATTGAATCCTTGGTTCTGCTGAGGATTGAATTGCTGCTGTTGTGGCTTGTTCAAGAGGCGGGAATTAAGGGCATTGTTGTTTGAGTATGACAAGTTTGGGTGCCTGTTTGGGAAAGCCCCTGCAAAGTTGCAGCTTTCAGCTGTAATCTGTTCGCATGTGTCAGTTGCGTGAGCACCTTGACACAGTCCAAAGATTACATCTGTTTGCTGCCCTTGAGTGGAGCTCCCAGCTCCCTGATTAACAGACAATGCTGCCACCTGCTCTTGCAGCTTTTCAATATCTGATCTCTCTGTTGTACCTACAGCACACAAACCACGAGGGGGAGGGGAATTAACATCATCAGTAAGAACAGATCTGTTTACACTCATTGCTTCAATCTTGGCCCAAGCTTGATCCATGGGAATGTATAGCAGGTGTTGACCGCCGGCAGCATCAAGCATGTTCTTCCATGCTGGGGTCAAACCGCTATAAAACTTTCTCAATTTCTCCCAATCATGGAAACCATGCTGGGGGCATTTCCTGAGCAAGTTGAAGAACCGTTCCTTTGCATCATACAGGGACTCGTCTGGCTTCATCTTGAATTCCGCAATCTTAGAGCGGCATTCATCCACCTTGGATTCCAGGAAGTACTTTGTCAGGAAGTTTCTGATCACGTCCTCCCATGTAGACTTCTGATTCACGGGCAATGATTTGTACCATGTCCATGCTCCGCTAGTCAGAGAAAATGGAAACAGCCTTAATCGAATGGTGTTAGCAGATACATTCTGGTTCTTGATCGTATCACACAATTCTAGGAAAGTCTGCAAATGATCATGGGGATCTTCATGACTTGCTCCTGCGAACTGGTTGCTCTGAACAAGATTGATGAGGGCCGGCTTCAATTCGAAATTTCTGGCCAAGAATGAAGCTTGTCCAGGAATGTTCAAGTATGGCTCCAAGATTGGCTGCATGTAATCAGCGGCTGCTGCTTGTTGATTGTTCTCAACCCCTCCTTGATACTGCTGTGGGTAGTAGTTCTGATGCATATAGTAGTTCCTCGGATCATTGAAGTCATTAGGATTTGGGGGATTCTGATGAGGATTCTGGTACTGCTGATTTTGTTGATTTTGGAAGTTTTGGTGGTTTTGGTTATTTGGTGGGTTTTGGGGGTTCGGGTTGGGAGGAGGTGCCTCGAAGTGTTGCTGTTCAATGTTTGGTGGGTTCCCGCCTCCTTGTATGATCTGAGGAGGGGGATCATCCAAATCATCGTTATCAGCATCCTCGGGGTCTTCCTCGATGTTGTGAAGTGGTGGATTGGGTGGAATGATTGGGGGAAGGTCAGGGTTGGCCATATCAGAGATGTCGCTACTGGTGCTTGGTGAAAGTAGTGCCTGTCTTTCCCGCTCCCGTCTTCGTTTAGTCTCCGCCCTAAGACGTCGAGCTGTCTTTTCTATTTCTGCGTTATACGGGATTTCGGTTGGCGTCTGCTTCCTCCTTTGCATAGAACAACGGCTTCAATAATGACGGTACCTGCATATTCCCCAGGTTAGAATGGGTTTCGGGGTGAATATTTATATTTATATGTATAAACTAACTAGGAGCAATGAGGAATGTAATTCTCTAATAAAACGGCGTTGCATCCTCCCCGGCAACGGCGCCATGAAACTTTTGACAATTTCCCACACGAGTATTTTCGAAATAATAGAACCCCGGTCTTGATTTTGTTTAATGAAAATCATTTTATGATTGCGGAGTTGGGATTAGGGATATATTTATAGGTTGTCACGTTTTTATTACTCGTGTTAAGAAACGGTGGCCCGAAAGCGCACGGTGTCAAAAATTGCAGTAATTTATAGTAGGATCGGATCGTTCACTGGAGGATGTGCGATTGAAGCAGGGCCCACGTCGTTTTACCAGATTTTCCATTCGTATTGCTCCAATTGGTTTGAAAAGTGATTAATCATCTACTGACTGAATTTAAACTAGATTACGAAAGCACTTAAATCTATTCTACAAAGCCAATAAGTTCTATTCTAGAAAGCGGGTAAACTTACTCTAAAAATGCGATAAATACTATCTATGAAAGCAGTGAAAATTTACACTATGCTAGCTATGAAGCTGAATCACAATGTAGACAAAAGGGACAGGAAGAAAAGAATAAAAATTGGGCAAGATTTAGATAAGGCAGTATTAAACTTCCATTTTTATACACAAATCTTTGTTTGGGAAAATCCTATCAGATAGCTAATTCTCATGCTCTCAGTACAGCGTTCCCTTTAACAGACAGGTACTTACAGCGTGAGTTTACATGTTCTTAAGACCGCAGATTCTAAGATACCACAGATTTGTAACTGCCCCGGCCAGGGTATGTTATTTCATCTGTGGTGGTTGAGCAACACCTGACAAATCATTTATTGAAATGCCAAATACTACTATCTTTCTCCCATGTCACACCCAAAGATTCTAATTAAGCCTGAACTATCCCTTAACTATCAATCCTAGTAACAGTTACGCAACTCTCAATACAACCGAGTGACCTCTAACGAAAGCATTTAAAGAAAGCAGTAAAGAAAGCATTTAAAACCTATCACTCGGAGGCTTTGAAGGTCTGACCCTGGTAGTAAAAGATAGCTCCCCATCAGAATGAAGGGGTATGGATCAAGAATTCCCGGCTCTTGGTGAACTACTCGTGTGTTCACTTCCTTCCGGGTGATTATGAGATACAAACTAATGAAAAGAACTAATAAATTAGTTCGTTCCGGATGCACTCACTCAGGACTCAAAAATAGGCTTTGGCAGAAGAGGATAGCAGTTGAAAGAAAACTCAACCCTATCTTAGAAAATAACCAAGGCCTGGATGATGTTCCTCTAAGATTATTTACTACACTGTATTTGAGTCCAAGTGGACCCCATCTCGGTGTAATATTTAATCTTAGATTCCCAACAAACAGCAGTTTTGGAAAATAATGAGTTTGAAAACCATTCCCTAAACAGGTACTAGACTCTCAATTAAAACACAGATCCTTTCAGTCTAGATGAGACCTAATTGCTGACTCTGCTCCTAATTTCCCAAAATCAACCCTTGATAGAATATGAATTAGTCATAACTGAAGAATTTATCCCTTACTCAGATCCGGATTTTATAAAGGAATTTTTATCGGAAATTTAATACGCAATATCTATTTTAAATCTATGCTTCTGTTGTCCAAGGGAAGGATCCCAAAATATTGTAGACCACAATAGTATGTAATATTAGCATGCATACGGATATATGAAAGTGTAAAATTAATTGACCCAAAATATAGATGCGGGTCTAGACAGAAGGTGAAACACAGATATGAAGTGGTCAGGAGACCAAAGTTATGGCAGAATAATCGGGTGGACTGTAAACATCTACTATCCAATTTCCCAATTACTCGGATGAAGCGAATTTAGACAGGTGAAGCCCTAAAATGGCAGTGTCGCTACCAGTTGGGCCCCTACTGTCTGTGAGTTCGGATAAAAACCTACATGCTTCCTTTCTGCAGTGTATATCAGCTAATGTTGACAGACATTAGAGTTACAATACAGACTGAAATTTGGGTTTGGAAATTAAGATAAATAAAATAAAACTGTATCCGGATGGGAATCAGTTGAGCAGCTATTATAACCCCGGATGGGCGAACCGCCAAGGCTTCCACTGACTGCTATCCAGACCATGCAAAATAACACTTAGTAATTAATACCCAGAATACGAGCCAGTTTATCCGTGAGGGAATACCCGCCAACATTATTCTGATGCATCCTTTACTAATTGTTACACACAATACACAAAAGACAAAATAAAATGAAATAAAGAGAAGAGCTTGAATGAGAGACATTGGTTTCTCATGCAAGGTTATGGAATCAATCCATAATTGATGGCTTAATTAATCCCTCCTACCATAATTAACTACAGTTCGGATTATCTGTTTAAGGCATCATGATTTTATTTATAGAAAATTGTTTTAATGACAATTGAACAAAGATCCTTTAATCACAACAATTAGTGATTTAATTATTGCTAATTAGAATCATCAATCATTAATGACTAGAGGGTTCAATTAATTAATAATGAAAATGGAGAATGGAAAATCTGCATGAAGATGCTGATTACGACGCTAAACAGATGTTACGACGCTATCCTAGAATAGCGTCGTGAGGGTAGCGTCGTCATGGGTTGGTGCAAGAGAGAGTAGATTTTGGATTAAAGGGGTATTTACGACGCTATACACTAAACTACGGCGCTATACTAGTGTAGCGTCGTAGGTGGTTTGAGAAATAAGAAGTTTTTGGAAAAAGAAGAGATATTACGGCGCTAAACATTAAATGACGACGCTATCCTAGGATAGCATCGTAAGGATAGTGTCGTAGGTGGGTTCTGTGAGAAAGAAGAATTTTGGAGACCTACGACGCTAAACAGAAATTACGACGCTATCTGAGGATAGTGCCGTTGGTTTAGTGCCGTAGGGCAAAATTTTTGTTTAAGTTCTGGGCAACTACGGCGCTAAACCTCACCTACGACGCTATCCAAGGATAGCGCCGTAGGGCGGTTAGCATCGTAGCTAGCCCAGAAACATGTTGTTCGGGTAATGCAATCTCTGCGATTGCAAGCCCAATTTTCAGGTTTATGGCTCACAAATGCATGAAAAATGAAACAACAAGCTAAGAACAGTGAAAGTAAAATGCAAGAAATGCATAACAGTAAATAAAACTATGCTAAACTACACACTCATGAACCACAAACCCAAGTGAGGGTTTTCAACCAACAATTCATGCATGAATCCCAAAATAAAAGCAAAACAACACAAACCCACATAAAACAGCAAGATAAAATGACCAAATGGTCATGAAACCAAAAACAAGCAGTAAATCCATGTACCCATGTCCATTTCATGATTTTGGGATACTTTAAATGATTAACTTCCCATTTATAAGAAATGGTTTGAGAATACCCATCATTTGGGTATTTCAAACCTAAATAAAAGTTAACAAAGCTGGAAATAAGAGAAAACAGTGGCTATCCTAACTGGAAGCACTAAAGTAACACTAATCTATGCAAGAAAATAGGCTAAACTAGATGCATAAATTAAATAATACACAAAAATAAAACTAACTACTCTAACTAACCTACATTATTCTCAAGAACAGCCTCTTGTCTTCAAGTGTGGAATGTGGTGAAGTGACAAGACCAGGGAGTCAACACCTCTATATATAGGTGGGAAACCCTAGGCCCATGGGCCCCCAGGCCTTGAAATTTGAATTCTGGCAAGGCTTACGACGCTATAGGTGCATTACAGCGCTATCCTACTACGGCGCTATAGGTCTAGCGTCGTAGTCTTCCACTTCGAAGACTCTCTCTGTCTCTCAGTGAACAGCCTACGGCGCTATCCATCATTACGGCGCTATCCATGCTTAGCGCCGTCCACCCTTCTTTGGTCGTCAGCTTTGATTTCCTCCTACGGCGCTAGACCAAGCTACGGCGCTATCCATGCTTAGCGCCGTAGTTGTGTCTAGCGTCGTAATATCCTGAAAAATCAACTTTTTGTGGGTTTTTCATTTCTTTTCCCATCTTTTCATTTCCTTTTCTTTTCTTTTCTCATGTTTTTGGATTTTTCTAACATAAATGTGTAATAAAATTACATATTTATGCATTTTTCATACCAGCTCAATATTTTTACAATTATGCATAAATCAGTCCAATTCTACTGCTTTCTTATTTAATATAAGACCGGAATGCGATCAAATGCCCGTTTCAGACACGGAAATGGATTGAAAATAATGGTCATTTCTGGTCATTATCAAGCTCCATATCATCTAACATCTCAAGATCTTCGGTCATGATACCTATAGCACTTATGCCAACTTTAGGCTTATCTTGGTTAGCCTCCATGGCAGCTTTCACATCTTTGGAAGTGACCGCACCGAAATTTACTTGTGCAACCTCATTGGTTGGTTGGATCTCAAGGTTGCACTTCTGTTTTCTCATACTCTTCAAGAGTTTTGCAGTAAACCATGAACCCCTCGTAGTTGTCAGGTTCACCTCCCAATTCACCAGCCTGGTATGCCACTATGTAAGAAAAGAATCTGATAAGCACCTTCATCATAGCCATTTCTCTGGCTGTCCCCGGATCACCCATGCGATTAAATCTTTCCATGAATTTATCCGCCCAAGATTTGCTTGCGTTTTTTCCCTTACTTGATTCGGCCAAGGCGACCGCTTTGCCTTTGTCTCTGGAAGTTGTCGGCTGATTCCTTATCTGAGGAGGCCTGGGATCCGTGGTCTTAGGCTAAGGCGCTGGATGTCGTCGCGCTGCCCATTGCAGTCTTTCCCGCACTGGCCTCCTTGTGGGAGGTGATGGTGGATGTGGCCTCCTGGAAGGAGGTGATGGTGGATGTGGCCTCCTGGAGGGAGGTGATGGTGGATGTGGCCTCCTCAAGGCCTCATGTGACCTTCCCCTATCATCTCTAAGTCGCTCATGCACCGGCTTTCGAGGTGGTATAGGGGAACTAGGCTTCCTATACAGAGGCTTCCCATCTGGATGTTGTAGCCTCTCATGAATAGGCCTCCGCTGCCCGGAGGTTTCCCCTTGGGCTCTGAAATAAGTTGGTTGTATTGGCTTCCGAGGCCTAGAAGATTCTAACTTATGAATCTGGGCTTCCCATTGCCGCATTTCCTCGGCATATTTTCTCTGAGCCCGCCTATACTAACTCATGGTCATAGGTAGCGGCTCCTTTTGAGTAACCTTGCTTCCTGCCCGGTTCCTCATCCATCTATCAGCCTCAACAGGATGTTCTGGACGCCTCGTTAAAGTTGGCACCACTTCCACTCTTTGCCTGTAATCCCGAGTAACAAGTTGGTGCCTTCCATTGCCATGGATCTCCAAAGCAGATTTTGGGATCCCAATCCTCAATGGGGAGTTCTTCTTCTTTTGATGTTCCTTTTCTTCAGCCTTTAGGACTTTCTCAAAATCCTCCTAAGACATGTTTTTAAACTTGGGTTGCTTGCTATACAGCTCCTTTTCTTTTTCTGTATCAGATTCATCAGATAGCAAATCCTCATCTTGCTCATTGATTTTGACATGTTCCCGCTCTTGATCAACCCGGATACTAGAGCCGCCATTCTCTGGGTTTGGAACAAGCCCAGAAGCACCAACGTGAAGTTGTGGGAATGGGTCTATATCCACTTTCATACCTGCAATTTTCAAGCGTCCCTCTTTAATTTTATTCTGTATGGCAGTTCTAAAACTCCGGCATTTAGTAATGCTATAAGTGTATGAGTTATGCCACTTACAAAATGCTCGGCCCCGAATTTCTTCGGCCGCTGGTAACTTCTGCCCCTCAGGCAGCTTAATCATACCATCTTTGAGTAAGGCATCGAACACTTGGTCCGGCTTGCTCATATCAAAGAGGTCCTCCTCAGGTTTATATTTGGTCTCTTTTTATTTCGGCGGCTTGAGAGCCGCACAAGTATGTGGCTAGGCTGTCTGGACCAGTTCCGCAACAGCCACTTCCACTGGTTCGTCCTCTTCGTCATTGAATCTCACCTCCTCGAAGTGAACTCGACGCGTAGGACGCCTCCCTTCCTGTTCCTCCAGGAATTCCAAGCGGGCCGCTCTCTCGGCCAGCTAGGCAAGATCAGTTGCATCCTGCACAATTAAATGTTCATTTAGTCTCGGCAACATATTAGCCACTGCTATATTGGCTATTTTCCTTTCCGGGATTGCTATGGAACATCGGCCTTTAAGCCGCTGTAATCTACCGATAAAAGTACTTGCCGCCTCATCGGCATATTGTTTGGCATTGGTAAGGTCTGCAAGGCTTACCTGTGATAGTGGAGTGTAGAACCTATCATGGAATGCACGTTCGAGGTCAGCCGAATTCTGAATCGAGTTAGGCCGCAAGGAAGCAAACCATGCGAAGGCAGGTCCGGTGAGGGATGACCTGAACAATCTTAATTTCAGCCAATCATTGGCCGCTGCTTCCCCGCACTGAGCATTAAACCTTCCAACATGCTCCATAGTAGATTTGCCATCATCCGCTAAAAATGAGGTGAATTCGGGTATCTTGAAACCCCTTGGGTAAGGCTGCATGGTGTCTACCCAGTCAAGATATGGCTTCCTGTACGTAGGCCGCTCCATCGGCTTTAGCTGAATCCTAAAGTGCTGCTGCATCATATCCGCGAGCAATTTCGGTGAGATCACTGGTGCCTGCGTAGGAGGCATGGCGGGAGGAGGAACGGTGGCTTGAGCAACAGGTGTTGCGGGCATTCTGCATGGTTGTGGTGTCTGTCCTCCTATGGCCGCTAGAGTGGGTATGGCGGATGTTGCAATAGGTGCCGCCACTCCACATGGCTGTGGCGCCTGCCCCCTAGGGTTGGTGGCATCCAACCCCGATTTAGAGGCGCTGCCACATAGGGTGTGGTCGGAACGTTCGGCACATGAGGTGCCGCCTGTCGGGGCGCCATGCTGGGTCCGGCCGCCGTACAGCCTGGTGTAGTGCTTGTCGCCATCAAAGGACTCGATGGAGCATAGACCGGCACAAGAGGTGCCGCGTAACCCAAATTCGGCATGCTGGGTGCCTCAGGAGCAAAGGCGTAAGCAGTCTGGTATGAGTGTGGGAACATACTTGCCACGCCTCCGGACTCCTGGAGTGGCGGCTGGCCAGGTGTGGTTCCCCAAATCCGCTGTTGGCCTCCTGATGTTCCCGGATATAGGGTGCTTGGCGGCACAGCAGTGTCGTTTGCAGGGACAACCCCGTCTTGCTAGACACGCAAGGAACCGCATATTCGGTTAGTTTGGTCGGCCATGGCAGGCCGCAGAACGTCCATTAGGTGTCTTGTGAGTAAAGGCATGAATTCAGTCATCGATTCAGTCATCGATAGCCCATTTGTTCAGACAGAGTAGGGATCTGCATTATCCCTTGTTGCGGTTAAGTGGTGTTCGCCGTTTCACCGGCGTCCCCATCCATTGTTCGCTTGATCGTCTGATCTTGTAGGGACAAATCTTCAAACTTCTGTGTCAGATCAACAATAACTCTTCCGGATCTAAGACGCATACACTACTGGAAGCGGATATGGTCTCAAATCGTGTCCTACTGGATGTGCCAATTTGTTAACGGTGAAATCTTGGAGGAATAAAATCTCTCTTTTATTGATGAATTTGGGAAAGATTACAGGAAAAATAGAAAAGCAAAGTACATGAATTAAAAGAAAGCAATAAAGGAATTGAAGAACAGAAAGTAGTAAAATTGCAGAAAATAAGATAAGTAAATGCGGCTTCTTTCGAAGTGTGTTGGAGATCTCCAGCACTCTTCAAAGAGCCGCATTTACTTATTTTACTTTCTTTACAGCTTTCTGCAATTTTCATGCTTTCCGTTTTCCAATTCCTTTACAGCTTTCTTTCAATTCTTGTAATTTATTTTTTCTACATTCCTTGTAATCTTTCCTAAGTTCATCAATAAAAAGATTCTATTCTCCAAGATTTCACTGTTAACACTTTTAAATAATAATTATACAAAATATCTCTAAACAACAAATATTTCTGGATCTTATATAAAGTTAATCAAACAATCAAAGATTTCTACAAATTCTTTACCAGTCGGCCAGACTATACTTGAAGTCTATACAAAATCAACCAATTTTACATGAAAGTTATAGACTTTCTAAATCTACCAACTTTCTAAAATCCGTAAAAATCTATCAAAATTTCAATCAATCGGAAACACCCCTTAAAAGTGAATGGCATTGGATATTATTTGTGATTGTGTTATGATTGAGCATTCATCCCACTTAGCTTTGTCTTGTTTAAAGTAAAACTGGTGTCACTGAAATCACCAACTATATATATAGTCCATTTTAATTAGTAGTAGTATTAGAGATTATTTTATTTATTTATTTATTTTGTTTTAATTACATGGAGTATATATACTACTATTAGTACATATAAATGTTATATATGTCCACATCCTGCATTAAAATATCAATTTGTATCATTTTCATCAGCGTTTCATTCATAATAATAAATTTGGACTCTACATTGGTCTGTGAATTGGGAAGGACTTGGAGTGACCGAGTGAGTAATTAAGCGAAGTGACTGGGTGGCTTGCCGGTTAGCAACCCACCTAAATTAAATGAGTATATTTTTTTAAGGAGCCGAAGTAAATTAAATATATTTATATCTTCTTATATATTTATAATTAAAATTACTAAATTAACTACTACAACGGAAAAATAGTTTTTTTTTTTTTGTGACACAGCCTAAGAAGGCGAGCAAAGGGAAATGAAAAAAAACAAAATTACAAGAAACCAATTAAACTAAAGCACTAAGCATGCTGGTAGATATGGTTGTTTGCATCTCGCTCCAGAAGTTCCCCAATATCATCCGGGGAAAAGCCCATATCGTATAAAATTCCTCCAACCTCGCCGCACGCCGGGCTACCGCATCCGCCACCTGATTCCCTTCACGATACACATGGCGTAGCTCACAACCCTCCATGGACGATAAGCTACACCTAATCGCAACAATATTCGGCCACAATCCATGCCATACACACGCACCTCCCCGGACGAGCCGCACCACCTCCAAGGAGTCAACATAGCAACAATGCAGCTGCAGATTTCGAGAGCTTGCCAACTCAAGCCCAAACCTCAACGCCAATAATTCCACTTCCAAAATCATTCTCCCTCGCAACTGGCCACTACAACCAACATTCCACGCTCCCGTCGAATCACGGATGATAGCACCAAAGCCCGACAACCCCTCCTCTCGAATCACACAACCATCAGTGTGTAGAATCCAACCCGTATCCGAGGGCTGCTTCCAACAAACCATGCGTACAGGGCGCACCCGATCTACCTGTTGCCGTCGCCCTTCAAGTGCTCGCTGGAGATGACGAATTTTGTATATTATCTGGACCGTATTCAGGCTAGAGTTCCGGAAGATCTTCGCATTCCGCTCCCTCCAGATTGTCCATAACGCCGCTAGGAACCCAGCCCCTTGGATGCGAAACTGCCATTCCAACCAAAAGCGAGCACTGTCCGAGGAAACTCCATGCCATGCCCCTGCTTGCATTAAGCCACTCTTTCTCCACACCTCCCACGCCCAGAAACAAGTGAAGAGGGCGTGGATCCAATCATCGATCTCATTACCACATATTGAACACAAAGGCGAGGATGACATCCCTCGCCTATGGCGCAACTCATTGCACGGCAAGATACCATGGCCGATCATCCACAACAAGAAACCAAGCTTCTCCGGAATGCCCGACTTCCACATCCAACCCCATCCATCATTGTCATTGCCAACACCCGTAAGCCAAGAGTATCCTGACCTGACTGAATAAATGCCACTGAGGTCGCCTCTCCAATGCACGGCATCCACAGCATGTTCCGAGAGAATGGGAGCGGGCGAGTTCAACAACTCCATCCGAGCAGCCTCCGGAATGCCTGTGTACAGGCCGTGCAGCTGCCAACGACCCTCCTGGATGACGTCTCTAATAGTGAGTGACACGTCCTGGTAATGAACATAAGGGACCAAGTCCGCAAGAGTTTGGCCATTCCACCATGGAACATACCATAGAGAGCTGGTACCATTCCCCACACGAACACCATAGCCTGTTTTGAACGTCTCGCCAACCTTTATCAGCATCTTCCATACTTTGGTACTGCGATAATGAGCATTAGGAAAAAGGCCATCTCCAAGATCATATTTTTCCTTAAGCACTTTCACCCATAACTTATCTGGCTTGAAGAGCAGGTCCCAAACCAATCGACCCAAGAGCGCAAGGTTCATCATTCTCGTTGATCGCAACCCTAACCCTCCTGTCCGACGTGAACAGGTTACCCGATCCCACCTTAGTAAGTGAATACCATGTCCATCTGAACCCTTCCACAGCCATCGACGGATAATGCGATCAATCCGGTCACACACGCCTTGGGGTAATAGGTGGATCTGCATGGTGTACATAGGAATGGTCGCCAAAACAGCTCTCGCCTTAGTCAGTCTCCCCGCTTTATTGAGGAGGAAACTCGACCATGTGCTCAATCTGTCCTCTAATTTCTTGACTAAATAATCAAAGTGGGCTATCCGCATGCGTCCCTGAATAATAGGGAATCCCAAGTATTTGCCGAGCTCCATTCCAACTTGAATGCCCATATGTTGTAGCAGCCAACCCTTCTCCAAAGTGGTCGCATGAGGGGACATAATTGCAATGGACTTCGCGACATTAATTTTAAGCCCTGATCGAGTGCCAAACCTGTGAAGCACCTCGGCCATGCACACCACACTATCTTCCACAAGCTCGGAGCAGAATATGAGGTCATCGGCGAACATCAAATGAGAAACACCCACGCCATTTACCTGAAGCCGAATGGGCTTCCATCTACCCGCGTCCACCTCCTCCATAATGCTCCTAGATAATTTCTCCATACCAATTACAAATAAGTAAGGCGAAAGCGGATCCCCCTGCCGTAAGCCCCTGCCAACTTGGATATTACCAACCGGAGATCCATTCCACAAGATGGAAAACCTAGAAGCTCGAACACACTCCATAATAAGCCGGCGACACGACACCGGCAGCTCCAAGTCGATCAAGCAACCCTCCAAAAATTCCCAGCTAACTGTATCATAAGCCTTCGAAAGATCAATCTTTACTATTGTCCCATGACAACTCGCCCGCGGCTGTTCCATAGTCGACACCAGCTCCTGCAGCAACAATCCATTATCCGACGTACCACGCCCAGGCAGAAAGGCCGACTGATATGGGCTAATTAATTCTCTGAGAATGGGACGTAGCCGATGCACCAAAATTTTGGTAATAATTTTGAAAGAGACATTGCATAACATAAGAGGCCTGTACTCTCGAATAGAATTCGGAATAGCCACCTTGGGTAATAAACACATATATGCATGCGATATACCTTCAGGCAACTTGCAAGAGGCGAACACCGTGCGCACCATCTGGATCATAGGCATTCTTAAATTCTCCCAAAATTGTTTATAGAACCCCGCCGGAAAACCATCAGGGCCTGGCGCCGCAAGAGAACGCATGGAATGTAGCGCTATGTCAATCTCCCCATCTGATACCTCCCTCTCCAGGTCGCTCTTTTGAATTTCCGAAATTGGGATTAACCCCGGGAGCTCTAGGCCTGCAGCGACCTCCTCTTGTCGAGCAAACATAGTTGCATAGTAATCCACAACGTGCTCTTGCATCCGAGTCTGATCCATCACCCATTCCCCGTTAATTTGCAGTCCATATATTCTGCCCCTTCGCCGATGAATCTGAGTCTTGGAATGAAAATACCGAGTATTCCTATCGCCCAACTTCACCCATTTGTCTCTGGACTTCTGATACCAAAGCATCTCTTCTTGTTCAAGGATATTTTCCAGCTCCTATTTAAGCTCACCCTCTAGCCGCAATAACCATGCTGAGTCAACATGCACCAACCTTTTTTGTATGCCCAAAATTCTGTTTTTAAGTTTCCGCTTCCGATCCCGAATATTGCCAAAAATTTCACGATTAAATTCCACTGAGTTGTCACGAACTCTCCCCAGCACCGTTCGAAGGTCTCCACCCGCGGATGTGCTATTACTCACCACCTCCTTGTAACTCCCATGTAAACCCCAAGCCGCCTCCCATCGGAATGGGCGAACCCCGACTCCCCTGACCGGCTCGCCACATAAAAGCTGTAAGGGACAGTGGTCCGATCCCATTCGCGGCAAATGAAAAATTCTCCCTCTTCCAACAGACTATGCCAACCCATGTTAGCCACACCCCGATCCAATCGCTTGCTAATGCGACGCCCGCCCCCCGCCATCCGGGACCAGGTGAAAGCCGCCCCAATCGATGGAATCTCCAGGAGGTGACTAACGTCCAAGGCCTCCCGTAATTCCAATGCTCTATCTGAGAGATAAACACCTCCCTGAACTTCACTTTCCTCAATTATTTCTTTCCAATCCCCTAATACGCACCAAGGTCCATCAACTGCACTTGCTACCTGTGCTAGTTCGGTCCAGTTGGCCCTCCGTCGTTGGTAGTTAGGTGATGCATACAAGGCCGTGAATGCCCAGCTCGCAGTACCCTTAACAAGCTCAACCGTGATCATACGCGCTCGACTATCCAAAATAGTTACTTGACAATCAATCGAAATTTTTTTAAGCATCCATACCCCTCCACCCATACCCTGAGATTCTTGAATCTCGACCTCCGTATACCCTTGCCGCGCAAAATACCCTCTCAGCCTCGAGAAGGATCCCCTTGGCTCCAAAACACATAAAATATCCGGCTTGTGCGTCCGGAGTAACTCTCCCATCCATCGCTGAGCTGTACGACTCATTAAGCCACATACATTCCAAACAATAATATTGTAGTCTTTAAATTCCATAGACATTAAAAGAGTAAGAAAACCACTGCCACCCACTTACTGGGAACCCCCGTCGTCCGCATCCGCCCAACACTCACCATCTCTGGTATCCATATCATCACCCTCAGGATCCTGGTTAAGTTCCCGAAGGACACTAAACTGGTTCCCCATCGAGGCATTAGGCGGAAGGCCTTTTGATGATTCGCCCTTCCCGCCGCATGGAGAACCACTTGACTCATCCTCCAAACGTGGCCTTTTATGCCCATGCAGCGCTGCCTGAGCTCTACCCGATCCGCCCGTGTACGGCACCAGCGCAAGGGCTTGTTCCTCCACCCCCGAATTCATGGCCCTCCGTTGTACCATGCGCACATTAGCAACCCTAGTCTTCTCCGCCTCCTTCCGAGAGGACCCCTCCGACTGAACACCCTGCCCCGAGGCTGGAGTAGGCCGACCTCCATCTCCCTTCCCCACTGTCTCATCCACCAAAGGCGAGCTAACCTCATCATGCTCTACTACCACTTCCTTACCCTTCGCCTGCCTGGGTTTGCGATTCGGCCTTCTCACCACTGCCAACCACTCACCGTGTGCAGGTTCCACCTCAACAGGCCGTGGCCTAGGTGTCGCCTCCGCCATGCCAAGATCACCCTGAGCATCCGTATCCACCCCATGCAACCCCTCTTTGCACGCCTCAGCCCCAACCCCCTCAACATCGCCAGTACCTCTCACCTCCTCCTCAACCCCCGTTACCTCCACAAAGGTGCAATCTTTATCACTATGCCCATATCGCCCACACTTTGCGCACAGCAGATGCAGTCCCTCATATGAGATCGTGATCCATTCGTCATTAACTAACATCTTACCAGTCACGGGTTTGGTGAGGTCAAGAGCCACACAAACCCTAGCGAATCTTCCCCGCGAAGTATCCCTTGTGCAGTTATCAAACTTTATAACCTCCCCAATACCAGAAGCCAACGCCCAAAGTATGTCCTCCCGAAATCGATGCATGGATAAACCATTCAGTCGTGCCCACACCAACGTCTTATTAACTTGCGAGGTCCTTGGGTTGAAGTCACGCGACCATGGCATAATGGCCAGGTAGTGGTCGAAGAGCATCCAAGGGCCTCCATTAATCACCTTCTCCCTATCCGACATCAGATCAAATCGGACAATGAAACACCCATACCCTACGTCGATAAGCACCATATTGCCTTCAATTTTCCACATACGCTTCAGTCGATCCTGAAGAACCATATATCCGACATGCGCCCCAAGAAGCTTAATTACCAAGGTATCCTCCCATGCCCTGCCAGCCTCGTCTTCAATGGAGTCATCAATAACGAACTTCGGAATAAGTGGATTGCCCTCCACGTGACTTTTCGTAATCAATTTTTCCGATAGTAAATCACGTCGCTGTCGTACAGAATTTTCCCCATGCGTAGCCCCTCTCAGAATATCCGCAAACGAGCGGTATTGCCCTCCAGGATCATGGGGAGACTGGTCCTCTGTAGTCTTGTCCGCCGTCGATGCCGAAGTTGGAGTTTCGCCCGTCTCGCAAGGAACCCTAGCCGCCGCCGCCATCTTTTTCATCAGTTTTTATATATCCTTTGATAGTTTATTGATCTAGTGGGTTGCCAATTTAGTATATCACTTAGCATTTTGGGATTTGGTTTAATAATTTATGGAGTAAGATTTTATTATATTTAATAATTTATGTTTTATAAATATATGTGTATAACTGTTATTGATCTAGTCGATTATTAACCGATATACATATGATATTTAAGGATTTTAAGTTATATCAAGGATATAGAGTTTTAGTATACTCTCCCCGTTTTTTTTTAAGTGTTACAATTGAATAGTAATCATTATTCATTGAGTAATTTTAATTCGTTTTTTTAACACAATTATATAAGATAAAATATAGTCAAATATTATCTTGTTGGATTCATCTAATCGCATAAATTTAGCATATCAAATTATTATAATTTTTCTTTATATGTACAGTTTGAGAAATTAAGCATTAAAATGTGTCTTAGATTGTATGAAAACATAAAATGTAACACTTAAAAGAAAACGGATGAAGTACTTAATAATTATTTATTATAAATATATATGTATATGTATGCGAGTATAGTTTAATAAAGTGTGTGGCAATTTGATAGGACACACGATCATTTTATTATAAATACTTCATCTGTTCTCAAATGTTTGCCCCATTTGGTTTTGGAGCACTATTCACCCATACACTAAGATTTAAAGTTTTATCATAGTTATACAAGTTAAAATATAGTCAAGATGGATCATGTTAGATTCGTCTCATCGTGTAGTTTTTAAGTATCAAACTTTTAGAATTTTTATATATACCGAACTTGAGTTATTAATGATTCAAAATATGCATTGGACTGCGTGCGCAGTGGGTCCGTAGAAAATATTTAAGAACAGAGGGAATATATGCTACTCCATCCGTCCATTAACTTGTTATCTTTAACTTCTGCACATAATCAATGCACTTGTTTAGTCGTTAATATCTCAAAATATATACAACAAAAAATTATGTAAAGTATATATTTTAAAACTACATGATCATATGGGAATGAGACTCGACCCCAGTGGTCATCTCCCTAGCCTTCCAACTATAGGTTGGGGGTTCGATTCCCACCCGGCCTCATATCCCTCCCCTTTATCCCCGTTTATAATTTGTGTGGCTTTGGCTCCCATACACCTTTGCCGACACATAGATGTCAATGTTTATCCAAAAAAAACTACACGATCATACGATTCTAAAAAAACCTAACTCGATTATTTTTTTCAAATATATACATACAATAAAATTGAGTCAAATTTAAATAATGAACAGTGCAAAAAAGTCAAACATGACAAGATGGTTGTGACTGGGGGAGTATTATATACTACCTCCGTTCTATTTTAAATGTCCGTTTGAAGTTTTATCACTATTCATTGAGTAACTTCGATTCGATTTTTTAATAAAATTATATGAGATAAAATATAGTCAAGTGATTTGTTGGATTCGTCTAATCGCATAAATTCAGAATATCAAATTTTTATAATTTTTACTTGTATACAATTTGAGTTATTAAGGATTAAAAATGTGTATTGAATTCCAAGAAATATGAATTCGTAGCACTTAAAAAAAGAACGAATGAACTATGAATGTATGGGGAAGGAGAGAGTTTTTTTTTTTTTGGAGAGCAGAAGCTAGATAAAAAAAAAATCGAAAAACATAGAAATAAAAAGGAAATAAAGAAAATGACAGCAAATGAAAAGCTAGATCCTGGGGAACCAAGTGCCAGACGCATCCGCCGACAATTCCCCATCAATGAAGTCCGGGGGAAAAGACCAGGTGGTGAAAAAGTCTTCAATTGAGGCGTCATGTTTAGCCAGTCTATCCGCTACCCGATTATCCTCCCGACAGACGTGATAGAAGGTGCAGAGAGAGTTTTTATTTAATAGTACTAATAATTTATTAATTAATACATTTTTACGGATATATATCCATTATAGCATTTAGTTGAGGAACCGTTGAAAGTAAAAATATACTCTCCTTTTTTAGATAATTGTCTCTTTCAATTCAATTTCAATAACTAATGTTTGCATTAATTAACTCACAAATTTATATTTTTACCATTCAACTAAACTTATTCTGAATAAATGTCAATAAATAGTATTTATGTAAAGTGAATGACAATATAGTAAAGACATAGCATAACTATTTAAAAGTGACAACTATTGTGCAACACTTTATAATCTTTAAAAAGACAACTAAAAAAGAAAGAAAGGAGTACAAGAGATAAATTTGTGTGAAAATACATGAAATGATGCGATTATGTGGATGTTTGCATAAGAAAATAGATTATTTAAATATTGAGTTTTGATAACGTATATAATCAATATAACAATTAAAAAATGAAGCTCCAAAACTTATTATTTACATTTTTGAAAAGCAATAAAAAGATAATAGTATTATTAGTAACTACTCCCTCCGTCCCACCTTACTTGTTCTGTTTGATTTTTTTCACTATTCATTGTTTAATTTTGACTCAATTTTATTGCGAGTATATATTTTGAAAAAAGATAATTAAGTTTGGTATTGTTGGAATCTGAGTATATAGGACAGGACTTGGGGTAGTACAAAAAATTAGTATTCCCTTCGTCCCCATATAACATGTTTTGTTTGATTTTTGACACCGTTCATTATTCAATTGATTCAATATTATTATAAATATTTGAAAAAAATAGTCGAGTTGGGGCTTGTTAGAATCGTATGATCATGTAGTTTTATAATATATTTTATATAATTTTTTATTATATATATTTTAATATATTAACGATTAAAAAAGTTTGATATTCTAAAACTACGTGATGAGACGAATCCAACAAGATCTCACTTGACTATGTTTTATCTTATATAACTATATGAAAAAGTTAAATTAAAGTTACTCAATGAATAGTATCTACTATGCTAATGGTGAACTTAAAAAAAAAACGGAGGGAGTATTAAATTGTGTGCAGAAGTCAAATAAAATAAGTTAAACGAGACAGAGGGAATAAATAGGATCCATAAAAGATGTGACGTAGTAGGTGAGTGGTGAGTAGGCGCCCATGTCCCTGACCCGGAGTAGACTGTAGAGTAGTGGGGATGGAGATGGAGTAGTAGATTAGATTTGTGCCTTGTGTCTTGTCACTTGTGTCAGTGTATGGACTAGTAGTATATGTATAGTCCCTCCGTTTTTAAATGATAGCTACTTTAGGAGAATTTGATATTATTCACACAATCACTTTGATTTGAAGTTTTATCATAGTTATTCAAGTTAAAATATAGTCAATTGAGATCTTGTTAGATTCATCTCGTCTAATAGTTTTTAAATATCGAACTTTTAGAATTTTTATTTGTACCGAACTTGAGTTATTACTGATTTAAAATGTACATTGGACTGCGTGCTGCGTGGGTCTGTAGCAAACAAAAAAAAAACGGAGGGAGTATTAGTTTAGTATATATATATACGGCCCACCCTTCCCAGCTCACAGCTGGCCGCACCCTTCCCTCCCTCATCGGAGTAGCGTTTTCATTTTTGTTTTGATTGAAAAATTCATTGGAATCAATCACACCATATTCCCACTCCCACACCCACACCGATCATCATCCCCATGGACACCTCCTCTTCCTCCTCCTCCTCCTCCACCAGATCCTTCTCTAGTTTCACAGCCTACTTCCGTGCTCTTTCCCACACCCCCACCCGTCTCGCCCGCCGCGCCTGCTCTGTCTCCTCCTCCTCCTCCTCCGCATCCCCCCTCCACTCCCCCCACCTCAAGCGTACCCTCCGCTGGTACGATCTCATCTCCTTCGGTCTCGGCGGTATGGTCGGTGCCGGCGTCTTCGTCACCACTGGCCGCGCTGCTCGTCTCTACGCTGGTCCTTCTGTCGTTCTCTCCTACGCCATTGCCGGCTTCTGCGCTCTCCTCTCCGCCTTTTGCTACACCGAGTTCGCCGTCGATATGCCCGTCGCCGGCGGCGCCTTCAGCTACATCCACGTCACCTTTGGGGAGTTTCTCGCCTTCTTGACCGGCTCTAATCTCATTATCGACTACGTCCTCTCCAATGCTGCCGTCGCCAGGGGGTTCACCGCCTATTTGGGCACCGCTTTAGGCCTTTCCCCTCACACGAACCTCCGATTCACCGTCCACTCCCTTCCCAAGGGCTATAACGAAGTCGACCCAATCGCCGTCGCGCTCGTCCTCCTCCTCACCCTTGTAATTTGTTGCAGTACGCAGCAGAGTTCGTGGTTGAACATGGTGCTCACCCTGCTCCACATTCTCTTCATAGTGTTCGTCATAGTTGTTGGATTTTGGAGGGGCGACCGCAAGAATTTTACTGAACCTGCTGATCCAAAAAGTGCCGGCGGATTCTTCCCTTTCGGAGCTTCCGGTGTCTTCAATGGGGCTGCCATGGTTTACTTGAGCTACATCGGCTACGACGCTGTCTCCACCATGGCTGAGGAGGTTAGGGATCCTGCAAAGAATATTCCCATCGGTGTCTCCGGCTCCGTCATCCTCGTCACCATTCTCTACTGCCTGATGGCAGCTTCGATGTCCGCCCTGCTTCCGTACGATCTGGTGAGAAATTCATTACGCAGTCCTTTTTGCTAAGCTATCCTGATTAAGTATCATCAATTATTATATTCCGGGGTTCGATGCTTGATTGATTGATGTATATTGGGGATTTCCATAGCTGCTAACTGAGTTAATCCCAAGGGAAGGGGAAGGGGAGGGGGAGGGTGCGGTACAACTGTGAATGCAAAAGGTGTACAATATAGCACTATAATGGAGCTGGTTATTGGAGGTAAAGACTGAAGCGATTTTGTTGACGTAGATTGATGCAGATGCGCCGTTTTCAGGGGCGTTTGAGGAGGGGTCATGGAAGTGGAGGTGGGTGTCAAACGTGATCGGAGTGGGGGCCAGTTTGGGCATCTTGACGTCGCTGCTGGTGGCGATGCTGGGGCAGGCACGGTACATGTGTGTGATCGGGCGGTCGTGCATAATGCCTTCATGGTTCGCTAGGGTCCACCCTTCGACCTCCACCCCAGTCAATGCATCCGTCTTTCTTGGTATGTCCCATACTCCCATAATCCCCATTGTCCCCCCCAAACAACCACTTGTAGCATCTACATCATGTGTGTATGGGTTATGGCAAATTTATATTTTTCTTTCTTTTTCTCCATCCATTTTCTTTGCTAGCTCCTTGCCAATGTTGCCATTGTTCCTTGTGCCTTTTCTATTCTAGCCCATAACTTTTCTGCGGATATAGGAAAACAGAGAATAATACAATGCGGTTTTGCGTGGTTGTTGAGTCTTGACTCTTGAGGCAGCTTGGAATTGGATGGTTATTGATTTATAGCCCATTGTGGCTTAATCTTTATCTTCCTGCTATAAAGAAATAGTAGTACTGAACAAGGCACTTACACAATCAATAATTGTGGATAGGATACTAGATGTTAACATCCTTGCTTTCTTGGTCGTTAGGAAGACTGCTGTGGATAATGTAGGTTACGGTTTACCACTTTACCTTGGGCCTACTCTAGGGATGATAATAGTCTGTTGTTGCTGTTGTTTGTGAATGTGATAACTACACTTTTTATTCATGTGTTGTCACTATTGTCAAGATTAGGTCGCTTCTTGTAATGATTAGGGAGAATTTATGCAAAATTTAATAATAATAATAATAATAATAACATTAATAATAATAATAATAATAGTGCGTGGGAATGGAGATGCGATAAACAAGTGTACCTTTCCATTTCATTGTAAGTCTTGGTTCTTATTCTTTATGGCCCATTTGATGTCTTAAATAGATGCTATTGTTAACTAGTGTCTTTGTCAACACAAAGGGGCAATTTCGTTAAAATAATTGTGTTTGTCTTCTGAGGCTAGTGGACCAGACTATTGAAGGTGTTGCCAAAAGCCTAAGGTGGATTGCGGTGTTGCATGTAGATAAATAGGGCATCGTCTAGCTTTTCTGGTACTTATCAGCCGATACATGTGGGCTCTAACTTCCATTCGAAATGATATAATATATATATATATATATATATATATATATATATATCCTGTGGAAAGTGTATTTTCTTTGACTTTGTAAAGAGAATTTTCAATGATTCTTTATTTTGCATTGTGTATTTGTGTTGTGCAGTTGAAGACTTTTGGCTACAGGAATTTGCTAACTTTCTGTTGAGAATTTATTCTTTATACCTGACCTTTGAAGACTTTTTCATGCTTATACTGGTCTATATATGTGCCTTAGTTAGTAGGTCAATGGCCTAATTCTTGTGCTACTTGATGATATTGAATTGTTGATAATATACTCGATTCAACAGTGGATGACTACTTATATAAAATCAGATTGTGTGTGTATTACATAATAATATTCCCCCAGTCAACTAAGATTTTATCACTCTCTTTTAACCATATGCCGGTTTAGATTAACCACAGGTTATGGCCGGTTTGGAACAATTAAAAGAATGACTTTTGTTTGAAAAGGGATGCATCATGCATATAGCAGGATTGCACACAATCAATTATGATACAGTATGTTTTGCTTTTTCGAACTATAGCGTGAGGCAGCCTTACTTGTACGTATTTCCTCTCATCAAATTATACTTCTACTTCGTAAATATGATGATGGTCCTATCTGTTTGCAGGAATTTTCACAGCAGCGATTGCGTTATTCACCGATTTAAACATCCTGCTGAACCTGGTATCCATAGGAACCCTTTTTGTCTTCTACATGGTGGCAAATGCAGTGATCTATAGGCGTTATGTGGTGATCGGAACAACCAACCCATGGCCTACGCTATCTTTCTTGATCTGCTTTTCATCGACATCCATAATGTTCACGCTGCTCTGGCATCTGGCCCCCTCGGGCAGGGCCAAAGCTCTGATGCTCAGCGCCTGCATTGCGGTTGCCATCGGGGTTCTGCAAGTGTTTTATTTTGTGGTACAAGAAGCACGGAAACCCGAGTTCTGGGGAGTCCCTCTGATGCCATGGATTCCGTCCATATCCATCTTCCTCAGCGTATTCTTATTGGGGGCTCTGGACAGGCCATCCTATGTTCGATTCGGATTCTTTTCGGCACTGGCGGTGGTGGTGTATCTTCTGTACAGTGTCCACTCCAGCTTTGATGCCGAAGAGAATGGTGGTGGTGGTGGTGGTGTTGTCAATATCAGTCAAAAAAGACTGGAGACTGTGTGATGGAATCCAGTGCTGAAAGCGAAGCACGCGATCTTATTAAAGTGTAGTAGTAATAACCAGACTTTTGACACTTTTTAAATTTTTTGGGTGGTACCATAGCCCCAAATGGCAACTGTTGGTACACCTGACCTTATTATTGGTGGAATTGGGAATGTAGCCAATCCATAAGCCAAGATGTAAAGCTTTAATAGTACTATGTTCTTAAGCCATTTTATTTTTACGTAGGATACCTCAACCCCTCTCCCTCTCTCCCTCTCTCGTATACAGTAGACAATAGTAGTAGTAGCAGTAGTAGTACGGCTACGGAGTACTCCACTAGATATATAAATATGATCAGATATATATCCCCTAGCTAATCGACATCGGTATATATGCGTAATTTTGAGCGATAGTGAATATTGTTGTTGTGATTCATCATCATCATCATCAATAATTGAAGAAATTTTGTAGATGATTGATGGGGATGGATTGATTCAGGATTCAGGAATCAGGAATCAGGAGTCATGTGTGGGGGAGGGGATACATGGGTTCCGAGTCGGACGACGATGCCGTCAATATCTCGGACGTAGGCGACTTTCTGGCCCCAGTCCCTGTGGTCGGGAGGGGAGACGGGGACGGCGCCGTTGTGGATGGCTCTCTGGTATGCAGCATCGACGTCCCAATAATCAAAGCACACCTCCACTGGATTCCTCTCCCATTCCACTCTCCCGCTTACATCATCCTCCGTCTCGCGCTGCCTCCTCCGCGTAAACGCTATCGTCGTCGCCCCACTCTCCAGCTCCCCCCATCTGACCAATGATGACCATGCATGCACCAATATATATATATGTATATTCACCATCAAAGCTCCATCATGCACACGTACCACATATATATATTTAATAATACTATATTACGGATCATCAGGCTGCTGATCATCCGGATATATATATTACTACCTGCCAGAGTCGTCTAGGCGCCGGACCTCGTAGCCGAAGGCCTTGGAGTAGAAGGACACAGATTTCGCCACGTCGTTCACGTACACGATCGTGTATGCAAACGCAGGGCTGAGGTTCGACTTCGAATCCGTTGATGCCATTAATTAATTGCCGTTTCACCCTTTTCCTAATTAGTAATAACTACTACTTGCATAAATATCGGATCCCTTTGCTTAAATCAGCTGGCGACGATATATATATATATATATACTGGAAACTGGATCGGAGTGGTGGTTGGTGAGATTTGCTGATGATTTGTATTTGGTCTTGGACCCCGACACTTGTACCTCATGCAGCTTCCTTCTTCGCCACGTGCACCCTTCTCCATACATCTACCCTCATGACTCAACATCCTCCTTCACGGCATCTACAACATTACTATCTCATTTTTTTTCCATATATGCACCAAATCAGCATTTATCTACTTTACTATTTATATCATTAAATTTTTCCATAACAATACTGTAGATTTTGATATCTCACACACACAAGACACTTTACACTTTTGATATCTAAAAACGATAACTAAAAGTGGAGAGTTGTTTAGCTAAAGTTGCTTTGTATATCTTGCTTTGCTTCGCTCTGAGAATTACAACAATCGAAATACCTATTTATAGAAATGAAAACATACATATGCTAAACTGTTCTTATGAAGGCTTCAATACTTTCGGCGCCGGAGATGAGAATTCAACTTGGATGGCTTTACTGTTACTTTGATGGCTTCAACAAATACGGCATTTGACGTTTATGCCGTTTTTCCAACAAAATTCCCCCGTAAACTTCAAATGCTTCTGCCATCTGTCATTCCTATCATATTCTTGAACTTGTCGAGCAGTACCTTTGGCAATGGCTTTGTAAATATGTCTGCCACTTGTTCTTGGCTTGCCACATGCATTAGTTCCACATTTCCATTTTTCACATGATCTCGGATAAAGTGGAAAATGAACATCAATGTGTTTGCTCCTTTCATGATTCACTGGATTCTTCGCCAATTCAATTGCGGATTTGTTGTCTATGTGAATCATTGTTCCGCTTGACTGCTTCATCTCCATCTTTTTTAATAGATTTCTGAGCCATACAGCATGACATACACACCAAGATGCTGCTACATATTCAGCTTCACATGTTGAGAGCGTCACGATCGGCTGCTTCTTTGAAAGCCAAGTGAAAGCAGTATTTCCCAGAAAGAACACATACCCTGCAGTACTTTTTCGATCATCAATATCTCCACACCAATCACTGTCAGAATATCCAATCAGCTTGTAATCTTCTGTCCTCGAGTAGAACAATCCATGTGACGTTGTTCCTTGAATGTACCTGAGGATTCTCTTCAATGCTTTCTAGTGTGAGTAAGTTGGGTTCTCCATGAACCGACTCACAACACCAACACTTAGTGCAATATCTGGCCTTGTGCATGTGAGGTAGCGAAGGCTTCCAACCAAACTTCTGTACCTTCTTGGATCAACTTGTTCTCCTTCATCAAACTTTGAAAGTTTTGCTCCAGGTTCCATAGGTGTTGATACGGGGTTGCACTTCTCCATCTTGAATTCTTTCAAGATCTTCTTCGCATATGTCTCCTGTGATACAAAGATGCCTCTTTCTGTTTGTTTAACTTCCAGGATAAGGAAGAACTTCATCAAGCCTAAATCAGTCATCTCAAACTCTTGTTTCATTCTTCTCTTGAAGTCTTTTATCATCTCATCACTGTTACCCATGAAAATGAGGTCATCAACATAAAGAGCAACAAACAAAATGTTACCTCCATTTTTCTTGATGTAGAGGGCATGCTCGTAGGGACATTGCTCAAACTCATTCTCCTTGAAATATGCATCAATGCTAGTATTCCACGCTCGCGGTGCTTGCTTTAGCCCGTAAAGTGCTTTCTTCAACTTCAACACCTTTGTTTCTCCTCCAAGTTTCAGATAACCTGGTGGTTGCTCAATGTAGACTTCTTCTTCGAGTACACCATTCAAGAACGCTGTCTTGACATCCATTTGGAATATTGGCCATTTGTACTGAGCAGCTTGAGAAATGAGCAATCGGATTGTCTCCATTCTTGCGACATGGGCAAAGACTTCATCATAATTGATTCCTTCCTTTTGCTTGTATCCCTTTGCGACAAGCGAGCTTTGTATCTTTCAATCTCCCCTTGTGCATTCATCTTTTTCTTATAAACCCATTTAACTCCAATGGTCTGACTTCCTTTGGGCAATTCTGTGAGCTCCCATGTGCTGTTGCGCTCGATTGCTTCAATTTTTTCATTCATGGCTGCCTTCCATTTTTCATCTAGTACGGCATCTTCATACTTGATATTTTCAGAATCTGCCAACAAACATACAAGATGTACCTCTGTAGAGTCGTACAAATCTTGGAGACTTCTCATTCGGGGCTGTCATGGCTCATCTTCTTCTTGTTTTTCTTCAACAATTTCAGGATCTGTTGATAGAACTGTCGGAACAACGGCTGATGATTCTCCGACTTCGTTGGTGACTTCCTTTGAGTTATTCCAGTCCCATTCACTTGCTTCATTCACTCGCACATCTCGACTCGTTATCACCTTCTTGCTTATCGGGTCATACAGCTTATACCCTTTTGTCAGTCCGTCATATCCGATAAAAACATATGCTTTGCTTTTATCTTCCAGCTTTATTCTTCGCGGATCTGGTACATGTGCATAGGCTACACTACCGAATATATTTAGATGAGAGACGGTAGGCTTCTTACCACTCCATGCTTCCAGTGGTGTTTGATTCTTCAACTTCATGTGTGGGCACCGATTCTGTATGTAGACGGCACACATTACAGCTTCTGCCCAGAATTCTTTGGGCATCTTCTTGCTTTTCAGCATCGACCGAACCATATCTAGGATGGTCCTATTCTTCCTTTCATCTACTCTATTTTGTTGGGACGAGTATGGTGCTGTCAGAAATCTTCTTATGCCTTCTCGTTCACAGTACTCTCGGAAGGCTGTCGAGGTGTATTCGCCTCCTCTATCAGATCGAATTGCTTTGATGGATCTGCCAGTTTCTTTCTCAACACTCGCCTTGAATATTTTGAACACCTTGAATGCCTCGGATTTTTCCTTCAACAAATAGACTCACGTCCTTCGGGAGAAATCATCGATGAAAGAGATGAAGTATCTCTTTCCGCTGAAAGATTCGGGAGTAATTGGTCCACATATGTCGGTGTGGATCAGTTCAAGCGGATGCTTCGCTTCATATTCGGCCTTCTTCTGAAATGAGACTCTTATTTGCTTCCCGAGTACACAATCTTCACAAAATTCTCCTCCAAAATCCATGCTGGGCAGTCCTTTCACCATCTTCATCTTCACTAGCTTTTTCAGACCATCATAGTGTAAGTGGCCAAAGCGGTGATGTCATAGTGACGCTTTATTTTCTTCTTTGACTTGTAAGCATTTCCTATGCAAGCTTCTCAGGTTCAACTTGTACATCCGATTTCTCTCCATTTCGACTCGAGTTATCAGACGTCCTTGCTTGTCTTTCAGTACCAGCAACTGATCCTTTAGAAAGGTTGAGTAACCTTTCTCTGCGAGCTGGCTAAGACTCAAAATGTTGTTTTTGAGGTCTGGGACATAGTAAACATCTTGGATTGTCCCTATCAAGCCATCATTCTGTGTGAAACATATCGTACCACGGCCTTTGACTTGCACTTTTGATGCATTTCCGAATGATACATGACCATTGTCAACTTTCTGCATTTCTTTGAATAGATGCTCAACATAGCACATGTGGTTGCTTGCTCCAGAATCGAGGTACCAGGATGTGTCATCGTTGACATCTTTGTGCGCCATCATAAGAACACGTCCTTTTGCTTTGTCTTCCACGACTAGGTTGGTTGTCTCTTCCACTCGTCTGTTGGCCCGACACTCTTTTGCAAAGTGTCCCATCTTGCCACAATTGTAACATCCCTCGCTGTTGCAATCGTCGGAATGATGACCATATTTGTGGCACTTTTGGCATTTGACATTGGAAAAATTTGATCGACCGCTTCTTCCTCGAGCGCGTCCTCTTCCACGCCAGTTTGCTTGGCTTGATTCGAATCTGTCCCTCTGGTACCTTTCATAATTATTGCTTTGGATACCACGACCGTGTCCACGATTCCACGGTCTTGTCCTCTCCCCCGAAAGTTTCGAGTGTAGAGAGCCTTCTCATCTTTAATTGACGCCTTGGTTTGGAGTGCCTGGTCGAGTGACTCCTCTTTCTTTTTCTTTTTCCTTTGTTCATGTGCTTCGAGAGATCCAGCGAGCTCTTCAACAGTGAGCACTTTGAGGTCTTTCGATTCTTCAATCGCGCACACAACATTTTCGAAATCATTAGTTAATGATCTCAATATTTTCTCCACAGTTCTGGCATCGGACAATTCTTCTCCGTTCCGATTGAGTTGGTTTGCCACGGTCTGGACACGGGTGATGTAGTTGGACACGTTTTCTAACTCCCTCATTTTCATGCTTTCAAGTTCCCCACGAAGTGTTTGGAGACGCACCTGCTTTACCCGGTCGGCTCCTTTGAATGATTTTTCGAGGTTGTCCCACGCTTCTTTTGAGGTGGTGGCACCGGATATTTTTTCGAAGCCTGATTCGTCAACGGCTCGGAATAACATGTAAAGGGTTCCACTATCTTTTGATCTTGCATCTTTCAATGCCTTTTATTCTGCTGCAGTTAATTTCCCGGTATTTTCTGGTTCTACAAAACCATTTTGAACAACGTCCCATCCATCTTGAGCTCCAAGAAGGGCTTTCATTTGAATACTTCATTTCTCGTAATTTGCTTTTGTAAGCTGCGGCAGTGGTATTTGTCCTGTGATATTCGCCATTTGACCTGTATATATATATACCTTTTTTTGCTTTAATATATATATATATATTTCAAATATATAAAATATATATGTGAATATATTATATATATGTATGTCGGTCAGTATTAAATTCTTGGTAGATAAGAATTTAATTTTGGTTGCCTGATTTCCTCTTCACTTTAATATACTTGTCTCCTGGAGCCTTTCCTTTTTTTCTTTCAAAGGTGGAATATGAATTGAGGCAATGGAGACTATCTTGCTGCTTCACTTAATTGTGTTTGTCTCCTGCACCTTCCCTATTTTTTCACAAACCAGCGACGGTGCTGTGGACACAGGAGCAAGCTTCAGCTGTGTAGCTGGTCGGCGGCAGGAGGAGGAAGGCAGCGGCTTCGGCATGGAGGAGGTGGTGCACAGGCAGCGGTCCTTCGGTGGCTGGAGGAGAAGGACTGCGGCTATGGGAGCTGGGCAACTCTTGATGGCGGCGGCAACGGGTGGTGTTGGAGGCCAACGGTGGAGCAGCTGGAATTTGGAAGGCTTCACAGCAGGAAGAAATTGGTAATTAATTCCAATTCTTCAATTTTAATTCTCTCAATTGGGTTATAACTTCTGAGACCCAATTAGTTAGCTCTGAGGTTCGGATCACTCAGGCTCTGATACCAATTTGTAGATTTTGATATCTCACACACACAAGACACTTTACACAATTGATATCTAAAAACGATAACTAAAAGTGGAGAGTTGTTTAGCTAAAGCTGCTTTGTATATCTTGCTTTGCTTCGCTCTGAGAATTACAACAATCGAAATACCTATTTATAGAAATGAAAACATACAACAGACAATGAACATATGCTAAACTGTTCTTATGAAGGCTTCAATACTTTCGGCGACGGAGATGAGAATTCAACTTGGATGGCTTTACTGTTACTTTGATGGCTTCAACAAATACGGCATTTGACGTTTATGCCGTTTTTTCCAACAAATACTACCCAACTTCTACTACATGGATCCACATTTTATTATTTACTTCATTATTTATTTTTCAATACATATGATTTAAAATTTTTATTTATTTTTATAATCAAAAAATCTAATTAAAAAAATATAAAAAACTGCAAATTGTAGGTTATATGATAAATTGTCTGCCGCCCGGAGATATATAGTAAAAGTGTATAATTAAATATTGTCTTAAATAGAAGTATGTGATTAAATTTGATAAAAATACTAGTTAATTTATCCAAGCAAATAATATACTATACTATATCATGGGCCGGGAGTACAAGTGAAGAATGAATGATTCTGAGAGGAGAGACTGCATGCATGCATCCGGACCTTATATGCTATTGTGATTTATTGGTAGGGTCCGTACGGTGAAGATGTCCAAACTTCAAACTTTCACTTTCTCCTCGATATATATTTATATACTACTCACATACAAAGATGAATAATTAAGGTCTAGTATATATTTGTGGCCAAATCTGGCTTTGACAGGCGCGCATCTAATTAATTAATTAAGTTGACCCTGCTGCATGCATGCAGCTTTAAAGTAGGCCACCAATGAAGTTAATTGGGTCATCATGCAGGGTGTATGTCACAATACATGCTTGCATGCATGATGAACACAAGCTCCAAAGATCGAATGTCCAATTTAGAGTTTGTTTTTTTTAGTTGTAATAGTGCCGAAATGAAGTGTTGTACTGGAGGCGGCCTTCCATTGTTGCCAACAATCAAACTTGCAGAGGCTTGAGCGTACGTACGTCATATTGTACCGGCCACTTGTGATAAACCCATGCCATGCCATGCCATGCATTTTCTTCCATACGTGATATATTGACACCACCGTACCGTAACCCACTTATATGTATGTATGTAATGGTGGAGAGATCTAAGGTTCTCCATCTCTTAATTGCTAACAATGTCAATAATTTGAAGGGATCATCGGAGCTCGACAGTCGACAGCACACAACATAATAATACTTAACATACACTGAGAGAAACAGTAACAACAAAAACCAAACAGATACTCCTACAAGAAAGGATTAAAGGGACAACTGAGAGATTCCTATATATGGTGGAGTAGCCACTATATATACTAGCTAGTAATATAATCTTGCACATAAGATCCAGCCAAAGCAAACAAGCTACATTGTGCTTACATACATGTATTATGTATGTATATATATAACCAAAAGAAATTAAAGAAATCTATTTATAACACTCATCACTCGCTCGAGTTATGATTATTGTTTAAATTATGAAATTATGGATATTTGAATACATACATGCATGGTTAGCTGTGACAAGCTGACCATAGCTTTATGACCGACGACTAGCTAGCTATAGCTATATGTGAATGTGATGGGAGTCATAGAGACTTTCCAATCTAAGAATGAGAAACTACTCGGTTGTTATAGCAAGCAATACAACCGTACCTAAATACTAGTAAATGTTTGAAATTCTTCTACTTGCAGGTTCATTTTATTATTGAATAACAACAATTCCAGCTAAAAGCTAATAAGCCCGAATTATTATTATTATTATTATTATTATTATTATTATTATTATTATTATTATTATTATTATTATTATTATTATTATAAGGGTAGGGATTGGGACGTAGGGTAGGGTAAGCAGCAGAAGAAGCTAGCTAGTATACTCTAGCCTTGGGAGGGAACGATTCAATTTCATCATCAAGTGTATTCATGTGAACTCCTCTGTAGTCCAGCCGCACTTTCTCATTCTCCCAGTACCTGCACACCCACAGAAATTACTACATTAGTAATATATATTGTGTAATGTGTATCAACATTCAACACCACCACTGCTGCTGCTGCTGCTGCACTTTATTATGGCAATCAAGAGAAACAATTGATGATGGAATAAGAATACAATGGGAGATAAAAAGCTCACCCAAGCGTATGTTTCATCCAGTTCTGGTCATCACGTTTCTGCAGCGGCAGACCATAATTAAAATCCATGAAAAAGAAATTAGAAAAACAGAAAACCTATACATATATCAGCAGGAAAGGAAGGAACAAAACTAACCGTGAAATCTTCTCGTGCATGAGCTCCTCTACTTTCTTTCCTAGCTTCAGCAGAGTGCATTGTGATGCATGCATTAATTAAGAGGTTTTCTAACTCAACAGTCTCTATCAAATCCGAGTTCCTGAAAATTATAAACCGGTGTATTTAAGGAAGACCAGCCACAATAAGAATCTTACTCTAGATGGAACACAGATCTTTACAGACAAGATACCATATCAAACTCCTGTCCTTCAATTTGACATCATGGAAACTTTCCCAGGCATTGTCAATCAACTGGCAACCTTAACAATCAAATAGCCATATAAACAGGTGAAACTTAAAATATTTATCAGATAGGTTGAAATACCATCAAGAATGGGAAAAGGGAAAATCTCACAAATCCCGTCAATACCTTCTGCAAGCGTTTCTTGTGTCCGGAATACAGCAGCATTGTTTTGCATTACCCGCTGCATGTTCAACCGGATGCTCGAGGTTGGAAGCGAACCATTTGAATTTCGAAGCTTATCCAACCAAACAATGGTTCTCTCACCTGCATCCTTTTCTAATGCCTTTTGTGTCTCTCCTGAAACATGATAAACAAACGCCTCTCTCAACATGTGCAACAAACGGATATGCCATCCAGTCGCTTAGAGCTAAGAAGAATTGGTCACCTGGCCTGTGGATCTCAGCAACGCGGTTAGCACAAGCCCTGCCGAAGACAACAATGTCAAGGAGTGAATTGGCTCCAAGTCGATTGGCCCCATGAACAGATGCACAGGCAGCTTCTCCAGCAGCAAACAGTCCAGGCACCACAGCATCATGATCATCACCTTTGATGGTAACCACCTTAAGAAACAATAAGTATAACTTATGAGAAGAAGAAATCCTTATGTGCCAACATTTGCTTGATGCATACTTTCTAGTTTCTAGTTTTACCTCTCCATGATGATTTGTGGGAATTCCACCCATGTTATAGTGCACAGTAGGCAAGACTGGAATGGGCTCCTTCGTAACATCAACACCTGCAAAGATAGCTGCAGTTTCTGAAATACCAGGAAGTCTCTCCTTGAGGACCTCTGGAGGCAAATGATTCAAGTGCAGGTAGATGTGATCTTTCAAGGGACCTGTTGCAAACCAAGAATCATATTTTAGAGCAGGAAATGGAATCTTCAAATGGGAAAAAATATCATAAAATTAAAAGTCCATCAAATCTAGCTAAGTTATGAAAATAGATCGTTCAGAGAGCAGGATTATTTTCAACTTGGGACATAAAATCATTTCATTCTGTGCATATTTCCATTGAATCATGAATTACTGACAACTGACAAGAACAGACCATGTGCCCATAAGTCGATTAGTTATGAACACACAAATCCTCAAATAAAAGATTGAAAGTATTCCACCCATTGAACCAACGGATACTGCCACAAGACATGAACTTTGGTTTTTGAGATAAATAGCGTGTGCAAAAAATTGGCAAATTGAAATTCCTCCAATCCCCACACACCTTATTGTACACCAACCACTTAGGAAATACACGGATGGGACACACACACAGAGAGACTCTGTGTGAAATAAAGTAGAAAGATGAGTAACAAACAGAAGCAAATAAATTACCATCACACCCACCATGTTAATAGCATGAACTGTACAAGGCTACAAGCTTTGAGGATAGTGACAGCCTTCAGACCGACACACGGGGTTGGATTTTCTAAGTAGTAGCACATGCACTTGGAAACCACTAATTTGTACAAACATTACAAAATTAAATAGTGCAGTAATGGATAACCTTCAACAGAATAACGGGTTCTTAACAAAAACAAAACAGTTTACTTGTAAAGGATGTAACAAGCTTCCAAGATGGGACATATTTTGTGCTAATAATCTAATAAAAGCCCAAATGAAGTTAGTAATGGAGCATTTTCTTGCATGGAGTCGGTGGTTGTAGGCATCAAAACAACATGTTGAAGTATCAAATCTAGGGGTGATATACTGATATTTAACCGAAGAAACCTTGAAGAGCTCCATGAACAACAGATAGAAAGTCGACTAATGTCCATTTTGTAAAGCTATTTGGCTCGTCAAGCTACTTGATTTTGTTATGCGAAACTTTTCAAGTAAAAATATTAGTTTAAATAAAAATCAATATAATATATTAATAATCTCTATTGTATTTAATAAACAAAGAATACTACTAATCGAGCTCAAGAGTTTGAGTAAAAATACATTTTTGAGTTAGAGCTCAAGTATTTCTATCGAGTCGAGATCGATTGCCTACTCGAACTCGACTCATTGAAACCAGAACTTTGTGGGCAATAAACAATGATTGCTTACCAACACCTCGCCCTTCTCGAATCTCCATGGTCATAGATCTTGATACTACATCTCTGGATGCAAGATCCTTTGCTGTTGGGGCATATCGTTCCATGAATCTTTCACCTTCACTATTCCTAAGAATTCCACCTTCACCTCGGGACCCTGAACAGGAATGAAGAACATTGATGAAGCTAACAACCAAGGCATGAAAAAATACATACCAAACAGAAATATCAGAAACAAAATAAGTAAACCTTCAGTTATAAGGCACCCAGCACCATATATGCCAGTAGGATGGAATTGGACAAACTCGAGATCCTGCGATTAGAAAATCTCAATACCAGTAAATATGGCAAAATTAAATGCATATGAAGGCCATTACCTCTCAATGCCTCTTATTCCAAACCTAAGGATGTGTATAAGAATGTAATACCTGGAGAGGAAGCCCTGCACGTGCCACCATGGCATTGCCATCTCCGGTGCAAGTATGGGCAGAAGTTGCAGAAAAGTATGCTCTACCATAACCCTGTAAGGTATATGCCAGAATAAGTAACTTACATAATCCAGATGAAACTCGAACATCGGAAAGTGCATTTTACTATCACATCTTTAAGATATAATCCACGATAGTTGCTTACCCCAGTAGCAAGAATAGTTGAGGAAGCACGGAACCGATGTAAGGTACCATCTTCCATATTTAAAGCAACAACACCTTGGCAGCTACCTGAAGTCAATGAACAAACACAGCCTAGATAGTTAAATACTACTACCTCCGATTTTTTGGGTTTGCACCATTTAATACAGGCACGCATGCCGATATATATTTTTAATGATTAATAACTTAAATTATGTACAATAAAAATTATAGAAAGTTGATATTCTAAAACTACAAGTTTAGACAAATCTAACAAGATCTCACTTGACTATATTTTTTCTTCCATAACTATGATAAAAATATGAGACAAAATTAAACTGTCAATAGTGCAAAAACTATCAATGTTGCAAACCTAAAGACACGGAGGGAGTAATTTATTTAACTTTTTCTGTCATTTTGTACATATAAGTACATATCACAAAATAACATTAATTGCCCACATATCCAAGTGAGGAGGAACTCTGAAGGTTCCATTCTTATAAAAGAATCAAAGTGAAAAACTTGAGAAAATACAATGAAACCCATTCAATGGAAGTTTATGAGATAATACTTCAGGCGCATGAAAACAGTCAAACATTAAAATATTCTAGGAAATGATGTATAAGATGACAAATGATTTAATTGATAGTTGATCGGATATATGTGAAAAAATTTGGGAATCCTACCATCACTGCCCATGATTAAATCAAGCGCAAAGTATTCCACGAAAAATTGTGTATTATGCTTCATAGCCTGGCCATATAGAGTGTGCAATAAAGCATGTCCAGTTCGATCAGCAGCACAAGCACAGCGATAGGCTTGTCCACCTGTATAACAATATATAAACATCAAATTGTCAATAAGTAGAAAAAAAAAAAAAAAATCCCAGCTAAATAGTACAACCATACCTTTTCCAAAATCCAAGCTTTGACCACCAAACGCACGCTGATATATCCTACCATCTTCAGTCCGAGAAAATGGTAAACCATAATTTTCAAGTTCTATGACAGCTTTTGGGGCTTCCCTACACATGTACTGAATTGCATCTTGGTCCCCTGGGGAAGCAAAATAAAATGCTATAAATAACAAAGATGAAAAGACAGATTTCTCACCAGCTGCAACAGATCAACTGTGAATGAGTAAATGCCATACTTAACAAATGAACAACCTCCAGATTGAATGAACAAAATAAAAATAAAATATTGATCATCACTTGAAGTTACTTTCTTCACATAAAAAATTCCACAAAAATCTACAAAAAAATAAATAAAATAAAATAAGATATATATCACTTCTGAGTACAGATCAAGTAACAATTATCATGCAGACCAAATGCCACCGCCAGTGACAGATGATATACAAATACACATAGCTGGTCTCGCAAGTAAAGGATGCATGTAAATTATAAACCAGCAATCATAAAATGACTGTATATACCTCAGTCCATTGGAAGATCACATAAAATAAATTTTACCCTGATTAGCCTCTAAATATGACTTCCAACAGCCTTTTTATCTTACAAAAAATACAACCCCAATTTGGATCCTCAACCAAAGTCAAGACACCATAAAGATGTGAAAACAAAAAACGTTTATATGTACTTCCTCCATCTCGTAATGTTGTTTACAAACCCACTTTTCCTGCAGTTCAATGCTCATTTTAAACCATTAATAATACAAGTTCGGTATAAGTAAAAATTCAAAAAGTTTGATATTTAAAAATTACACGACGAGACGAATCTAACAAGATCCCACTTGGCTATATTTTAACTTGTATAACTATAATAAAACTTTAAGTGAAATTCTGTGTGTGAATAGTAACACATTACCAAACGTAAACAATATTACGAGATGGAGGAAGTATATATATAAAGAGTAAATTTGTCAAGAGAGGAATAAACTTGACGTCAAAGATTATCTGAGGAATAACTGTACCTAGCCAATCACTTCCCTTCACTGTATCATACATGTGCCACCTCCAATCATCCTCTGTCATATTTCCCAGTGCAGCATTTATCCCGCCCTGTAATTGATATGTTGATTATAGCACATGCTTTCATTGCCTATATCTCACTGTTTGTGGTCAGCTATATAGATCGCATGTGATCATCATGTTTTCAGTCGAAGCACAGCATAAGAGACATTAGGCAAAATTTGTACTATATAGATTCCGACTAGATTTTTTTTATAGTCACAAAACTAGAGCCCATTTTAATCACTAATGGATAGAGCACCACTAACATAATATCAGAATCAACAATGGAACTCGCTTAGAATGTCAAATTGTTAAGATGGAGAATCCAATAACATAAATCAATATGAAACCTCAAAATGTGCATTTACAATTCTAGATTGAAGAAATGATTTGTAAGTACCTTTTCAAATCACTCCTCAGATCAGTGAATCCATCTTAGAATCAATTGTCTAATTCCCAGTGGGAAAGAACAAGGATTTGAAATTCATGGTTCTGAAAGAGATAACATTGAGATAATTCCGTTTTAACTAAGATACTAATGGAATATGCAGTTGATGCTGTTGAGTTTTAGAATGCAAAAGTTCAAATTCTTTTAATCAAAACATGTAATGGTTCATCTTTTTATGTGAAAAGAAAGAATTCTCAAGGATCGGGATAAGGTTAAAACAGATAGATCCCCTGTTCATTAAAAAGTTGCAGCCAAAACCTCATTTTTTTTTATTTTTTATTTTTTTGCTATTAACCAGATGGCACAAAACATGGGAAGTATTAGCACAAGAGAAAAACAACCGATGATGTATCTGATGAAATAAAGAATAGAAGTATAAGCAGAAAAAATGTTCAAAAAAACAACCCATACCATTTCTAAATCAAAAAAACTAGCTAACAACAGACCTCAACTACAACAGTTATCAAAAGGATATGTAGATCAACGGAATCACACACCCACTGAAAGATAGTAATATAAGAAAACTGGAAGAGAGAATTTGAATAGGAAGGGACGAAGGGGAACAAGTACTCGTGAATACTGATATAGAGAATTTAATAAGCCAAGAAGAAGAAAAAGGAAAACGAATCTGAAGAAACACAGGATTTCATAACAATAACACACATACATAGGCCTAACATCTTGATGAGTAAATATCTCCAACTTCACAACTTTACTCAATTCCAAATAAGTGTCTGTGTCCGTCGTCAATAGCAAGAAACATGCAAATGGGTTACGTCCATTAAAAAGAAGAAGTCGTCGACGACAAATTACCTGCGCGGCAACGGTATGGGAGCGAGTGGGGAAGAGCTTGGTGATGCAAGCTGTGTTAAATCCATGCTCCGATAGTCCTATCGCAGCCCTCAGCCCAGCGCCTCCAGCGCCCACCACCAATGCATCGTAAGTGTGATCCACCACTGTGTATGATCCATTCTATAGAAAACCCAACAAACAGAGAACTAAATGAAAAAGGAAAAAAGAAAAAGAAAACAAATTCATTATGAGCATATGATAGGATATACTATATCCGAATTCCCCCAGCTAATCCAGCAACAAGCTAAGCGTAGCCAAAACCCAAATCCATCAAATCATTTCAACAAGAAGAAACAGAAAATCGTACGGGTGCAGTGGAGAAGAGGCGATGGAAGGATTGAGTATTGGAGGGAAAGCGCAGGCATCTGGAGAAGCACCTCCACATCTCTACTCTCTACGCACAAAGGTGGTGCGTGCGTGCGTGTGTAGAACTCGGAACGGTATTACGGACAAGAAAGGCGATTCAGAGAAATGTCTTGTATATATTTATATATATATTGGGGTGCAAATTTAAATACTACTTACTACTAGTATACAAACGGTACTACTATGGAAGAGGAGAGGATTACAGAGAGAGAGGGAGGGGGAGAGGGTGCGTCCAAATCTGAAATAAGTAAACGAGAAGTGGAGCTTGAGAAAATTGACAGATTCCCACTTTCCCAGCCACCCACAACTCTCCACGCACTTCCTTTCCTTTCCTTTCCTTTAATAATAATACTAGTATTCCTGCCGGAGTCTGGACCCAGCACCTCCACGTTACAACCCTCCTTACCCTTTGTTTGTTTGTTCGTTCCATTGCCAAACAAATACTATAATTGTTACATTCCTTCCGATACGATACACATTTTTAACGGTTTATAACTTAAATTGTGTATAATAAAAACTTATAAAAAGTTGATTGTCTAAAACTACAAGATTTAAATCAAATCAATGTAACATTATATGGAGACGGAGGAAGTACTACTTTATACTACTAGTAGTATAAGTAATCAGTTACCTTCTTTTCTAATCTCAACTCAAATGCCTTCTATCAAATCAATCTTACCATTACCCCCCTCACAAACCACTACACACTACTACATTCACAAACTGTCACGGTACTGGTGTTCGAACCTAAGACACCACGACAACGACGACGACGACGACAATCTCAACATCCCACATTCCCATCATCTTATCATATCGTGTAATACTAGTTTACTACTACTACTAGTCTACTACTACCACTACTAAACAAACTCCCAAACACATACATTGAGGCATGCATACATACATACACAACTACTAACCATTTTCATTCCCAAAAGCGTTAGGCTGCAGCATCAACGCAGACTACGTAGTTTCCGATAAAGTTCCAACTTGTTCAACAACACAACGCATGCCCTAAATTCCAATGATAAGATTTGTCCGTTGTTTTGAGCTGGTAGTAGTAGTAGTAGTAGTGGGTGGTGCTTATCGCTCTAATACAGTCTACAAATACTCTCCTCCCCCATATACTAAACAAAATGGGAGGGAATACATATAAGGTTACAGCAAAATATACCCGCATCATTATATATTTTACCGTTTGGAACTACTGATATTTCAAAAGCAATTGCACTGGTCATTTAGCTGTTTAAAGTGGACAGCATCCCCCCAGTTACTGTAGGTATTACCACCTCCCAACCAGGACCCTTTACAGGAACTGTTGCTTTCGACTCTGCCTTCTGCCCTTCCTCTTCTTCATCTTCCCCAGGTGGATCAGCAACAAGGTCACTACGGTCCAGCACTCTATCCAGATCTTCATCACTAATATCCGTCTGAATCCATTTATCCTCATCGCCTTCATCGTCTCGCAGAAGTGCTAGTAATTCCTCTTCCTACAACATATATATATACACACACACAGTTAATATATAATTAGGGTTAATATAGGAGAAATGCTTATAACTACACCATCACTTTTGTATGGACCCTGTATGAGAAATTAAAGCATCCAGGCCACGATTAACACAAAGACAATTATGATCTGATATTTCTCCAACATATGGATGGTTTCTTCAATTGACAGGTTCGAGATATTACAGAAATCATACCAGCCAGGGACAAGAAGAATATGTCTTAAGTAGGAATTCATCAAAAAAGAAATATGATGCATACTCGCTAGCCAGCCAGTATATAATGCCCAAAATAAGAAATGCACTTACCGTCATGACATCTGTTCCCTCAGACTTAGATCTTTCCTGTTTGAACTGTCCCTTCCCAATTACCACATGTTCCAACCTCAACTTGCTAAAAGCCCTTTTCAGAATTCGACCCTAAAAGAATCATGATGTTAGTGTCACAACAAATTATAAGCAAGACAGGAAACATGAGAGAACAATGTTCCAAATAAAATCACCTCAACAGATTGAGCAGTGGCCAGTCTGTATACATGTACCGGTTTGGTTTGACCAATTCTGTGGCAGCGATCCATGGCCTGTAAATCCATCTGTGGATTCTGAAATACAATCGCAAGTCATTAAATCTTTCAATACATGTAGCATATCAAACTCCTAACTCTACACAAATCAAATGACACTCTATTTACACTGGTCCTGTGGTCCATAAGAGAATATGTTACAAAAGTTGCACATACCCAGTCACTGTCGTATAGAATACAAGTATCAGCTGCAGTGAGATTAATACCCAGCCCACCTGCCCGTGTGCTGAGCAAAAAGACCCTGTAATCACTGCCCACTTCATTGAATTCCTGAATCTGTAAGTTCACCAAATGGCACATTACCACATCAGATAGCTAACCAAAGCAGGCTTTAGGAAGAGAATACATGAAATTGTTATTGCACAACAGAAATGCATGCAGCAGCTGCTCTAGCCAGATACGAGGTATGACTTTCAAGAGAGAGAAGAGACAAAGAAACCTAACTACTAAGGCATACACAAGACAGAAATTGAACCATATCGCTATCATATTTTAGATTTCCCACCTATAAGTCTACGAACATACTAGAAAGAAACAGAATTCAAATGAAAGGAAGGATGGGTAATCAACTATGAATGACATAAGAAAAATGAGAATACCTGTCTCCTTCGTTCTGACAGTCTAACACTGCCATCAATTCTGCAGACATTGAATCCCTTTTCACTAAAATAGTAATCCATTATGTCCAAGATCTTAGTCCATTGAGAAAAAATCAAAACCTGTTATCCCATAAAATTATTAATAATAATAAAATAAAAAAAGAAAGAAATGAAAAACAAACAATAAATAAATTCACATCTTCACCCTTCTCCCAAAAATAAAAAACGAAACAAAAAAACAACACAAGATTGAACAAGCATTGAAATACTTTGTGCTTGCGAGCAAAGAGCTTAGACAACAATCTATCCAAGAGCTGGAATTTGCCACACTGCCCAACTATCTGTTCCACTGGAGGATATAGATCTGCCAGAGAAAGATGATGCTAGATTAGTAAATTATGAACTGTTTAAGGAGATTTATTAAAATATATGTGGAAAACAACATACGGGAACCATCAAACACAGACTCCAACAGGTCAGGATGGTTGCAGTTCTTCCTAAGTTGAATCATCAAATTATTGAGCTTCCCTTTCATACCATAGGCTGCAAGCTCAAAAAAACGTTCAGATTGATAATCTGTCATTCTTGGTATCAATAGGTTAAAAACAGATGACAAATTCTGAAAAACAAGCTACTTATACGACATATATATATACACAAGAACACACAAATCACAGCACACTGTTATTTTTTGAACGACATTAAAGGAAATGGGGAAAGAGCAAGATTTAGCTTCTTTGAAGAAAATCAATACATCAAATATAGTTTTTAAGACTCCTTATTAGGGAACAGTGTCCATGAACTGCCATACACAGTATAGTCATAAGTAATATGGTGATAAACATACTTGCTCAGTCTCGTTTTTGTTAGAGCCCTCCGACACGCATGCCAATACACATTTTTAATGGTTAATAACTTAAATTGTGTACAATGAAAAATTATAAGTTATATTCTAAAACTACAAGATTGACTATGTTCTTTCTTAAATAATAACTATAATAAAAATTTGAATAAAAGTGAAACAGTGAATAGTGCCAAAAAGTGATCTGTAACAAAAACAATAACTGAGATGGAAGTAGTAATAAATAAATAAATAAAATACTCCCTCCATCAACTCTATGTTAACCACTTTCTTTTGGACATGAAGTTTACTGCATTTATTTAACAGTTAATATCTCAAAATGTGTATACATAAAAGTTAAATAAATATAAGTATATTCTAAAACTATATAATTAGACATATCTAATCAGACCCAACGTGGCTATATTAACTTACATACTCGCAATAAAACAATGTCAAAATTAAACTGAGCAGTATCAAAAAGTCGCACAAGTCAAAATAGAATGGACATAGAGAGTATGTAATTATATACTACCTCACACCATTCAATACACATTTTTAACGATTAATAACTCAAATTGTATACAATTATATTATCAAATTATGTGATTAAACGAATCCAACATATTACTTGACTTGACTATGTTTTTCTTATATAAACTCGATAAAAGTTTGTGTCAAAGCTAGATCATAAATAGTGTCAAAAGTCAAAGTGCATCACATATTAAAAAGCAAAGTATATACATATTATGCAATTCAATATTATTGAATTGTAGAAGTAATTACCAAATTGGGTTTTCTCTCTAAGGTGACCTTCCAGTGTTCGATTAATGAGATGGTCCTGAAAGTCCCTTTGATGAGCAGTCATTGTAGCATACAGAATAATTTCTTTCTTTCTAGGGAGCATCTGTTCCACATCTGCTTTCAGTCTGCGTAGGAGAAATGGACGCAAAATAGCATGAAGTTTGGCCACCACCTGTGAACAAGGGAAGCAATAAGTAAGGAAATAAGAATAGCTAAGGAAATCCAATACATTATCATGAGCACACCTGTGCCCTCCTTTTCTCTTCCAATTCTTCCCCACTGGCATCAGTAGTGCACCTTCCCGAAAAGTTAAACCTGGAGCATTCAAGAATAACTCCATAAAATAGAAAAAAACTTGCATATTTCCGGCATCCACTATGTATAAGACATGATGCAGACATTAGACTATTTACAATTTCCCAGATATTTAAGATATTGTGATGCATTTTCCTTGCAACCTGTCAGCCACAAACCAACACTTACAAGCTACATTTCAACCTTCTATGGAATATAAAAAGTTAGCATCCTCAACCAGGAAATACAATCAACTAATTGAGTTAAAAGTGCATAACAGAAAATAGAGAACGACGCCTACATCATTGGCAAGAATTTATATGAAAGAACTTTAATCGAAAAGGTTCCAACTTAGATGTGTATATCAGGAAACAAATGCTAAAGGTGGTAAAAGACAAGCTCAGGCTAAAGACAAGCTTTTATCAAGTCCATTACCACGATTCAAACTCTTCATGGGAGGAAAAAATATCAGGAAGAATGAAATTTAGCAGAGACCACAGCTCAGCTAAGTTGTTTTGCAGAGGCGTTCCAGTTAAGAGAAGCTTGTTCTCCACATTCAAATGTTTCAGTTCCCTCACCAATTTACATTTGGAGTTCTTCAACCTATGTCCCTGTATCAAGTTGTGTCTTTAAGCAAAGGGGCACCCAGCACACATAATCTCTAACATCAGTAAATCAAATAAGTACCAAGTCTAACTTATATAAACTATTATACCTCATCAACTACCAGGTATTTCCAGCTATAACGCTTAAATCTTCGTCTTGCATCACTTAGTGCCATTTCATAAGATGTAATGACAATAGGAAAGTTTGGACCAATTATCGTAGGCATGTGTTTTCTTATAATTTCGTCTCTTTCTTTTCTATCCCCATGGTATAGAATTGCATCCAAAGAGGGCGCAAACCTGGAAGATTCAACCAGAAAAATTATACAAATAAAAGACATTCCATCATACCCCACACGTAGAATATAAAACCATTAATACCTCTTTATCTCATTCATCCAATTTGACAGAGTGGAGAGGGGAGCAATAACCATGTACGGACCATGCAACCCATTTCCTTTTAGGTGTGCAAGGAAAGCAATAGTTTGAATAGTTTTTCCAAGACCCATTTGATCAGCAAGGATCCCATTGAGCCCATTTTGCCACAATGAGATCATCCACTTTACACCTTTAATTTGATAAGGTTTTAACTTCCCACCAGTCAGTAAAGGGACCAGCTCTGATTGCTCTTTCTCATTTTTCTGTTCATCTGTAAGGGTAGAATTTTCAGCAGAATCACCATCTTTGGTTCGTGTAAGCATTGCTGCAACAGCTCTCTTGGCTTTCCTCTACAATAAGAAAATAAATCACAAAATTATAATGCAAAATAAAATCAGAACTACTCAGGAGCATAATAGAAAGTGAGCCATTAGAAGAAAGAAAAAACTACATCATTATAACTTGTGCCAGCCTTTCTTTTGGAACCTCGACCTTTTTTTACTCCTATACTGGGTTTCATATCGTCCTCCAACTGACTCTGAAACATTGGAAAATGGATTATATTAGGACATATCCCACAAATTAGTACTTTAAAATTCAGCATAACAAGAGAAACCTTTGTGATATCATCCATTTTTTCCAGCAGAAACTCAGAATATAGTTGAGTCTGCGTTAAAAGTTCATCCAGTTTAGTGAACTGGGTATCATTTAAGTGAGGTGCTTCTGATGGCTGATCTGCCTCTTCCGCTTCTTCCTTTATCCGGTGTTCCTGGAGTGCCTTTTCCTTCTCTTCCATGGTTTTTGAAACAAGCGAACAATCACTCATTTTAGCGTCAACTTCTTCCTCCAATTTAGCATTACTACTCTCCTTGCAATTCTTAAGTTCAAAATAATAAACGAAAAAACATATATCAGAACTCGGGAGAATATAGCAAAATGAAAAAATCAATTTGGCAGAGCGAAGCAAGAAAGGGAGGGGAGGGGGTTATGTATACGCTCGAGTGTACCGAAAGGTCAAATTTGGCAATGGCCCCGTAGGCGCTTGGAAGTAGATTTCTCTCATGACAAAGGCAAAATTATAAAAACAGAACACAAAACGGAATAAAGCTTTACTTTTTTACTATTTTCTACTAGAAAAATATACGCATTGAGAAAATAAAATTATAGGTAACGCCCAAAAGAAGAGAGCGCAAACACACAATTCCGAAACAAAACATAAGACCGTTGAAAGAAATCAGAATGACTATAGTGAGCAATATACCTCGTCTTCAAGAACAGAGGTCGGAGAATCCGCAACAGTTTCAGTCTTCACCTCGATCTCGGCCATTGTACCTCTACAAACCCTAGAGCAAGAAAAAGAGGTCAAGCACCCAAAACTGAAGAAGACATGAGACGAATGAATGAAGCAAAACAAAAACATTTCAAATTTTTTTCATAAAAAGAGATAGAAGAAAACCGAGCAAAAAGGGGAAAAAAATGAAGCAGCGAATACAGGTAATAAAAGGAAATCGCTTAAGGATGAGCTTTTCCAGCAAGTGGAAGGCTGTGAAGGAGTTGTGGTCCGGTAGACGCGTCGTCAGTCCAGGGTACGGCGAGGGAAAGGCCGTGAAAATGAGAATGGTAAAAGGCGAAAAGGGAAAGGGGAAGGGGAAGAGGCAGAGGCGGATGGGTGCCGGCGAGGTTAAATAAGAAACGTCGATTGGTGTTTGTGTTTCAAGTAGAGAAGAGAGAAGAGAGGGCGCTGGGCGGGAAATAGGGCATAATGAAATTTGCCCCGGGAAGTTGGAATTAATTTCAGTATTGCCATCAAAAGCCAACATTTTGAATCCAACACTTATTGAGTTACTATTTCAATAGTTAGGGTCTAAGTTCCGCAAAAAAAATAGTTAGGGTCTAATTTGTTGGGTGGATTGGGTTGTATAATATTTCAGGACTGTTTCGGGTCGACTTAATTTTGGAAAAAATTCAAAATCACTAAATCCAAACCTGAAATTTTTCGTATCGTTCGGGTTCGTTTTTTCAGGTTATAGCAAAAATTTGACATAATTTCAGGTTTCGGGTCGTGTTCATATCAGGTTGAGCAGGTAGTGTAATATTTTTGGTCGGATTTAGGTCGACCTGATTTTTGAGAAAATCCAAAATGACCAAACTCAAACCCAAAATTTTTCGTATCGACCGAGTTCGTTTTTTCGGGTGGGTGTCTAAATTGACACCCCTACTATTTCTCAATACAAACGCCAAACAGCCCAATGGCCAATTAGAGCAACTCCAGCTGTTCGCTATTTTAGTCGAAAATTTCAATTTTCAGACAAAACTTTTATTTTGACTTCCAATTTTATTATTATAATTCTATAATAATTGTATTTTCACTGGATCTTTTATTCTTCTTCTTTAGTTTTTTTATAATTTGTATATCTTGAGTTCCACGTATCTTTGCTACACACAAGTATTACTAATATTTATAAAAAAAACTTTCTCTAATAGTAACGTCAGGCAAAATGTTATTCTCCCTTTTAACTTCTTTTAATATTGATATATTTTATTTATACTAAAATAAGTTTCGATAATAAAACAACTAAAATTGATTGTGTATTTTTATTTTTATTTTCTTTTTTATTTTTTGTTGTTTTTATGTAACTTTATTTTTCTTTTTCTTTTCTATGTACTTCTATATTTTATATTAAATAACTTAAAACAAGTAAAAATTCAAAAAAAAATACTACTCCCTCCGTTTTTAAATGATAGCTACGTTGAAGAATTTGGCACTATTCACACAATCACTTTGACTTGAAGTTTTATCATAATTATTCAAATTAAAATATAGTCAATTGAGATCTTGTTAGATTCGTCTCGTCTTGTAGTTTTTAAATATCGAACTTTTAGAATTTTTACTTGTACCGAACTTGAGTTATTACTGATTTAAAATGTACATTGGACTGCGTGCTGCGTGGGTCCGTAGCAAACAAAAAAAACGGAGGGAGTATATATTAACAAAATTTTTTATTATAGAATTTGAATATAATATATATGTATATTTAAATATAAATATTATGTTAATATAAAAATAAATGAATAGTAAGAGGAATTTAAATTGAATATTATTAAATAAAGAAAAATTTAGAGTTGGTTGTTGAGATGAAAAGTGAAAAAATGTAAACTATGCTGGGAAATAGAACAAAGTTAACTGATAAATAGAGTTTGGGAATTAGTTGTTAGTTGTTAACTGATTATATTAGTAATAACGTAGTCAAAATTAATTGTTTTGCAATTTTGAGGCCAATTTTTTGCCTACAATAAGCTGAAATCCAAAATGCTGCTATTTCAATCGGTTTCAAAAAGAGCTAATTGGACATTGTTTTAAGTTATTTTGTCACTTTAAAAAAGTTATTTTGTCTCACATTGTCTCACAAATTAATTAATTCGATTTAGTTGTTTCGCCAAACAGGGCCTTCGATTTTTCATGGTATATGAGCCTAATCTATTAGTTTTTATAGTTTTATAAGCCTAAGGGCTTATTTGGAAATTAGGTGTTAGTTGTTAACGGATTACGTGAGTAATATATTAGTCCGAATTAGTTGTTTGATATTTTCTAAACCAACTTTTTGTCTACAATAAGATGAAATTCAAAATGTTGTTATTTAGCTAATTAAAAAGGAATTGATTGGACGTTCTAAGTTATTTTGTCATTTAAAAAAAAAAACTATTTTTTCTCGCAATATCTCACAAATTAGCTGATTCAGTGCGCTTAGCTATTTTGCCAAACACCCCTAAGCCCAACCCATTTATTCAAGTAAGTCACATTTTGAATGTTTTACAAACATTAAAGCTATTACATACAAAATCAAATTAATTGTTTTACATATCATGATATATAGTATATGTCAACAGGAAGGCAAATGACACCTAAAATTACCTTTTTGCCCTTCAAACTATTAAGAATGTTTAAACTAATATATGAAATGACTATTTTACCCTTAAGCACCTGAAATAACCTTTTTGCCCTTCAAAGTATTAAGTATTTTTAATTTGCTACATGAAATGACCATTTTATCCTTGAAAGTATTAATGCTTTTTTTCTTTGCTACGTAAATTCACCATTTTACCCATAAAGTTGTGTTATTTTGCTACAAATACCAGTTAGTATTATCTTAGGTTGTTTTTCTATGTACTTAAAATGCCATTAGGCGGTCCCGTTTCCTTTCTAATTTATTCCAAATTTCTTTAGTTTTGCATTCGATAATTCTAAAATTTGCATAAAAAGAGCCATAAAAGTTAATTTTTTTTATTTACTTCAAATTTTTTCCTCACATTGAACTAATATTTCAAAATATAAATGTCATTTTTCTCCTTAGATTTTAGTATCGTTAAGGCTACCAGATGTAGTTAATTCTATATGAGACAATTGAAGCAATCATACCATTATGATATTATCGTCACCATCTAAATATCAAATTTTACGATCGAGGGGCGTAGCCCGCTCCTAACGAAGACTAGTATATATATATATATATGTGTGTGTGTGTGTGTGTTTACATAGATGACAAAGATTTATAAATATTTTAAAAACATGTGTAAGTTAAAGTTAATAGTACACAATTTTTCTTTATTTTTCTTAAAAACATGATTTAGAATTTGTTTAATGGAGAGGAGAGGAGCTGGAGAGGAGAGGAGAGGTCGCGGAGGGCTGGGAGGTCCAGCAGGTGGCGTCCGGCAGCGGGGATGGGGGTCAAAATGGAGAGAAGCTGAGCATGGTCGTCCTCCGATTGGGAGGGTTGGTAAGGCATATGATGGACAGATCGCTAGGAAACCTTGGTTTGGGGTTTTTATTGGGAATATTCCAGCTAGTGCGGACAATGGTAACTTGATGAAGGAGATTGAGAAAGTGGCGAGAATCAGAGATTGGTTTTTCCCCTACAGAGATTGGACAGTGAGAGGAGTTAAATTCGGTTTTTTCCGCTTTTGCCGAAGGGAGGAAGCGGAGTTGGTGATTTGGGCGATGCATGGGAAAGAGTGGATGGGTCTGACACTGAAGGTCAACTGGGCACGGCCAAGTCGGAGAAATAGAGAGGTAGGGGGTATAACTAGACCTGATGGCCAGATCACGGGGGCAATGAGGACTCCGGCTAGAGCAGCAGAGAGGGGCGGGAACCAACGACACTCACTAGCTGCATGGAGGGACGAACGTTCGTACGCGGAGGTGGCTAAGACGAGGAATGTGGCTGGAGGAAACGCGATGGTAGGGGACGCGACGAAGTTGGAGGTTGAACCAGAAGTGCTGGAATGGCTCCGGCGATCGGCACTCGTTGAACTTAAAAGTTTAGAAGATCTGCAACCGTTTCAAGAGTGGTTGTACGGCGGACAGTTCAAGAATGGTGACATTATGTATGGAGGGGGGCAGTTGTTAGTGGTTCGCTTCCCAAGTTTGGAGGCCAGGGATGAGTATTTAGCGGACGGGGGAGACAGATTGCTTGTGGAATGGAAACGTCGGTGGGAGTCAGGGACAATTGTGAGGAAGCAACTGGTGTGGCTGTACATATTTGGATTACCACTAGAAGCTTGGGGAGGGGAAAATTTTCAAAAGGCAGTGTGCAAGTGGGGGAAAGTCATAAACGTAGATAGAGAGACGGCGGATCGCAAGAGATTTGATCGTGTTAAGTTACTGGTGGCATTGAAGGAAGGAGTAACTGTTCCATTAAGCTCAGAGGTCCAAGTGGGCGAAGTGGTTGCCAAAGTTCATATGGTGATTAATTACAGTGAACCAGTGGTGATCGAGGATACTCAGGGAGAGGTTGGGTGTTTGGATACGGGAGATCGGAGGGATTGGCAGGTCTCAGGCGATGGATTGCCGGAGGGGAAGGAACACAGGGGGTCCGGGATTAACAGTCATGGGGATACACAACAGACGCCAACTGAGGTTAATGGGGAGTTGAGACCGGTAAACGAGGCGGATGGAAACTATAATCATTCGTTGGAGGCGTGCGACCTTTTTCCCCAGAAACGACTACGGTCCCAATGCAACAGTTCAGCAGGTGAAGGGCTAGCCGCCTGTATTGATGATAAGGAGGCGGCAGTGTCTGGGCCTAATAATGAGGGGTTGGATTTGGCTCTGGACCTTGGGCCTGATAGTAGCGGCCCAGTGGAAGTTCTGTTTATCGGGCCTCTAGAGTGTAAAGAGAATAATGGACCATCTGGGTTAGGGAAAATAGATGAAGTGGTTGAACATAATAGCCCAGAAGGGAATGGCTCGGATAATGATGTGAGTCTCTCGGAGTCTGAGGGGCCTAATGAAAGAAGGGTAGATGTGGATAATGCTGACAAGTGCACCGCCGAGATGGAGATGCAATCTTCGGAAGGAATAAGGGGGGGCAGGGTTAATTTAGCGGCGATATCATGTGGACATGATACTGGAGCAGATGTGGGGGATGGGTTTTGGGGGGTGAGCGAGCCCAGAGAGGGATTAGGGTCGTTGCTCAGAGAGGAGACACAAGGGGTGGGGAACGGCGAAGTACCTGAGACAAGGGGGTTTTCGTCCTGGCCGGAATTGGAAGCAGTTGATGAAGCCATGGTCAAGCTTTTGAACTGGAAGAAGGACTCAATGCGAAGGAATCGGAAAAAAGGTGGCAATTTGTGTCCTAAGGTTAGGCAGGGGATGGGATGTGTTGCGAAATTTAAGGATGTGGAGGGGGATGGTTTTGCTAGATTGCAATTCACCACCGTTCGGGGGCCGAAAGGGGTTCGTTTATTGGATTTATCGGAGGCAGAGATGTTGGTAGAGTTTGCTGAGCTATTGGGATTGGGCTGCCTACAGGGAAGGGAGAGGGCTCTGGAGCGAGTTAGGAAAGATTAGATTAGAGGAGTGTGAGTTGGAGGTGTCAGTTTGGAGTGTGTTGAGGGTGGTTGGTACAATGCGTATATTAACTTGTAATTTAAGGGGACTTAATGGGGGAGTTCGCAGAAGGGCATTGATGAGATTATGTAAGAAGGAGAAGCCATGGGTGATGTGACTTCAAGAGACCAAAATGGAAGAAGTTAGAGAGAGGTTAGTATTCCGGTTATGGGGGTCGAAGGTTTGCAGATTCAGCTTCCAGGCGGCGTCGGGCAATGCGGGTGGACTGCTAGTGATCTGGGACAGTGATCGTTGCTCTTTGGGGGTGGTAGAACAGGGACACCATTTATTGTGGCTCAAAGGATCGGTCAGGGAGATGGAGGGGATAGTTAATATTATCTGTATCCATGCTCCAAATAATCGTAATGAAAGGGCTGAGTTTTGGGCTATGCTATTGAGGAAATGTGACACCAGCAACGGGGAGTTATGGTGCCTCGGGGGGGATTTTAACGCGATTGTGGAAGAGAGGGAGAGAATAGGAGTTAGCTCAGATACAGGGTCTAGCAGGGAGTTCCGGGAGTTCATAGATCAGCTTGGGGTTGTAGATATTCCTATGGTGGGGGGGCAGTTCACTTGGGTGGGAAGGAGTGGCAGGGCCTGTAGCAGGTTGGACAGATTCCTGGTGTCGCCAGGATGGCTATGTCTCAGAGGGGCGGTGATTCAGAAACGCTGTGATTCGGTTTTGTCGGACCATTACCCGGTAATACTGGAAGAGGGGGAGCAATCTTGGGGACCTAAACCGTTCCGGTTTTATAGTTATTGGATGGAGGAGAAAGGATTTACTGAACTAGTCAAAAACGTCTGGGGGGGGGGGGGGCCTGACAGGGGGTGTGGAGGTTCTAGGGAGGGAGGTTTGTTCAATAAGCTCCGTAGGCTCAAGAATGATATTCGCAAGTGGGAGGGGTACGGGGCCTCGACTTTGGAAGACCGTGTTAATAGATTGTTGACTGAGATTGGAGAGCTGGAGGAAATCTTATGCGGGGACGGGGGCAGTGAGGATATTAGATCCGAATGGTTACATAAAAGATCGGAGTTAAAAAAGACATGGATGGCGGAGGAGAGGAGATGGTGTCAAAAATCCAGAGTCACGTGGCTAAAAGAGGGTGATCTAAATACCAAATATTTTCACGCGGTGACCAACTTGAATCGGCGAAGGAATTTTATTGGATCGGTGAAGAGAAATGGTGAGACGATTGCGGGGCCTAAAAGAATTAAACAGGCAGCGGTGGAATATTTCAGGGAGCTCTTCATGAAGCAAGACGAGGAGATATTTCAAGTCGACAGACTTGGATTGCCGAGACTAGAGTCCAGCGACAGAGGGTGGTTGGAAAGAGGTTTTAGTGAGGAAGAAGTAAGGGAGGCGGTGTGGAGTTGTAATGGTAACCGAGCACCCGGGCCAGATGGTTTCAATTTGAGTTTTTTTAAGAAATACTGGGAACATGTTAAAGGAGAAGTCATGGATGTGTTTAAAAAGTTTGAGGAGGGAGGCAGACTCGATAAAGAGGTGGGGGGATCTTTCATTGCCTTGATTCCGAAGGTAGACTGTCCGTCGGGTTTTCACGAATATAGGCCTATCTCACTAGTCGGAAGCCTTTATAAATGCTAACAAAAGTCTTGGCAAGGAGGTTACAGGGGATAATTAGTGGCTTAGTGGGGCAAGCACAAATGGCTTTTATTCGGGGAAGGCAAATTTTAGACGGAGCTTTGGTAGCAGCGGAAGTGGTTCATTCGACTCAACAGGCTGGGCGTAGGGGCTTCGTGATTAAATTGGATTTCGCCAAGGCGTATGACAACGTATCTTGGGAAGCTATAATAAGGATTCTTGAATCTATGGGGTTCGGCGCAAAGTGGGTAGGGTGGGTGAAGGAGTGCATCAGTTCGGCTACAGCCGCTGTGTTGATCAATGGCTCCCCGTCATCATTTTTCAAAATTCAAAGGGGACTACGACAAGGAGATCCTCTTTCCCCGTACCTGTTTGTTTTAATGGCGGAAGTGCTTAATTGCCTATTGAAAACTGCGTCGGTGAGGGGGCTGATAAAAGGACTAGCCGTGGGATCGGATGAGGTGACTATATCTCACCTACAATACGCAGACGATACGATTCTTTTCTGCGAAGGAGACATTGGTCAGGTGGTAAACTTGCAGCGGCTGCTGAGATGCTTCTCATACGTCACAGGCCTCAAAATCAATTTTGCCAAGAGTTCATTGCTCGGGATAAACTGCTCAGGCACTTTGGAAAGGGAAGCAGCCAATGTTCTAGGATGCAGTGTGGGTGCTTGGCCATTGACTTATTTGGGTTTTCCGATTGGTGAGAGGATCAACAGTGTAGGGATTTGGCAACCGGTGCTAGATAAAATCGAAAAGAAGTTGGCCGGATGGAAAGGGAGATTGCTATCTCAAGCGGGTCGCTTATGCCTCATAAAATCGGTGTTGAATAGTCTTCCTCTATACTACATGTCCTTATTCAAAGTTCCGAGGACAGTGGCCGACAGGTTGGAACTTCTCAAAAGAAGGTTTTTTTGGAACGAATGGGGTGGGGTTCGAAAGATTCACACTATTTGTTGGGAGAAGATTTGTCTTCCTATGGACAAAGGGGGGCTGGGTGTATGGGACAGCTTCCGGTTTAATTATGCTCTCCTTTTGAAATGGAGATGGCGGTTTGGAAGGGAGAATATGTTGTGGAAGGAGGTGATTGATTCTAAATACTACAAGGGAGAATCACCACTAATACCAGGTGTTGTTCAAAGTAGATCCTTGTGGGGTAGGATGTGTAAGGCCTGGGAAGAGACGGGCGAAGGGCTGTCGAGGGGGGGATTTAAGGTACAGGTAGGCAATGGCCAAAGGTCTCAATTTTGGCAAGATGTTTGGGTGGAGGAGGGACAGTCTCTTAAGGTACTATTCCCACGTATTTATGCTTTGGCCTTGAATAAAACAGGCAGGATAGTTGAGTTTGGAGATTGGGATGGTGATGACAGCCTTTTGTGACTGTCATTTGCGTCCAATTTAGTGTCTTAATGATGATCTTTTGTTCTTAATTCCATTGATTTTTGATGAATAATCATAGAGGATTAGAAAAGATGGAAGAAGAATTAAGATTGTGAAGAAGTTGGAATTACACTGAAAATGGCTTGAAATTCTAAGTTTTCTTTAAAAGTCTCGCACGCTGTGTTTTTATCAAACTGATCCATGCTTTGTCCTTCATCAGGAAGTTAAGCTGGAAAACAGCAGGAAGTGGAAAGGACATAGCGAGGAAAGAAAAGGAATGATGCGAGGGCTTGTGTTCGCAATCAGGAAAAGATTTTAAGGAAAATGTGCAGATGCTGAAGTCCACGCGATGATTATTTGATATCGCGAGGGAAGGAAATCTGTGCAAGACAGAAGTTTTATACATCATGGCGAGAAGCAAATTCCTTGGAGAAATTGAAAGACCTCGCCTTGTTGAGAAAGATGATTGTATTTCTGACTCTCGCTTTGAAGGAACTGGACAAAGCGAGAGGAGAGTTATTCTGATGCGAGCGGTTATCATCCAAGGCTTAAGCGGTTACAATGCCCATCTATAAATAAGACCCTTGGGGGAATCAGCTCAGCAGGCGGGAGATTGAAGAGAATAGCTCGATTTTACTCTCCAGTCCACTTTTTAGAATTTAGTAGGTAGGTTAGGATTTAATTTTCTCTGCAATTTACTTTGATGTTCTTCAGATTTGTAATTTGATTTCGTAGTAGATTTCTTTAAGAGTAGTTGTTAGATTAGCTTGAGGATACCCTGGGAGGAGAATTGCTTTCGGATCGCTTGTTCATCCATCACGACGATCATCATCTAACTTCCGACTCGTTCGCTCATCTTTGTATTATTCTGATAGCAATCAGATTTCCAGGTGTATTCGTTTTTAATTCTTTGTTATTCGAGAAACATCACAATGATCAGTTATCAGATTATGAATTTCTTATCTTTCTGGTTTCCATTTCTATTTCTTAATTCTGTTTCAGTAGAGTATGAACCTCAACTTCGATATTCAATTTGGATTTTGCATCATATCTTTAATTCGATTTTCGAAGATCATAATACTTCCACATTTTTAATTCGTAAATTGTTAGTTCCAATTACGCAAGAAGTTTGGATATTGTAATCGAGTTAGGTATGATCTAGCAGATTTAAGAATTCATTAGTTCTTTTTTTTCTGTTGATATTTTGTTATGATCACAGAATAAGAGGAGAATCATAGTGTTTAATGTTCAGAACTCTAAAAGGTTCCTAGAGACCCATGCAGTGTTAATCATCGCTTGATAATCTTTAAGAATCAATAGCTTTGAGTTCATGAATTTGGATGCAAAAGATTCTATGTTCATAATTTTCTAAACGGAAATTCCAGAAGGTAGTTATGACAATTATAACCCTGATCATTTACTTCACATAAGGATAAATCCTCGCTTCATCTTAAAAGATGACGCGAGGAAATATCCAGATAAACTTGCTGTGACAAATGCTATTTTAATACTCACGCGATGTCAATCTGACAAAGCGAGAGGATCAACCTATAATAGCAATATATTTTGATATCCATTTTCAGGGTATCAATTATTCACTTTTACTTCTTATACATATATAACCCATATCTATAAGTAGGAATTGAGTACCTCGCCGCATTCTTACAGAAATTATTGCGAGGAATTCAGTTCTTTGTATAAACAAAATCTGAGGAACATTCTTTGAATATTAGCTCCCTCCACGCTGTACAGACATAGCGTGCGGAAAATTGGAATGTTCATAGTTTGAAACCCAAAGTAGTTACTGCGAGCTATTTTGGACACTTATTTTGCAGAGTTATTTCTCAAATACTTTTTCTTGGGAAAGTTATTTCCTAATTCTGTCTAGTTTCTAATGTATATTTTGGAAACACCCTTGCATTTTAATTAAGAGGATTCAGAACCCTCAACATTTCTTTATACATATAATACTACATATACATATAATATTTTGGGATATTTCCCAGTATATGATGGGTAATCTTACTTCATGATTACAGACTCACAATTCATATCTGCAATTTGTATTATTACTTTCACTGGTACACTGAGAAAGATGATGATATAGGTTTTCTCAATCATTATTTACTCAGGACTGATGAAGAACAAACTTGTTCTTTAGTTGGGCATTTAGTACCTGTCGTTTAAAAGGGAAAGATGTTTCAAAAACCATCTTTTGTCCTAATAATTAGTAGAGTATCAGGAAGATTAATTTCCAGGGTTCATGGCTTTATAGTTATTACTATATGCTATGAGTAGGAGATTAAATATTTCTCTTACAGTCTACTAATCCTGAGTCAAATCATGGATATTTGGAACTGTTTACAGAGATTTCTTGAGCTAAATCATTTATACAAATCTGAGTAGTCTGGATAAGTCAAGGAATTTGAATAGCAACTTCATCTTGATATAACTTACAAGATTATTATTCTTTGTGAATACTTGTAGGAATTACTCTGAGGAAACTAGTCTTATGAAAACGTTGGATGATAGATTTAAATACTTGCTTTTTCACTTGTTGTAGAGGACATCCAATACAGGATCATAAGACCAGTTTGATTAGAGTAATAAAAAGAACAACTGCAAGTTCAGATGAGTATAGTATGATTTAGAAGTGACCTCGAGTTGTCAAAGGCTTAATCTGAGTCTGAAAGAAAAAGATTAAGTGACAATTCTGAAAAGCTTTTATCACAGAAAGAGTCTGACAGATCATTCTGTGATGACAGTATTCCATGATTTCAGAGCTTAGAATGTCATGACACTGAATCATAAGTACCTGTCTTGGGAAGTGATTTAAGACATGAAGATTTGATTAAGTTGTATAAAGGATTTTTCTATCTCAATGGACTTTCATCATGATTTAGCCAATGAAGTATGACATTCTCATCATATTCCTATTTCATTTGATTTGGTCCGTGACATCTTAAACACATGAATACAATCATAATGTTCTACATCATTTTAATTGTTTTCTTTACTACGTTTACAGCTTTAAGTATTTACAATTCAGCAGTATTCTTTAGTAATCATCATTACAACATTCTTAAATCAAGAGTAGAGACAGATTCTAGAGCTAATAATTCTATTAAAACACTTCTATCGTGTAACTCTCTATTGAACGATCCCGACAATAAAAATAAATATTGCAGCTTGATACCGTGCGCTTTCGGTAGGAAAAACTAGGCAAGCTTTTTAACAGCCCTATAGGAGTTATAGTGTAAAGGCTGTCGGGGGGCATTGCAGCGGGGTTTTACCTCAAAGCTTCAGATGGTCTCAACTGGGAATGGAAAGTTGCTCTTCGAAGGCGTATTTTCGATTGGGAAGAGCAGGTATGGCAAGAGTTTACTCATGTATTGTATAGCCAACGTATCAACCGGTTTATGGAGGACAAAGTGGTGTGGTTAAAGGAGGATGGAGGCGAGCTGTCTACTAGGTCAGGTTGGGTTAGGTCGATCGGCTTTAAGTCGGGCGTTGAGGAAGGGACAGATTTAGCGCGGTTGTGGAAGGGTCTGTGGGGGATAAAAATTCCAATGAAGGTCAAGCTCTTGGCATGGAAGGTGGTTAATTACGCTGTCATGGTTAAGGAGGTTTTATTGAAGAGGGGATGTATAGTTGGAGGCGATGTGCTTTGTCCAATCTGTAGTAATGAGGTGGAGAGCGTAGACCATGTATTCTGTAAGTGTAGTTTCGCTTGCTCCTTGTGGTATCAAATGGTTGAGTGGTTTGGCTTCACATGTGTTACTCCTGGAAAGGTGGAACTTCTTTTTGCTTGGTTGTTGGAGGCATGCCCAGTTTATGGTAAAAGAATGCAGTGGCAGTTCACTGGCCTAGCTACGCTCTGGACAATCTGGAAATGTCGTAATGAAAGAGTCTTCCAGGGGCGGTCAGTTAGTGTGAAGGAGGCAGTTGGAGAGATTAAATGGAAGGTGAGTTTGTGGTGGAAGGTGGCGGTGAAGGAGTGTGTCCAGGATTTTGACATTATGGAGCTGCGATTCCCGGAGGGGTTGTCTCGGCCTTACAACATTAATTTTAGGTTGCCACGTAGGGGGTTGACTTGGGAACGACCTGAAAAGGGTTGGTGGAAAGTTAATACCGATGGATCATCGTTGGGGAACCCGGGGCCTGCGGGTATTGGAGGAATAATTAGGGACGATATGGGAGTTGTGATTTTTACTCTGTCGGTCTCTATTGGTATTGCGGATTCTAATGAAGCCGAGGTTACAGCGGTAAGCCGGGTGTGCGCAGCCTTGCTCCGAGACCAAGGGTTTCCTTTACGAAGAATAGTTTTCGAATGTGACTCTTCGAATGTGGTGAAGTGGTTGAGCCAGCCGGAATGTTTCCCATGGAGATTCCGTAATCTCCTTAAGCCTATTTCTGATGTCTTGAAGTTCTCAGTGGGATCTAGAGTGCAACATATACTTAGGGAGCGTAATCACTTGGCGGATGCATGTGCTCGACAGGGTGCACTAGATGCGTGTAAGGTGGAGGCATGGCATTAGGAGAATCCATGGTCTGGCTCGGATGGTATAGATAAAGGGAGTTTCATTTGGGCCGTGGAAGCTAACCTATTTACACTGATGTTGGTTCGGTTTGATTATTTTCTTTTTGCTGCAGGTATATTACTTGTCTGCTATGTTCGTTGCATTTTGAGAGCTGTTACCAAGGAACAATGGGATCGGCATAAAGATGGCTGTTGTTAATCTTCTTGCTGTGTATTACGTGGAGTGTTGATGATGTATCTGTTCTATTGACATGGGGCTACTTCTTAGCGTGGTACTTAATCTAATGCTGTAACTGGTGCTGTATGAAGTTTTACAATTAAGGCCGATGGCAGCCGCAGATTTTCGAATGGCAATGTCTTGGAAATATGAGTCATCCGATGATCTACATTTTGGCAAGATTGCGGTTGTTTTCGGGGCTGGATAGGTGTTGCAGAGTCATGTCAAGAATGGAGTAATTATGTTGCGGAGTTCTTTGTTAATGCTGGTGTCGTCATATTCCCATGGCTGATTTGAAGTATGCGAACTATGAATACACTAAGCCTACAGACGAATCATCCGGTGAGATCTGATCATTATAACTCTTTGATGTGTGCATGGTGACGTTTCTTCTGACACTCTAGATCTTGCTATATCATACATGTTGAACTCGCAAATATTCAATTCATGGTATTGATCTCGTGTAGGGCTTTGCTTCCACCTTTATGATAACACTTCCCTAACACTCACATCCCATTTTCAGCCAGCAAACCTTTTCCAGCCTACCATACAACCACACAAATCACGTTCTCCTCCGGTCTGATGCCATGCTCAGCTGTTGTCCTAGCCATACTGTACCCTTAACTCCTTTTGGGGTCTATGGAACCGCCTACGAATTTTCACGCGTGAGTCTCTTTTGGTGCGATTGTAAGATGAGTGTTTCTTGGGGTTGGAAGGTTTTTGTAAGTAGATGGGGTTAACTGGTACTTGTCTAGTATTCTTGTGTGATTGAACTTGGGAGTAAATTGCTGTTATGTGGTTATATATGAATAAAGAGAGAAAAAAAAAAGAAAAAAGAAAAAAAAAGAAAGAAAAAAAAGAAAAAGAAAAATGAGGAAAAAAAAGAAAGAAGAAAAAGAAAGGGAAAGAAAAGATATAAGAACATAGAGAGGTTTCGAGCAAGCCTTGGTAAAAGAAACAATAAATATACCCTAGTTCATCATGGGAGTTTTAAGGGAGTTTGAGCTAGTTGTTGGGTATAACTGTAAAGGGGTGGCTAGCAGCCTGCGGGGGTCAGAGTTGAGAGTGGAAAGAATGTAAATTTTCTGGCGCACGATATTAGTACGAGGTATGGGTGGCGTGGTTTTTATCTGTTAAAACCATTCTTGGAGCTCGGTGTGATTATTGGATAGATGGTTCCTTAGCCCCTCTTGATTCCCACCATCTTCTTTTCCCATTTGGCCCGTTTTTCACCTTGTCAAATCCCTTCGAATCAATACCATGCTGTTGAATTCTTTTGCATGTGACATATGTATGTAAAGTAAGCTTCTTGAGGCCGTCTATTGGGCTCCTTTTCTTGGGAGGTACTTTGACATCTTCGGAGGAGCTGCTCCTGCTCGGAGATGTGGATGTTGGCGTCGATGAGATGGCTGATCTCTCTTTATAAAATCGGCTATCACTAAAAGCTTGGAATTTGATGAGACATGTTGATTCGAAGCTGTGCACATGTGTCTAAATTGCTAGTGGCTGGTGTTAGATGCTATTGCTGTTGAATGTAGTTCTCAATCGCAGTGAATTGTAAGATGTAATATGGAGATGGAACGTTGTAGTACTAGACCTGGTTTGTGTTTCATAATGGGAATAAACATCCTTTTCCTCAAAAAAAAAAAGTTAATAGTACACAAAACCTTGATCACAAAACCTTTACTTAAACTGTCAAAGCCTAACACCACTTGAGCAAATTGCATTTACGTTGCGTTTGGTTGGAGAGATCTTAGAGGCCGTTTGGAATGGCTTCTAGAGAGGTGCTTTTGGCTTTTGCTTCTGCCAAAAGCACTTCTAATGAAAATTAGGTGTTTGTTTTGGCTTTAAAGAAAAAGCAAAAGCACCTCGAAAAGCCAAAAAAGTGCTTCTGGGAGAAGCAGCTCAGGGGGTGCTTCTCCCAAAAGCAGAAGCCAAAAGCACCTCGTAAAATGTGCAAGGACTTAAATACCCCCACCACTTAATATGAATTACACTATAAATATATCTTATTATCATATTAAGTATCACGTCCTTTTTGGTAATTACTACATTCCAAAAGCACTTTTCATTTTTATTCATCCAAATATATTTTTTTAGAAAAAGCCGCTTTTCAAACATTCCATCCAAACACAAAAGTTACATGCTTTTGCTTTTGACTTCTGCTTCTGCTTCTACTTTTGGCTTCTGCTTTTTTCAAAAGCCAATCCAAACGGGCCCTTAGATTACCAGTGGCAATGTGATTGCTGGGAATGTCAGATTACTGGGAATGTCAGATTGCTGGAAATCTTACTTTTTGGTATTTTAAGATTACTGCGTTTGGTTGGATTGGGAATCTAAGATTCCTACATAACATGAATAGACTATAATGCCCTAATTCAAAATTATTATTTAATAGTTCTCATGAAGCTTATTTCTCATTAATTCGATGCTTCGTCATTTATAATAAAATTCCTCTGCAGTGTCTGTAAATTTTTATTTTGTAAATTATCATATATTGCATTACGTTTGAAAGATAATTGTACCTTGGAATGAGTTAAATCTACTTGTTTGTTGCAATTTTATAGAATGTGCAAACTGTATACAGTGAAATTCATCGAAAATGTTCAAAACCTCTATGGCACAAAAAGAATAAAAATAAATTAAATAATTAATGAATTTTTATTATATCAAATTAAAATTCAATAAAAATAATAAAATGATTAAGTTTTAAAATGGGTTGATGTATGGTTTTAAAATTTAAAAGGGTATAAAAGACAATTTAATGTAAGATAAAACGGAAGATGTCTGGTAATCTAAGATTACCTGGCGTATTGAAGGGAATCACATTCCCATCAATCTTAGCCAACATTCCCACTTGGTTGGGAATCTCACATTCCTTCTAAAAGATTACCCCAACCAAACGTGGAAATTTGTCATTCCTTGCAGAAGATTCACAGGGCATCCAAGATACCCCAACCAAACGCCCCCTTACGGGGCGTTTGGTTCGGGGTATCTGAGATTCCCACTGGGAATCTTGGGTAGGGAATGAAACATGCCCATATTTGGTTCGGGGCATGTTTCATGTAGGAATGTCACATTCCCACCGAGGTGGGAATGTTGGGTGTTTTAGGTGGGAATCACATTCCCACCTGGATGGCAGGTAATCTTAGATTACCACCTCCACTTTACCTACTTTTATATTAATTTGACTTTTATACCCTCACTTTTTATACTTATTTTATTTTATAAATTTAGATATTTGTATTCTAAAATGATAAATATATGAAATTTAATTTTAAAAAATAAATTGAAAAATTTTGAAAATTATTTAAACATATTTTTTTAAATATATATATTCTCATAGTTTAATATATATTTTTATATTTTCTTAAAATTTACTTTTCTTCTATATATAAAATAAAAATATTAAGGATTTAGAGACATTAAATAAGTAATTATCATACAATAAAGAATTTTCAATATTTTAAAAAATAAACCGGCTTAAATATTTCTATTGTGTAGCAAAATGACATAATTATAACATTCGTTCAATTGAAATTCAGGGACATTATGGTAAATTATTTAGAACTAGAAATCTGAGATTCCCAATCTAACCAAACGCAATAATCTTAAAACATCAAAAAATAAGATTCCCAGCAATCTCATATTCCCAGTAATCTTACATTCCCAGCAATCACATTCCCACTGGTAATCTAAGATCCCTCCAACCAAACGCACCGTTAGTGTTTAGGTTAATAGTTACTTCAACATAAAATAAAATACTAATAATATAACATATTCATTTGCAATAAAGCAAAAAATATTTGGAATTCCTTTTTCATTTGATTTTGTTCTCTAAATCTACTGTCTATTTAATAGTTGTAATAACATCGAATCATATCATTATACGATTTCTCTAAATTTCAATGGGAATGGTAGTACATCAAGACAAATCATCTCAACCATACAAAAATATCCAATGGCTATAAAATAAAAAGGGTAGAATTGTCAACATAAATAATTATATCTTTAGAAATAAATTCATTCGCAAAATCAATTTAGTGATTTCTATCCTTAAATAAAGATCATATAAAAATTTGCATAAATTAGCTCTCTTTTGACACAATTCATGGCATAATAACAGAGAAATTATCTTTATTCATCTCTTTCACTCGTCAGTCTTTCATTCCTCTTAATTTTCTATTTTTCTATTTTTCTATTTTGACTTTCTAAAATATGATAGGATATTTAGATTCCTTGCATTGAGTAGATAAATTCCATATAAAGAACGTCCAAATCCGAGCTCATTTGAGAAAGTTAGAGTCATTTGAAATTTGTAATATAAATTTTGTTGTATATACTACGTCGCTGAAATGCATAGGCTATGTCACTGAATTGTAAAGTCTCCGTCGCTGAATTGTAAAGGCTCCGTCGTTGAATTACATAGCTACCGTCGCTGAAATGTATAGATTGTATTTTTGAAAATCGTAATGCACTTCAAATGGCTCGAATTTTGACATTCTTTATATGAAAATCTAGCTACTCGATGCAATGAATCTAAATTTTTCATCAAATTTTGGAAATTATAAATAAATAAATACGAGATTTTCAAAGAAAAGATACTTTATGCTCGTTGTTTTGAAAATATGATATTTATATGTTTAGACTTTCTAAAATCTGAGAGGATATTTAAATTCCTTGCATTGAGTAGATGAATTTTCATATAAAGAACGTCCAAATCGGAAGTCATTTGAGAAAGTTAGAGCCATTTGAAGTTTGTCACATAAATTTTGTTGTATGGGCCACGTCGCAGAAATGCATACGCTATGTCGCTATATTGTAACGCCCCCGTCGCTGAATTTTAAAGCCTCCGTCGCTGAATTACATAGCCACCATCGCTGAAATGTAAAGGCTGTGTTTCTGAAAATCGCAATGAACTTCAAATGGCTCTAACTTTCCCAAATAAACTCGGATTTTGACATTCTTTATATGAAAATCTATCTACTCGATATAAGGAATTTAAATTTTCTATCAGAATTTTGAAATTACAAATAGATAAATACCAGATTTTCAAAGGAAATGATATCTTATTCTCGTTGTTTCAAAAATATGATATTTATCTGGTTAAAATTTCTAAAATTTGGTATGATATTTAAATTTCTTGTGTTGAGTAGATAGATTTTCATAAAAGAATATTCAAATCCGAGCTCATTTGAAAAAGTTAGACCTATTTGAAGTTTGTCATAAAAACTACGTTGTATAGGCTATATCGCTGAAATGCATACTCTATGTCGCTGAATTGTAAAGCGCCCGTCGTTGAATTGCAAAGCCACCGTCACTGAAATGTAAATGTTACGTTTCTGAAAATCGCAATTAACTTCAAATGACTCTAACTTTCTCAAACGAACTCGGATTTTGACGTTCTTTATATGAAAATTTACCTACTCGATACAAGTAATCTAAATAACCTATCAAATTTTAGAAATTCCAAAAAGAAAGAGTAGATTATGAGGGGGAGAGAGAGAAGTATGAACATGAGAATTGAGAAAAATGAATAGAGATTATTTGGATCTTATTGAAATTACAATAGTACCATTTGTATTAATCTTAGCCATTGATTTCAATATTTCATCAATGGCTTGGATGTGCCACAGTACATCAAGAGACAAGTGTGTCTGCACCCTAACCAAAGCCAATTTCAATTTCATTAGTAGTTGGCTAGAGGGTTTTTCGGATATATTGGTATTTAGAATAATCTAGTTGCTGAGTTACATGAGATTTGGAACGGCTTGAAGTGTTTGGTTTTCCTGGGAATCGGTCATGCTAGTTGTTTTTTTAATTCTCATGAAGCTTTGAGAATTATTCGTGGATATTATTGAGGATCATTGGCTTGCCTTCCTGATAAGGCGTGACCATTATTGTCGTCTGTTAATTTAGCTGGAGTGTGTTTTGTGCACTCTTGATTTGATTCTTTGCTTCATTCCCCTTCCCCCCCTTTTTTTTTTTTTTTGCCATTTTTACATTTTGCCGATGTCTTTGCGTCACCTTGTATTTTTAAAAAATAAAATAAAAAATGCATCAAGCACATTTAGCATATAATGAAAAGGTCAGTAATCAACATAATAACTAGTCCCAAGAAAGAGCACTCAATCAAGTGGGTTGATCGAATGAGTTTGGTCTTTTAACTTTTGTTTAAAATAAAAATGATGTTATCTTAACTGTTGAGGGTTTTTCTTATCTTGTTTTATTCCTTCCATTTTTATTATTATGCAAATAAATTTGAATGTTTACACAAAAATACCTTTGTTACGTAGTACGTATTAAATAATGAAAAGCATTGCTATTTCAATACAAGACAAGAAGCAGCGGAGAATGCAATAAAATCCAAACTGGCCTGGTATATGTAGTATTTACTATATGGCATCAAGTATGAACATATGGTCCGAAGAACAGATTAAAATTACAATACAAGACAAAAATTTAATGGATCCTCCTCGTGCATAAGCAGCAAGCGTGTAACTGTGCTACAATTTCACGTTCGGTTGTTGTGTATATATATATATATATATATATATATATATATATATATATCTGCAGGTTTTATAAAACATCATGTTTTACTTCATTTTGCCACTGCGGCGGTGCATGGTGGTTTGTCTCCTCCTCCTCCTCCTCCTGCTGCTGCTGATCCGAGGGAACGAAGAATCCAAACAAAAAACAAGGAATTAATTATTAATGTAGGAATTGATGATGAAAGAAGCTAAATAAGTTGGTTAATAAGTAAGTAGTACTATTCGATCGGTAATAATAATAATATTATTGGAAGAAGGAATGAGAATATTGGCATGGAGGAATGGTGGTGGTGGTGATCATGCACCTTTGGAAGGGGAAGGGGGAGGTGGAATTCGGCGACGACACATTATAATAATGAGGAGGCAAGAGAAGAGGACAAGTGAAAGAAGCAGCAGCGCCCCGCCGCCCACCATAATAGCCAACCCAGATGGAAATGGACTATTTGGATTTATTGAAGGTGATGGACCTCCTCCTGCTGCTGCTGCTGATGGTGATGGTGATGGTGATCCCGACTACGACGGAGATTCGCATTTCATCGACGACGACGATGATGAAAGCTGCCGCAACCATAATGTCCACGATGATGATGATGATGATTCATGCTGCTCCCATTTGCTTTGGTACGACAATTGGCGCCAAGAAGAACCCCCCATTCTCGTTCTCATTCTCATTCTCATTCTCGCCTCTCCGTTCCTAGTAATCTCCTCTCCCCGGCCCCTTCAATCATGCATTGCATGTATGTATGAGAAATTAGAGATGCATGGAAAAGTTTAGCCAGGCCTCCCTCTGATCTGATCTGATCTCAAAAGTTGATTATGAATTAGGAATTGAAGAAGCTAAGGGAGGGAGATGGAGATGGAGATGCAGACAGATCGATTTTACCAGGGAAGCCCAGCCCTGCATGCATGCGCTGCCTTCCTGTCTATACTTAATAATACTGTCTGTATGTATATTGGTAGTATATTATTATTATTATTATTATTACAGCTTTTCCCTTTTCTTAGCCTTCCTACAATTAAGCCTCTTCCACATACTATTAACAATTATTAGTAATAACAAATAACAACCTCTCCTCTCGCTCCACTCCCTGATCTCTAACTAAAATATACTACTACTACTACTACTAATATAATATAAACGGACTAGTACGTAGAGTATAACATCATCATCATCATCACCATCATCATTTCAAAGACGTGCATGGGGTTTGGCCAATTGGACAACTTTTAACTCTCAATCTTGCGATTACAATTAGTCCAACTCCTTACCCCTCCCATATATATGATATCCCTGATTCCCTTCCCATAATTAATGTCTCAAGTTTAGAAATTGAAGTTTTATCATTTATTTGAATGAATGTGTGTTATTCATAAATTATTTTTAATAAGTATTTTAAAAGTTAAATAAAGTAATAATAATAATAATAACAATAATAATAATATCCTATAAAATAAAGTAAAAATGAAACTGCAAAACGAAGTACTACTAAATAACTCGGGTCTGGTACCCATTACCAAAACTTTATTAGAGTCAAAGCCCCCCTCGATCTGAAATATTATGTTTTTGGCCCATGTATTAGTAAAGTTAAGTGAAACACATAGCAATAACTTGATAAACCATATACCAAGCACTTGGTAAAGTACATCCCAGTACACTGGTAGAACACATACCAATAACCTGGTAAACACCATAACGTATTTGTAGTAAACTATATTGGTATGGTGAGCTAAATCACGTATCAATAACTTGGTAAATAGTAGTTGTGGTAGAACGCATACCAATACAGTGGTAAATATCGTATGATATTTATGGTAAAGCACATACCCAAAACGTGGTAAATACCTTATGATATATATGGAATAATCTGATAAATACCTTAAGGTATCTGTAGTAAAGCACATACGAAAAACTAGGTAAATACCATATGATATATGTGGTAAACCATACTGGTATAGTGTGTTGGTAAATATTATATGTTAGTTGTGGTAAATCACATACCAATATAGTAGTAAACCACATATCATTAACCTAGTAATTACCACATGATATTTGTGGTAAAATACATATAAATGGGTTGTAAACCGAGTCAAATATGTGATGGGGTGCAAAGTATAATAAAATTGGAGATGGGGCCTAAAAAATGGAAAGAAGGAATTTTAAAAGGGCCTGCCCTATTTTACCGAAATGGCAAAGGGTCCGGTAACAGGCTAACAGCAATGAGCCCATGACGACAGCAATCGGACTCCCGCATAAGCTTTTCAGAGTTTTGGCCCATTGACCATCATCCCTCAAAAAGAGTCTCAAATCCAACTACTACTACCCCTACCCACTCAACCACAGTAACAGTAAGTGAATAAACACCTCTACAAACTGCAGCTAATTTACTTGATTTATTATTTATTTAATTATTAAGAGGGAAAAAAAAAAAAAAAAAAAAAAAAAAAAAAAAAAAGAAAAAGAAAAAGAAGAGCGGCAGCGTAGCGTCCGCCTTTAGCCATCAGCCCCCTTATATACCCTTTAGCCATCATGCTGGCATGCACGTGCCACACGTCCAATACTCCAATTGAAGTATGAATTTGACCATCTACTTTCTTACATTAAACCATTACCAACCAAAAAAGAAAACAAGAATAAAACAGACTTTTTAGTAGGGTTGTAAACAAATCAAATATTTTTGGTTCGATTCGTGATTCGATTCGAAAATATTCGAAATTTTGATATTCGATTAATATTTGATTCGATTCGATATTCGATTTTATATTAAATAATATATAAATACATAAATTTATTCTGTTAAATAATTTAAAATTTTCATTTTAATGACTATATTTACTAATTAGTATAAATATATTTATATATGGTATTAAAATATTAAATTTGATCTATAAATCCAATTAAATATTTAAGTTTAATAATTAAAAATAATTTTATTAATTATTAAATTACCTTATAGAATAATTCGATTCGATTCGATAATATTCGAAAAGTTTATCAAATCAAAGCGAATACTATGGTATTCGGTTCGATTCGGTTCGTTTACAACCCTACTTTTTAGTTCCATTTTTGGCACAATTCTACTGACTGGAGGGAGACACAGAGCAACTGAGTTTTTGTGTGGACTCTAGAGCGATGAGTTGAACCAATTAAGGGAACGCTGCTTTCAGGCAAGGGCCAGGTTCCATAACTGTCGTTTGAATTTGAAATCACAAATAACACAAGCAAAGATAGGAGAGCGGGAAAAAAAAAATATATACTACTAATAACTAACATAACCAACTTTTAAACATTCATTCATACTCACCCGCCTCTCATCTCCATCTTCTGCTTCACTGTCCACCCATATGCCATCATCACACTCTGCTGCTACTACACCACTCACTCCTCTTTCCAATGCCCATTGCCCACCCACACTACACTCTTCTTACTCACTCGCTCTTTTGCCAAACTAATTATTTTTTCCACCATTGTTTGTTTTTTTTTCAAATAAAAAAAAAAGGGATTCAACTCAATCTACTCTCAAGTCTCAAAGGTCTTACCATCACAGACCAAACCGCAATTTTCTTCTATTGCTTCTTTGACGACTTCTTGTACTGGACAATGTCTTCATCATCATCATCATCTTCCTCCTCTTCCTCATCACTCTCCTCATTCTTCTCATTGTTTCTCTTCCTCTTGTGGGAAGATGAAGATGGATTCAACTCCTGCACTTCACCATCTTCGTCGTCTTCATCTTCATCCTCCACATCTTCCTCCATTTCCTGATCATCTTCACCTGCACCCACTCCTGCTTCACCACGCCCAACTGGTTGTACAAGATACTCAGACCCACCATCTTCGTCTTCCTGCAATTATTTCAAAACACAATAAAAGCTAAGTATATCGAGTGAAAGCCATTGAATGGATCAATATATAACTGACGATATTAAATTCAACAAGGCCATGAAGAAGCAACGCAATTGAATCCCCAACACTTCAGGCTCTGGTCATTAGACACCGGCCCACTTTAACTATTTGCCTACTTTCTTATAATCCTTGAATATAACCAAGCACTGGCACACAACTAAATACTAATGCAAAATGAATAAATACTACTACATCACAGCCAAAACCCCACCAATTCAATATCCACAAAGAATGGCACAACTGCCATACTTTGAAGCAACAGAAAACAGAGAGAGTTATATCATACTACAATCAATATAAACAGGAGTCCAGGCTTTATGATGAGAAATAGTAACTGAAGATACATAAGCAGAGCAAATAACATTAAAAGCATTCCATTTTCCATGGCCTTCTCATCCATCTTCCATGTCATAAATCCTGTTACCACACAAACTGATGGAATTTCTCTAAACTTATAGCCAGCAATGTAAAAATCATTTTAATTACCCAAGAAACAGACACTCCGCCACACATTAGAAAACAAGTTTTCCACGATATAATTTCCATCCATATTAAGACTTCCAATCATAGCATACCAGAAACAGTAAGTTAAAAATTTCAAAGATTCTAATCCACAAATGACTCAGCAGTTCACGAAGAACAAGCATGTTCAAACGCATAGATTACTCATCAAAGGCCATACTTCACAATTCAAACATCCACACCCACCATGAAGAAAAACAAACCTTTAATTAAGTGGAGTGTTCTATTGTTAAACAGGCAAATCCATCAAAGATCTCATGTGTTATGAAACACTGCATAAGATGCACATACCATCTGTGTCCCCCAAGAAGTGTTTAATCCTACTAAGAAACACAATAATAACTGCCCATATACTTATAAAATCTGATATAAGCACGGCCAAAAAACAGAAAGTAAAAACTAGAGCAGAACGAATACGCACACCATAACTTCAGAAAACATTACAGTTAGTTATAAACAGGCATAAAAGCAGCTATTATTCAGCAGACACGTAGAAACCATGCCAAGAATTCAATAATCAAAGAAACACCATTTAAGCACGTGTTTGAACCAAAATCAATAGATCACAAATGGGGTTCTGAAGTTTCAAAGGCAGAGGGATTATCACCTCATCCTCAGCCTTTTCATCGTCCTCAAAGTCCCCGTCCTCCTCAACAGCCAGCTCCTCCTCCCCTGTCTCCCCATCATCGTCCTCATCCGCATCGTCCTCTCCCTGTTCATGTCCATCTATTTCTCCCTCCATACTGGGCAACCTACCAGTACTCTCAGGCTCGTCAAAATCCCTCTCATCATTATCCACTTCTTCTTCATTCTCATCATCATCGCCATCCTCGTCATCATCATCCTCATCATCATCGTCCTCATCATCCTCCAGACCATCTTCCCCATCATCACTATCGTTAATCTCATGAACTTCTACCACATCCTCATCCACTTCATCAACTAAATCATCTTCATCTTCCCCTTCCTCGTCATCCTCCTCTCCATCAACAGGCTCCTCCACTCTAAATCCATTAGAATGGTGATGGGAATTGCGACTACTGCTTACCCCATTAACCTCTCTAGAAACTTCTGGTTCCTTTTCATTGGCATCGCTTTCCTCATCGTCATCCACATCCACAACTCCCTCGCTCCCAGCTCGCTCAGAAGTATTCGCCCTGGTAAGATGATCCTCGCCGTCAATTTCTCCGCTCTCGGGATCTTCCTCCTCCTCCTCTTCATCCTCCTCCTCTTCCTCATCAATATCATCATCCGATTCCAGCCTCTCATTCTCCTTGGCGTCCATCTTATCCAAATATTTCAAAGAGCCAATCAAGCCAAATACCCGAGATCGATAATCCTTAACTCGCGTAACCGGACACTCGTAAAGATCCAAGGAAACCAAACGCAGTTGCGCAAGCGGTCTCAAGTCATCAATATCCGAAATCCGGTTATTGGACAAATCAAGGTCCCGTAGAGATTCAAGGCCGGCTTCAACCAGAAATTCGAGGCCTCCGGTGATCCTATTGTCCGATAGGTTAAGTTTCTGCAAATTTCGGAGAAGAGGAAAGTGCTCGAGCGAGGAGACGCCGATGTTGGCCATGGAAAGATGCTGCAAATTCTTAAACTTGTCGAAAATGGAAGGCGGCGGCAAACGACCGTGCACGCACTTTACCATGCTGTCAAGGGTCAACGTCCGGACCAAATCGGCGTTGGTTTGGCCGTGCAATGCCGTCTCCACAGTCCTCTCCCAGATCTCGTCCATGAACTCCTTTTTCTCCAACCAAAACACATAAGACAACAACCACCACCAAAATTATATGCAGAATCAATAGAAATAATTATGTTGAGGCGGATGCTTAAAACCCTAGAAACTGGAATTTCTCTCTGTATCCCCCTCGGCCCTCGCAACCTCTCTTTGTTTCTCTCAGGAGTCAGGAGTCTCAGCCCTCAGGAATGGGTGAAGGGCTCGTTGTACATTATACATACTCGGAAGGGGGAGGGAGGGGTGAGTCACGTTCGAGTTAGATGAGTTAGGGTTGAGTTATCTTTGACCGCGGTAGGGTTACTTGGATGGAGATAAATCATTCTCAGCCGTCGAATTTATTTCCTTAGGATCCATGACGTGGACCATAAATAGACGGTTCTGATTCATAGATAGTGTGTTTCTTTATAACAATTTAGTGAATAGCTGGAGGGAGTAGACAAAGACGAGTGGCTGTCAATAACTAAAAATAAGTTCTTTCATAAGTAGTAATACTATGGCATGTTTGGGAACTAGCTGTTAGCTATTAACTGTTTTTGTGAGTAATCTATCTATATAATAAATTCTGAATACTTTTTGGCTTATGCAGACTATATTGTCCTTATTCAATATAATTAAATCTTTTTAATCTTTAGGATTTTATCAGTAATTATACCACAATTTTTTAATCAATGGCTATAATTAACCTACGTCAGCAGCGCTGATTAATCATGCACGATACACGTCAGCGCTGATTAATTATACTTGTCATATCATCGACTTTTAATACTACCTCCGTCTCAATAGAATTGTTACGTTTGACTTTTAAATATTATTTGCTGTTTAACTTTGACTCGGATTTTTATCGTAGTTGTGCAAGAAAAAACATAGTTAAGTGAAATCTTGTTAGATTCGTCTATTATTGTAGTTTTAGAATATCAATTTTTTTATAAATTTTCATTATACACAATTTAAGTTATTAACTGTTAAAAATATATTTCGGCATACATGCTGGAGGAGAATGTAACAATTTTATTAAGACAGAGGAAATACTATATTTAGATCATAAATCTATAATATATTAGAAACAAATCTTTTAAAAAATCTTTTTATATTTTTTCAAAATATATAAATTTTAAACAAATTATAATATATTTGATGGTTAATAAATCTATTTATATAATAAATCTTAAATACTTTTTGGCCTGTGCACACTCTTTTGTCCTTATTAATTTTAATTTATCCTTATTAATTTTAAGGGTTTAATCAGTCATTATACGCTTATTTTTACATCAACGGTTCTTATTAAAACACGTAGGCACACTGATAGTTGCTGGGTAATCGCTGAGTAATGCCACGTCGTCAGACACATCATCAATATCTATATTTAGAAAATAAATCTATCTATTAATATAACAAAATTTTGAAAAAATCTTCATAAGTATTTTAAAAATACTAATTACCCACCCGCGCGATGCGCAGGAAGAAAAGTTTCTAAAATATCAAAAAAATTTATTTAGAGATTAAACAAAAAATAAATTATCCTCACGATTGAATGAAAGAAAATGTATAACGTAAAATAGTTGATGATCAAAGCAATGAATAAGAAATTGATCAATATTAAATGAATGAAAGTTTTAACTGTAAAACTGACGTTTAATTGTCAAGGTTAATGTAATGACCCTACTATTATCTGGCCCACTTACCTAAACCAATACCCATTATTCATATACTTATCATAATCTAAGCCCAACCCATACACATAACCCTACCGATATTTCCCTCTTTTCTCTTTTTGGTTGTGTACGTATTTTTCCTTGTGGAAGAAGAGAAGAACGCAGGCTTGCTGGGAAGGGAATAATTGATCGGATAAGAGAAAGGGAGCAACTAGAAGTTCATCGATATAATCAAGGCAAGGGTTATATGTGTATCCTAGAGTGTTTTGCATATTCATTAGATGCGTATTTCTGGATATATAGATATATTGCTGCGTTTATGTGTGTGTATCGTAGGGTATTTGAATATTTGTTCTCCGGAGTCAAATTGCATTTGGAAACCTAGACTCGTTTAATAGTGTTATTATAAACTGTTGAGTATTTTTAATCCATTTCCTTGGGAATTTTGTTGAAGGCCGCTGCTCGAACAAATAAATATGTGTATAGACGCAATAGCATAGTAATAGCAGAAGGGGTAATAGCAGAAGGGGTAATAGATACTTCTTTTCTTCTCATATGTGCACTATTGTTATTCTTAGTTTTTATTTCCCTTTAATCTAACGTGTTCAAGGTCAAATAGGGTGGCTATGGTTGAGGAATTGTTACCGGACTAGTACTACTTATTCAATATATATTTATATCAATTCCTAATCATCTTATTTGGCTTAAACGTGTGTACTGGGCAATTTGGGAGATAATATTTTATTCAATCTCATTGATTATATATATTGCTTGGGCATTGTAGTGTTATTGGAACTGCAAATCTTGTTTATATGTTATAAGGTTAAGTTGAGAGAGGTATCCCAACAAGTGCTTATATTTAATTATAGCTTATGAAGTTGCATTATGGTGGCTTTTGGATTGGAATGCTATTATTGAATTTAAATGAAGTGTCTTGATTATTAGTTTTGTTGAAAATGAAGGTTGAGTTTATGAATTGCAATTGAAAGTATGGTGGTGGTGATTTGAAGATGTTGGACTGTTGGGTATTGGATAATTTGGTGGTGGATAATTTGGGGGTTATTGATTGTGGCTTTGCTTGATAATCGGGATGATTGTGCATTCTTAAGTAACCATGTGTTTTTGTTAGGTTGGAATGTAGCACAACTAAGAGTTAGGTTGTTGTTTATCAATTATTAAATTGAAAATTGTGAGAGGTTTGACATGAATTAATTATTTTGAGAATCCTTTAAATGGATAATATACCTATACGGGAAGATTGTGGAATGAGATTAATTGTTAGATAACATATTATTAGTCTATTTGGATTATGGAAGAATTCTTGAATAACTTGAGTGAGCAGTTTTGTTATAAATTTGGGAATTCGATCGGGTGAGTCCAATTCATTGTGTTTAATGGTTGTTCATTGAAATGGGCAATTCTGGATTCTTGAGTATGTGAGGATTTGTTGAATAATGAGTAACGAGAATTTGGAATTCTAATTTGTGTAACTGTTGAGAGTTTAATGCTTGTCAGATGTGTGGTAATCTTTAGATAATTGAGATTCCATAAATGTGGGTTGCTATTGATTTTGGTAATTATTGGAATGATTGAATATTGTTAGAGGAATATAGTTTATTGATCTAAATATTCTATATCTATGTATATGTATGTATATATACATATATATATGTTAACTTAAAAATATGAGTGAATTCAATATATATATATATATATATTATTGAGAATATTTATAATTAATAGTTGTGAGGAGGATTAATGTATTATAGTTATAATAATACTATTTTTAGATTATAATTATATTTATATATATGAGGTTTGGGGAACTTGATCTATTTAACATATATGATGTTAAAGTTATATTCCTTGCTAGATTATACTCATTGGGTAGAATACAAGTTACGGATTTTGTGTAGGTAGGGCATTGACAGTGCTGATGATTCAATTTATCTACTGAGCTGGTAGCTGGATGAATCCATTGAGGACTATTTGATAGAATGTATTTATTATGATATATGGATCATTTATGTTATTTCTTGATAAACGTTGTTATATATATATATGTGGGTGAGTGTACACATGTATATATGACGAGGCTTGCTGCATCTATGGGCGGAGTGTTGAGTTACATATGTCACCTGCTGAATTTAATACTATCTAAGGGATTCCTGGTATGTATCCACCGACTTTGGGACTATGATTAATTTGCGAGGCCTGATATATTCTTATTGTGAATAAATGAATTGATATTTAATAAACATGCCTATTTTGATTGTTGAGTAATGGTATCTGATATTGATGAGCATGAGAACCTAGTGTCTAGGTGTTTGAATATTATGAGTCGTGATATATGCATTTTTATTGAAATGGAATTGACGGATATACAAGCCTTATACGGCGAGATGATGTTTATGATTGATCGGGCAGCCTTCACAGGTGTTGTTGAGTCCCGATGGCCCTGCGGGGTGGATTATTGGCTGTTATGCCTGTTGGCCCTGCGGGGTGGTATTGGCTGTTATGCCTGTTGGCCCTTCGGGGTGGATGATTTGGGCTGTGATGCCTGTGATATGATATTCAGCTACGGCTGGCGCGATTGCGGATCCCTGCGGGGATGGTGTATGTTACCCTGTAACGGGTTGGAGTTGATGATATCCTCACCCGTGGGTTCATACCGCCCGGGTTTTAGGTTGCCGGCTAGGCATATTCATCTGCATTTGCATATAGGATAGATAGGTGTATGCTAGGCCATGCATCATACGCATCACGTTACTTATATGTTCCTTGTATGTTGTGGTTGAAGCACCGGTATGGGACGGTGTGATGATTTATTTATATTGTATGTTGTTGTTCATACACTAATAAGGGATGATTGAGGTTTTGTTTATATGTTTTACTTGCTCATTATATTATTAATTTGAGTTTCCCTTACTTTCCCCTGCACATATTTCCCTTGCTCAGTACATTGTACTGACTCCCTTTGCTTTGTCTGTTTTATAGATTCCATTGGAGGCGCTGGAGCATGATTGGGAAGTTGGGTTATGAGAGATCACCTAGATAGGAGTATTTGTTGCATTCGTTTATGTCTATGTGATTTCCTGTTTCTATTACTTGATTGATATCGAACTTCTTGTTAACCGAGACTTGTGAGCCTAGTTTATATTATGTCGGCCTGTGGCCAATTGTGATTTATTGTTTTGGGGTAGTAGCCCGTATTTGGAATATTTGGACGTTGTCAACTGATTGAGTATTGTAAAGGCTTGTAGCTTGGATACTTTATTTCTGCTTATTGAAGTTTTGTTGAGACTTGCTGATGTGCCTATGTGCTTATTTATGCTTAGCTTTCATTCATAATTGGAATAATCAGATAATCACTTTAAGATTGTACTCAACCTTGTACTAGCTGTTCTAAGTTAGCTGGCCACTAACTTAGGGTAGTTAGTACGACGGTAATGCTTGCGAAAATTTTGTTTGAATTTTTGGGGCGTTACAGAGTGGTATCAGAGCCTGTGTGCTCTCTTATTTTCTTAAAACTTGTGTAGACATAGGTTGTGAGTTGTGTGGGGATTCATGTAGTGTAGGACTGCATTATATTTACTTGTGCTTTTGGTATTTCACATACCCGGTTATGTCACAGGTCACGAAAAACCGTGAGAGGATCATGGTGCTCCAGTTGGGATTCTTGTTCATCACAGTCATTGGGGGCTGTGAATTGCTTTGATGTTATTATTACTATTTTGTGATTGTGCTTCTGTATGTTTGGGATTTCTGTTAACATTATATATATGTAACTATGGGTGTTTCTTTCTTATTCTTCTGTTGAGTGGTGAAATCGTACTATTGTTTTAGGGAATCCTTCTTTTTGTGAGTTATGCCACAAGTGTTTGTTTGATTTTGAAGCCTCATATTTATTTGTGGCTCTGAAATCTATAAATGAGCATGGGGTGAGACCACTATTGCCCTACTAGATGCCAATGTCTCTACTTTCGGGCGAGAATTTTTCGTAGTAATTACACGTGGCATGATATAATATTGGGCATTGAGGGCTATGAGTTAAGGATAGATCTCATGGTTTTGGTCTGATAAATTTTGTTGTGATATAGGGCACGTGTTGATTGATTTGTGGTGTTCCACAAATCTCATTAGGACCCTTGAGTTAAGTTTGTTCTTCTCACTCTTACTTCTTTTGACCCTTTTCAGCATAATGTATCTATTACTATTTGATGTTGTTATGTAGAGGGATACTCTACATATTTGTGTTAAGTACGAGATTTGAGAGCAGTTGTGTTGGTTGTCTTTAGTATCTCGGTCGTGTATTCGAGAACGTGTTTCTTGGCAATATTCGAGTTTTCCATCTGATCGGAAGACTAATACTACTAGTGAAATGAACGTATTGACTTCATAATCATGCCTCAGGGATTGATTAAGGCTCTGACGATCTATATGAGTCCTGGGGTGTTCCTTTCCCTGTTCGGATATCGAGGTGTGAGAGGGAAACATTTGCTTTTGTATTTGCGAATGGTCCTTACTGTAGCGTGGTTGAAAACCTTTTTATTTCTTAAATACATTATTTGAGTTTGAATTTGACTGGCCTTAACTTGATGTTATTATTCGGTGGCATGTCATTATTTTCCCCAATGGCACAATTAGTTCGTACTTGGTTTGCTTCCGTCAATATGTGCAGTAGGTATCGATTACCCAATGACAAAACAAATTTTTTTCTAAAAAAGAAAAAAAAATCTAATAACGTCCTACATTCCTTTATAGCATTTCTAAAAGTAATGAATTGCTCCTTTATATATTTTTTCAAAATATATAAATTTTAAACAAATTATAATATACTAGTATTACCCGCCCGCGCGATGCGCGGGAAGAAAAGTTTCTAAAATATTAAAAAATATTTAGAGATTCAAAAAAAGAATAAATTGTCCTCACGATTGAATGAAATAAAATATACTATAAGATAAAATAGTTGATGATCGAAGCAATGAATAAGAAATTGATCAAGATTAAATGAATGAAATTTTGACTGTAAAACTGACGTTTAATTGTCAAGGTTGAAAGAATATCAAAGTTTTCCTATTTGTTTTCTTGCTCCGGCTCCTCTAAAGAAAATAATTTACACATGCATAAAAGTAATAAAGATGACAAAACAATTTTTTAAAAAGAAAAAGAAAAAAACATTCTAGTAACGTCTTGCATTCCTTTCCCATAGCATTTCTAAAAGTAATAAATTGGGTGACAATTTCATGTCACTAACATCATGAATAAAATTGCCCTTATCACTATCAGAATGTTAAAAACAAAATGTAGCTTATTTAAACTGACGATTGTTAATACCATCGAATACAAATTATGGAATAAATATGTTTTTAAATATAATTAAAGTTTTTTGAAAACAAAATATAATTAAATTTTAAATCAGCAAGTAAGATCATAAAAAAGTACAGTTTCATAGCCCATAAGTTTTATAAATTAGATTATCTAGAGCAGATCAGTCACAATGAATATGTAAGCTTTGATCAAAAAATTAATATAAAGCTATACCATATACAGGACCATTAATGCAATAATATCAGTTATAAAGTTTACTTTTATTTATATGAAAAATGAAATAAGTATCATTTTTCAAATTCAGTATGCACGATATGATTTCTTTAATTTTAACCCCATTTAAATTCTTAAAAATTATAACTTTTTTTTTAAAAAAAAAAACCTAAGAATAAATGTAATGCACTTACAATTCCTTTATATTTATTGGTATCGCAACAATCAAGTATAAGATTCATTTTAAAGCGGCTAATATTTAGATAATCAAACAATGCTTCATTGAAAAAGATTATTTATAAAGCGGTTATTAAAATTCATCAACCAATATGTAATCATCCGGATCATAGAGCAAAACATTATACTTCGATTCAAACATTCGTATTAACAAATCCATCATAGCACATCACTTGAAGATTTTGGTACATCAATGACGATTAAATTTATTAGTCAGTCCGATAAGACCCTTCCTAATATCAGAAAACCAAACCTCGTCAAACTTCCTCAACAAAGATTTCGCAACAAACTTCCTCAATAAAGGTTTCGTAGCACGGAAATAGTTATCCTTCAGATACTCTAAAAAACGTCCATTTGCGCTAAAATACATTCAAACATATCATTTGGAACGGCTAGGAAAGTTACATTGTCCAGTCATGCCTCATTTGTTCAATATCTTATCATCATCATTGGATAAAATTCTCTAGTCTTTATGTATATGTTTAATAAATGCAGAAGTTATATTTTGAAGGGGAATGAAAGTATAGGAGTATTTCTACTTACAATTTTTTCCAGACAGGAGTTCGAGGGGATGACCAAGAATTTTGTCAATAACTTGAGCAAATCCAGATAAAACAGAGCCAAACCACATTTCTCATTGATGGCAGGATATAAATTTTTCATGTGCTTATAGATATTAGTCTTCTGTTTGTCACAGCATTCTGCAAAATGACAATTGTATATGATTAAGAATCGGGGTCATAATTGCACTAAACATGGAAATAAAACTAAATAAACAAAACAATTGATTAAAAAAATCATCACCAACACGCCTTAATTTTGAAGTGAAACTTAAGCCTGTGTCGCATACTTCCATTCCATTTTCTAAATTAAAGCCCAAACTTCAAGCTATGTTCAAAGCCAAAATTAAAGTTAAGAAATTCATTTAAGTAGGAGAAACTCCATGCCATTGGTACTATATTCAATATCCATATCAAGATAATCTTGGAAGTTTCTGCAAAATTTAAATACTTTGTGCGAAATATCATTGCTCATTTTTGTCCAATGGGATGATCTGAATGCATTTCAGGCAGATATTTCGAATTCTTGTTAATTATTAGCCAATGTATAGGTCTAATTCCTATTAGTTATTAAAACAATGCATTTAATCCTGCTATATTTTTGGCATATTAATTTTTCCATCATCATTTTCTATTATTAATTAATCCAAAAAATTGTGCACTTAAATTGAGCAGCCGGGATCTCTTTCCAAATTATTCAAGGTGTCTAATATTATAAGATCTACCAAACGATACATAGTAAATATACAGAATTAAAGTAAATTATCATTTTTTTGACATGATTTTTAACTATCCAATTAGTAATAATGTTTCCCAAATTACACTCTTTAATTATGGGATCATTTCATTCTATATTAGTGTACATGATTTAAATATTTATGATTTTTTGATCTAATAAACATTTTTAAAATTTAAAACCGCATATTTAGAATGGTTTATTTAAAAAATACATATTCTAATATTTATTTTTCATTTTTTATTTAATATTTAGTTTCCAAAATATGGATATATTTATATGGAAATATTTTGCCAATATAAATAAATTATTCTAAAACACGTGCATAGTTATATGAAAAGATTTAGTTGCCAATATAAATAAAATAATTTTAAAATATGAATATATTTAAATAACTTGATCTAATGTCAAATCATCACAATATATCTATAATTAAAATGAATCATAATAAATTGATTCTAAAATGATATGTTAAATGATTCCATTTAAAAACGTAGTATCTATATTAAATCATCACAATATTTTTTCCAAAGTTAATATTATAATAAACTTATTGCTATAATTAGCTAATTGCTATAATACAATTTTTTATAGAATTGAAAGATAATATTTTATTTAAAGAATGATTCAACATTGTCATATTTAATGGTTTCATAAATGATTTCATTTTTGTTTATTCAATGGAAATCAATTTAATCAATGTAAATTATTGTAATCAATGTAATCAATATAATTAATTGTATAGATATGTATAAAAATCTTTTCATAATCAATGTAAATCAATTACCCCATCATCTTTGTTTTATTTTTGTTGTGTTGCAAGATCAATAAACAAATCATACTAATATAGAATGGTTTATTTAAAAAAAATCCATATTCTAAAATTTAGTTTCCATTTTATAATTTAATTAATATTTTGTTTCCAAAATTTTCGTCATTGATCAATTCAAAAATCCATTGATTTTTCTTCCCGATTTTAATAATTTAACACAATAATTTAAAATTGTGTTTCTATTTTCTTTCAAAATTTTCTTCATTGATATTTAATTTCCATAAGTTGGGAAACTAAATATTCAATTAACTAAATATAAAGTAATCTTATCCGATAATTATTCATCCACATTAATTAAAGTAATCACTTGTTAACATTATTTACATTTCTTCATTGAATAATTCCTTTAATCCCTAATTTTCTTCCCGATTTTATTCAAAAATAATTATTTAATATCCATTGATCATTACATTAATTGTGAATATAATATAATTAATGTTAATACAAATAATTATTAAAAGAATTATTCATAATTTTATTTAATCTTGATCAATCATTGATGTGATTACTCTATATTATATTTTTATACCTTTTTCGGAATATTGACTAAAAATTAGGGATTCATTGGGATAATAATCGAGAATATAAATAATTTATCTTTTTGGAATTATTTACTAAAAATTATGTATTTAAGTAATTTTGGAATTATGTATTTAGAATGGTTTATTTATAAAACAAATACATATTCTAATATTTAGTTTAAATTTTTTATTTAATTAATATTTAGTTTTCAAAATATGGATATATTTAGTTGCCCGTATAAAATAAAATGATTCTAAAATATGGATATACTTATATGAAAAGATTTCGTTGCCAGTATAATTAAAACGATTCTAAAATAAGAATATATTTAAATAACTACCTAATGTTAAATCATCACAATATATCTATAACTAAAATGAATCACAATAAATTGATTCTAAAATGATATGTTCAATTATTCCATTTAAAAATGTAGTATCTATATTAAATCATCACAATATTTTTTCCTAAATTAGTATTATAATAAACTTATTATTGCTATAATTAGCCAATTGCTATAATACAATTTTTTTTAGAATTTAAATATAATATTTTAATTTAAAGCAATGATGATTAAATATTGTCATATTTAACTTGTAAGGACCAATTAATGTTATAATGATACTTCATGTTAGTAAAAAATCAATTAAATTTAATGACATAATAAATTTATGGTTGAAATTATTTCATTATTTATTTATATTAAAAATTTCCATTTTGTGAAATTGGGAATACAATCCCATAAATCTAACATTGAAGGGATTATTTGAGTATAGAATTAATTTCACTTTTTGGGATTATTAATTAAAAATTAGCTAGTGGTTTTAGGCTAGAAACTTTTGCATATAATTTTAGGTTAATAAATGAATTTAAGTGTAAATTGAATATTATTCATATAGATAAATAAATTCCTAATGTGGATTTATTATTCACCACAAATAAATAAAATATCATATTTGTAAAAATTATAGTAATAGTTGAAGGGCTAAATTACATTAATTATTCTTATTTAAGGGTAAATTTATTTAAGTACATTGATCATCTCATCTTTTACTATTATTCTTTGCTCTTTCCATAACCATTTCATTGTCTATAGTCAACATTTCATTTTTGTTTATTCAATGAAAATCAATTTAATGAATGTAAGTTCATGTAATCAATGCAATCAATATAATCAATGGAAATCAGTTACCCCATAATCTTTGCTTTATTTATGGGGTAATACTTAGTTTCCATTTTTTTTATTTGATATTATATTTTCAAAATATGGATAAATTTATAAGGAAAGATTTAGTTGCAATATAATTAAAAATCATTTTATAGACAAATCTATGTAATATATATGTATAAAAATCTTTTGATAATCAATGTAAATCAATTACCCCAATTGCTTTATTTATGGGGTAATATGTAGTTTCCATTATTTTTAGTTTTATATTGTGTTTTGAAAATACGGATAAATTCATAAGGAAAGATTTAGTTTCCAATATAAATAAAAATCATTTGATAGACAAATTATATTCAATATCCTAAATATTTTATTTCCCTCCATCATCCCCATTGTAAAAATTATGCATCTGCTTTCCCCATCACCGCAAATCTCATTTGCACAAATTAAATAATTAATACATATTACATACATATTTTATTACCATCATGATTTCTCCATCATGATTTTATTACCATATAATTAATAATTCATATTTTATTTTTTGGTTAAATTAAATTTAATCCGTGCTATATTTTTGGCATATTAATTTTTTTCATCATCATTTTCTATTATTAATTAATCCCAAAAATTTTGCACTCAAATTGAGCAGCAGTGATCTATTTCCAAATTATTCAAGGTGACCAATATTGTAATAAATTATTTCTATATACATAATAAAATAAATTTGCGATAATTAACATAAATGTCAACAATATCTTCATAAAATATATCGGATTCAATTATTTATTATCTATAACCTATTTTAATTTGATATTAATAACACCTAAATGGTAACAGATTTTCAATAAAGTTTATAATTAGTTATCTAATATTATAAGATCTACCAATTAAAGTAAACTATCATTTTTAACTATCAAATTAGTAATAATTATTTCCAAATTACATCCTTTAATTATGGGATCATTTCATTCTCTATTAGTGTACATGATTTAAATATTTATGATTTTTGGATCTAATAAAGTAACATACATTTTTAAAATTTAAAAACACATATTTAGAATGGTTTATTTTAAAAAATACATATTCTAATATTTAGTTTTTATTTTTTATTTAATATTTAGTTTCCGATAAATGGATATATTTAAATGGAAAGATTTAGTTGCCAATATAGATAAAATCCATTTAAAACCGTAGTATCTATATTAAATCATCACAATATTTTTTTCCAAATTTAATATTATAATTAATAAACTTATTTCTATGATTAGCCAATTGATATAATAAAAAAATTTGTTAGGATTTAAATATAATATTTTAATTTAAAGCAATGATAATTCAACATTGTCATATTTAACTTGAGAGTAGAATTAATTTGATATTAATCAATCATTGATTGGAGTAATTGAGAATAGAACATGGATAAAAATTATATAGACAAATTCGAAACTCTCTTATTGAATAAAATACAAAAGATTCTGAGAAAATAATGCTATAACAAATAAACTCATCCACTTATTTACACTCGGTGGAATAAATCTTTCCATAAAAAGAACAACCAAACAATTGATTTATTCTTTTATGATTATGAATATTCCTTAGCTCTTCATCCATTCAAAATGTTCTTCGTTATTTGATTTTGTACTATCGTTGTTCCAATAACTGTCACCAAAACAACAACAAAATAAAATAAAAATATTAGCAAAAAAGGGAGAAAGAGGCAAGAAATTGAATCATAAAAGCTATAAAATGGTGGGGAGATGTATTTATCATAGAAGAAGATGTCACAACAATTGATTTAATCTTTTATGATTATGAATATTCCTTAGCTCTTCATCCATTCAAAATGTTCTTCGTCACTTCAGTTTGTACGCTCGTTGTTCCAATAACTGTCACCAAAACAATAACAAAAGAAAACAAAGATATTAGCAAAAGAGGGAGAAAGAGACATGAAATTGAATAACAAAAGCTATAAAATGATGGGAGATGTATTTGTTAAATGGAACAAAAGCTATAATATTGAGAGAATATTAGATGAAGATGTAAGGATATATGATTTTGATGTGGGTTATAATACACATATTTATAGGAGGAATGAAATAAATGAGATGCAGGTTTATATAGAAAGATTATTGGAGCACGGTCCATGACAAATTTGTAATTATCATCGATGTGGAGCACGGTCCAGTGGCAGAACCGTAAATAAGTTAGTGTGTGAGAGAGAGTGTAAAAAAATGGATTTTGTGAGGTGAAAAGGTTTGTGCGGGAAAGTGTGTGTGTGTTAGACTATTTTGTTTTATATTATTATATAGATTTGATGGTTAATAAATCTATCTATATAATAAATCTTAAATACTTTTTGGCATGTGCAGACTCTTTTGTCCTTATTAATTTTAATTTATCCTTCTTAATTTTAAGGGTTTAATCAGTCATTATACGCTTTTTTTTACATCAACGGTTCTTATTAAAACACGTAGGCAGACTGATAGTTGCTGGGTAATAGCTGAGTAATGCCACGTCATCAGACACATCATCAATATCTATATTTAGAAAATAAATCTATCTATTAATATAACAAAATTTTGAAAAAATATTCATAAGTATTTTAAAAATATATAATTGATTACAACTATATATATAAATTATTTGATTGTATAGATAATACATAATTAGGTTAAAAATTTATGTCTAAAAAATAATTTTATTGAGACAGAGGAAGTACTATATTTAGATCATAAATCTATAATATATTAGAAAAAAATCTTTAAAAAAATATTTTTATATTTTTGATGGTTAAACAAATATTTTTAAAAAAATATTTTATTGAGACAGAGGAAGTACTATATTAAGAAAATAAATCTATCTATTAATATAACAAATATTTTTATATTTTTATATTTAAAAAAATATTTCTAAAAAATCTATAATTTTAAACAAATTATAATATATTTGATGGTTAATAAATATATATAATAAATCATGAATACTTTTTGGCCTGTGCAGACACTTTTGTCCTTATTAATTTTAGTTTATCCTTCTTAATTTTAAGGGTTTATTCAGTCATTATACGCTTATTTTTACATCAATGGTTCTTATTAAAACACGTAGACAGACTGATAGTTGCTGAGTAATCGCTGAGTAATGCCACATCATCAGACACATCATCAATATCTATATTTAGAAAATAAATCTATCTATTAATATAACAAAATTTTGAAAAAATCTTCATAAGTATTTTAAAAAGATATAATTGATTATAATTATATATATAAATTATTTGATTGTATAGATAATACATAATATTTAAAAAATGTTAGTATAAGGAATGTAATACTATATCAATATAAGGAAGCCAGCCAAGCAAGAGCGTTTGAGGACAAGCAAGTGTGTCTCAGATGGATAGTGAAAGTAACGATCAGCAAGCCAAGCAAGAGCGTTTGAGGACAAGATGGACACCAGCTCTTGATAAGATTTTTGCTGACATTGTTGTGGAGCACATTCTACAGGGGAACAGATCAAATGATGTCTTTGACAAGAAAACTTGGAATCAGATTCGAGATGAATTTAATATAAGGAATGTAATAACCATATTTTTAATAAAAATATTTCATTAAAAATATGGTGCAAACATTAAATTGATCCTAACTCGAATTATATTTATTGTAATATCTTTAATTTTAGAAAGTAATTTCATTATTAATTATATTTAGATTATTATTTTACTTTATATGAAAATTTTTATTTTAATTTCATTATTTTTCAGATTTTTTATTTTTCTAATTTTTTTCATTAGACTTTCTCAAATAATAAATTATTTAATAAAATTAAACGAAAATATTAACTACCAAACTTTTTCATAATCAATAAGGAAAATAAAAAAATTGGATAAAATGTTATGGACTAAAATACTATTTTAAAAATTAACAGATAATCAAAGCGTAATTATAATTATAATTTATTTTATAAAATTAAAGATAAGTCCATAAAAATAATCACAATAAAAATTTAAAATGCATTACTTAACAAAATATAAGTGTTAAATAATAAAAAAAGTAATAAAAAAGTATAAATAATTAAAAACTTCAGGGATAATAGTCAAAATGTACAACATATTAGGGAGTAAAATAATACTCCATCCGTCCCATTTCAAATGCCTCTTTTCTATTTTGGTATGTCCCACTACAATTGTCACATTTCCTTATTTAAAAAACTTTTACTCCTTTAAACAAACATCACATCAACTATTTACTGCACTTTAATACAATAACTCATTCTACATAAAATAACAGACAGCATTAATAATGCAAAATATTTTTTTTTCTAATTTTGAATAGTTAAGTGATATTTTCCACTTGCTATCATAATTTTAGATATGAAAGCAAACCCTACATTTTTAGTTTTCTAATAGTAAAAATAATTTATTTTATATTATGTTCACATGATTATAGGTTTTTCTTTTAAATTTTAGTTAAATGCCCGTGCGCAGCGGGCGAAAAAATATAGTCTATATAATAAATCCTGAATACTTTTTAGTCTGTGCGACTCTTTTATCCTTATTAAAATTAATTCATCCTTCTTAATTTTAAAGGGTTAACCAGTCATTATATTCTATTTTTCATATCAACGGTCCTTATTAAAATACATAGGTAGACTGATAGCTGCTGAGTAATCGCTGAGTAATGTTATGTCATTTTCCACGTCACCAGTATCTATATAATAAACCCTGAATACTTTTTGGTCTGTGCAGACTCTTTTATCCTTATTAAAATTAATCAATCATTCTTAATTTAAATGGTTAATCAGTGACATATTTTAAAATATAAGGAATTTAAAATAATAGATTTCAAATATTCTTAATCAATGACATATTTTAACTATAAATGTTTCATTAAAAATATAGTGTAAACAGTAAATTGACCTTAAAAATATTGATAATATAAAATAACTAATCACCTGAAAACTTTCATACCATTCTAGCCAAATTCTACATATTTTTTTTTTCTTTTTAAAGAATAAAAGAAAGAAAATGAAAAAAAAAGATTAAAACATATCATACTTTAATTGTTTTAGACATAATATCTTTAATCCTTATTTATTTCAATATAAATAAAAATGTATATGAAATTCAAAGTAAATTTTTATACAATTTTTTATATATAAGTAATTTGTATTGTAAAAAGATATAATAAGTGTTTTAGTATAAAAAATTGTAAAGATTGTAGGAATCATAAATAGTTTTGGGTTGTAGCAATATTTTTACCCAAAAGGTCTAATATTTTTTGAAGTAATCATGACGTTCAAACATGATACGTGTGAGTATAGACTTTCAATCAAACATATTTACCATTTTATTCTTCACACAGAATAATCTAAAGTGAACATTTAACATAAATATAAATATACAATAATAAACTTATCAAGTTTTCTACTTGCTCTCATTATTTTAGACATGAAAGCGAAACTATTTATATTTAGTTTGTTAACAATAAAAATATAATTTCTTTTATGTTATGTTCATTTGGTTGTGGATTTGAATTTTCCTTCAATCCTCTTATTCTCTCATTTATTTCCCTTTTAAATTTTGTTATATGCATTCCAACCACCATTTTAAGTAAAAGATTTTTTTTTAACACAAGTCTGAGAAGACGGGCAGAGTGAAAAAAAGAAAAATTGAAAACATGAACAAAAGACTTTGAATATCATGTAATTAAAAAAAATTATATTCTTATTTTATATCCTCATATAAGTTCAACACCCACGCGCTGCGGGCGAAAAAATCTAGTAATTAGTTAAATTTAATTGTTTGATAATTTCGAGATTAACTTTTTGCCTAGAATAAGTTAAAATTCAAAATATTGCTATTTGCAGCGGTTTCAAAAAGAGCTGATTGAACACTGTTTTAAGTTATTTTATCTTTTTTTTTTGAGGAAAATGGAATGTTTCATTCAAAAACCGGAACAAAAGTTCACAACAACAAACTTGATCGGGCCACCACAGACACATCTTGTTCTAACCAATATCGACATCCACATCCGGTCCCGACTGATTCCAACCTATTCAAGTACAAATAAAGAAGCAATAGAGAAACAATAGACAGCAGGCAACAGCATTGCACTTGCACCCCTCCATGGAAAGCAACAACAGTGATCTAATGCATCAGCAGCATAACATCAAACAACCCCAACTATTCTCACCAGCAGCGGTCTCGACAATGTAGTCCCACAACAGCAGCAAACATCTGCAGAACAACCACCTTATTTAACTCCAAACTTCGACACAGTCACCACCCGCTGCACCTGATTTTGGCGAGGAGTCGGTTATTTTGTCTTTTTAAATAAACTATTTTATATCATATTGTGAGACAAATTAGTTGATAAGATTTATCTGTTTTGCCAAACAGCGCCTATGCATTTAATTTTTTTTTGGGATACCACTATACATTTAAATTAGTAATAATATACTAATACGTTTTTTTCCGGCAATATCAATATAATACACCAATACTTGCATTTTAGTTATTCCAAAATATTTTTTTAAGGAAAAGTTATTTTGGCCCGGTGATACCTGGTATGGGACTATATGGATGTTTGGATAAATGATATAAAATTAATTATTACATTTTTAAAATACAGATAATCAAGTTTGCATCATAACTGAATGATTAAACTGATTATTTGCATTTTAAAAAAGTAATAATCAAATAATTTATTTTCCTATTATTTATTCAAACACCTTCTATGACAAATTCTATTTTGAAATGAATAGTTTTTAATGCGTACTTAAGTCTCAGATGATTAATAGTATAAATATAATGAGATGATATTTGGGAATATCCTGCAATTATTTTTTAAAATCTCTCGCGATTATTTATTAATTGAGATAAATATTTTTTTAGGCCATGAATAGGCAGGTAATTCACTTTTGGGCCACGAAAGATTGAATTATGAAATTGAGCCACCAACAGGCATTCGGGCCGAATTTAAAGCCAATTTGACCAATACCACACAAAATCGGGCCGCGTGAAACCCAATCACCACACGATGGCTTAAAAGCGGAAATTGTCTCATTTTGGTTGTCTGTTTTAATTGTTTGGTAATTAAAATAATTATTTCTTCATCATTCCATTATATATGCTTCACTTTCCTTTTTCTGTCTATTTCAACATTTTTGTCTCATTCTCATTATAGTAAATATTCCCTCCGTCCCAGTTTAATTCTCTTGTTTGACTTTTTGTCACTGTTAATTATTTAACTTTGACTTAATGTTATTACAAGTATATATTAGAAAGAAATAGTCGAGTTGGGTCTTGTTAGAATCTTAAACTCACGTAGTTTTAGAATATATATTTTATATAATTATTTTTTTTTACAGATTTTGAGATATTAATGATTGAAAATGTGCATTGGATGTGTGCACAAATCAAACAAGATATGTTAAGTATGACGGAAGAAGTATTGAAATATTAATCACCAAACATACCTTAAGAAGTAATGAAATATTAATAACCGTATAGGCTGTTTTGCAACAAAAAAATCACCAAACCTACTGCATCACATCAATAATTAAAATTTCAAACTGACGACAATTAATAAATTCCAACACACGACCATACATCACACATAACTAAATTAATTAAAATTTCAAATTTAATATAATTATATCACAAAAATTTCTAGTTTACTCCTACAATAAATACTAATATACACTACATTAAATATACTCTATCCCCACATAAAATACTGTGGTCAAAATACCATGATGTGAAATAAACATTCATTAAAATAAATAATAAGTAAAAATAAAACAAATATATTATAAAAAATAAAAAAATAATAAGTAGAATTAATTGTATTAATAATAACATCAAGAATTAATTAAAGTATCTAACCTAAAATAAAAAATAAATAATTAAATCTAAAAAATAAATTAAATTTTGACGGGAAAAAAATATTGTGATGGACAATAAAAATGAAAGTGAGACATAAATAAATAGTTGGATGAAGTATTATTTAATTTAATTTAAAAAAATAGAAAATAAAATAAAAAACTTAAAATAGGCCATCAAAAGGTAAACATTGCAACTTTTAGGCCAGCGCGTGAGAGTGTGTGGCGAGTGGAGCACACACGGCCCGTTGAGACGTTGACTTGGTCAATTTGGCCTAAAAAATCAGCCCGAATGCCTGTTGGTGGCTCAGCCCAAAAGTGAATTACCTGCCTATTGATGGCCTAAAAAAATATTTATCTCTTATTAATTCGATGTTCCATCATTAAAATTTTATTAAAATTTTACTCTTTAATACTTCCTCAATATAAATAAAAATTCTAAAATTCACGATATTTAAAAATTACATAGCAAAAGTAATACTACATCCGTCCTCTTGAAACTGGAACATTCATCAATTGCACGTAGTTCAATGCATATGTTTAACGATTATTAATTACTCAAAGTATAAGTAAAAATTATAAAAAATATATATTATAAAACTATAAGATGAGACGAAACCAACAAGATCCCAATTAACTATATTTTTTCTTATATAATTATGATAAAAATTTGAATCAAAGTTAAACGATTAATATTGGCAAAAAAATACAATGTGGCAACGCCAATCTCATTTTTGTGCGGCGGTATTAGAAAATGAATTATTTTTGGGTTGTGGAGGGAGTCACGCGCTGGGCAAATCTAATACGTCTTCTTGAATCTTGACTAGTGTAAATGTGGGGTCACTCCAGAATGACGAATATAGCCCCAACGACTTGCCCTTTATTACGATTGTCGATTGTATCATAAGTATTCGGTACAAGTAGTTGTAGCTGTTAAAAAATATAATTTGAAGATAAAAATTAATTAAATTTGAAAAGTAACTTCTAAAAGCTTCCAAAAGCTAGTATACAGAACGAGACTTTTATTTTGAAATAAAAGCCAAAGCTATCAAAAGATCCTAAAAGTTGTGTACAGAACAGACTCTTGATTTGATTTGTTAAGTTTTACAAATACTATCAAATCGAATCGAATTATTCTATGGTAATTTGATACTTAAAAAATAATAATTTTTTAATTATTGAAATTAAATATTTAATTCAATTTTTTATATATCAGTACTTTAATTTCATATATAAATGTATTCATATTAATTAGTAAATATACTCATTAAAAATAAATTGTAAATTATTTTAAAAAATCAATTTTTATATTAATAAATTATTTAATATAAAATATAATGTTGAATAAAATATCGAATCGAATCAAATATTATTCGAATATCAAAATTTTGAATAATTTCAAATCGAATCACGAACCGAACCAAAAATATTTGATTCATTTGCAACCCAATTTTGAGTAAGCTTTTTTAGATTTAATTTTGAATGATTGCTTTTGACTTTTATTTTTACCCAAAAATACTTTGAATAAAATAAAAAAAAATTCTTTTTTTTTTAAGTGAATACCAGGGTATCCCCAGGCCTAATTGGATCCAAGACTAATCACTCGAGGATCTGCAAGGGCAACTAAGGACGCCTCTCCCAAAGCAGATTTTTGCATACACAAGACTCGAACCCGAGGCCTCGCTTAAGCGACTAGAGCCCCCATCCACTCAACCAACTGTTGTTGGTAAAAAATAAAATAAAATAAAGAAGCAGTGAGTATTTCTCCTAAAAACAGAAGTCAAAAGCAATTAGTTAAATATTAAAAGACTAAAATATCACCAGTAGTTATTTATGTATATAAATATTATATTTATATTTATATTCATGAATAAATAAATAAATACGTAAATAACTATATGCCACTTTGCACACATTCTTCGGGAAAGTAACAAGGTGGCTGATGGTCTTGCTAAGATTGTTGTTGATAATGAGTTGTTCTTCACCATTTGGGCATTTCCTCCAAATACTTGAAGGATCTTCTAGCTACGGACTCATATTGCACGTGGTTTCCATGTGATTAGTTGGTTGTAGCAATTTTATGATTTCCTAGCCTTCGTTGGTTGTTCGGGAGAAAAAAAGAAAAAGAAAGAAGGATAGTATTTTAGACATTATATATTTATAATAAAATTCAAATATATCCAAAATCTTCTTAGAATGATGCCATCATGGTGTAAAACTTATCTAAAAAGAAATACAAATATAATTTTTGAATATTCTTATAAAAATATAAATTAAAGGGGTACATTTGATTTAAGGGGTGTATTTATTACGGAGTCTGTATAATTTTTTTAGATTTTTTTTTTTTTTTTTTTTTGATGAGTAAGGCCTGGAAAGGGTTGGCATGGGAGCCCATGCCACTAGAGCTGTCGAAAGGGCCCGCGGGGCAAAACGGGCCGGTCCGCATTTTTGCGAGCTTGAACGGGGCGGGCCTAAATGGGGCGGCCTCAAAATGTCTAGACCCAACCCACCCCACACGCGGGGGCGCGGGTTATGCGGGCCGGCCCGCGGGCTTTTTATTTGAATAATAATATTATTTTTTTATTTGTAAAAAATAAAATTCGGATATATTTTTTAATGTATATATTAAAAATGAAATAAAGAGATTTATAATTTGTATTTATGATTATAAATAAGTAAGTGTATATTTATTGGCACAACTATTTACTTTAATGTGGGTTTGTTGAATAATTATTTAAAAGAATTTATGATTATTCCATTTTTAATACTAAAGGAGTACATTATATTTTGTAAAATATAATATGTGTGACAAAAGTTTTATAATGATTGAACTGATTAAAATTTAGGTCTCACAGATGAAGCCTTTGCTAGAGTTATATTAGGTAAGACTGTCTGAGCATAATTCACTAATTATATATTTTATTAGGTAAGACTGTCTGGACATAATTCATTAAATTTTATATTTTATTAGGTAATATTGTATGGGCATAATTCATTAATTTATATTTAAAAAAAGTAAAAATTTATTTGCACTCATAATTTTTAATAAATAGAATAATAAGGAGTTTTAAATTTAAAAGCTTGATACCCATAAAATTAATGAACATGATAATATTAGAAGCGACTGATAATTTATATTAAAATAATTCAATATGCAATCAATTCAATAATTTAAATATTTGATGGCATTATGTTAAAGATTCATACTAGAAAATAATAAATTCAATCGATGCATAACGTAAAAAAATAAAATAAAAATGAAAGCCCGCGGGTAGGCCCGCCCCACTGCGGGCCTAACCCGCAAAGCCCGCTCTGCCGCGGGTTGGGCCCGTTGAGGCCTGAATCTAAACGGGCCTCTAAAAGTTGAGCTCGCCCCGCATTTATTACCTTGGGGGGTGGGCCGGCCCAACGGGCTAGGCCCGTTTTGATAGGTCTACATGCCACACAAATTACAAATGGAACAAATGGGAGAGATAGAGGGCCGGGTGGATTCGAACCCCCAACCAATAGGTTGGGAGTTGGGGGACTTACCACTAGTATATTCAATTTTGATTTTAAAAAGTCTTTAAAAGTTTTGAGGTATTCAATATATATTTTAAAAGCAGATACGAAACACCAATTTCTACGGCACAACTATATGTCGGCAGGGAGCAGTTCGGCGAGAAACTTTCCGGTGGAAAGTAAGGAACGGAGTATCCTGCAGGAAGACAATGGCGATAGACAGGCTAGTGCAGAAGGTGACATTAAAATACTGGAAGGTGGATGCGGGAAGAACAGAGAGTCGTTACTGGGGAGGGTTTTCAGCAACTCGATAAGGCAAGGATTGGTAGGTGTGTATGTGGGAAACATCCCTGCCAAGTTGGATGGGAGGGAGGTGTACCGAGCAATAGATAGGATATCAAAAGTGAAGGACTGGTTCTTTCCTGCCCGGAGTTGGCCAGCAAATGGCTTTAAGTTTGGTTTTTTCCGGTTCTCTCGAAGAGAAGAAGCTGAGTTGGTTATCAAGAGGATGCATGGCCATGCTTTTATGGGCAGACCGTTGAAAGTGGACTGGGCTACTCCAAGCAAAAGGGGTAAGGGAACAGGTGTCAGATACAATAGCAAAAGATGGTACCCGAGGGCTAACACCAGGGAAGAACGTGTTTCTAAGGGCTGGAGCGAAAAGTCTATTGCATGGAGGGATGATAGATCGTTTGCTGAAGTAGTTAAGAGGGGAAAGATGCGGTTCAACAATGGAAAATATGGCAACACGGGTGAGGTCGTCAAATTGATGGAAGTGCGCGGGGACATAGAACGGTTCGATAGAGCGGCGGTGGTTGGATTGCGATCTTTGGGAACTCTTGTCGATTTCCAAGTATGGATGGAAAACTCGTTCCAGGAGGTTAACGAGGTCATTTATGCTGGAGGACTGATGGTGGTGGTAGTTTTTGGTAGTCAGGCATCGAGAGATAATTTTCTGGCCTCAGGTGGCGACAACAGCCTCATTCAATGGAAGAGAAGGTGGGATCGTGGGGTGTCAGTCCGAAAACATTTCGTTTGGGTTTATATCTTTGGTCTTCCATTCTCGGCTTGGTGCTACGAAAATTTTCAAAAACTAGTACATGGTTGGGGCAGCGTCATAGATGTTGATCAAGAGACCAAGGACAGATCCAGACTCGATAGAGCTAGATTACTAGTAGCCATGAATGAAGAAGAATTTGCCCCGTCTATGCTCCGGATTAAGGTTGACAACCATATCTCAATAGTTCGGGTTGTGGTGAATGTTAGTGATGCTGTGGTGGTGGCGGACCCAGCGGGAGTCAGGGGTTTCTCCGGCTCGTCGGAACGGCTGAACGGAGTAGGAGGGTTGGCCATGATGGAAAGGACAAGGTCCAGGTCCTCCAATTGTGGGGAATTGGAACGATCATCTGGAAAAGTGTGTGGGGGAAAACAGGGATTATGAGCTGCAGGAGGGATATTATGAGGTTGATAAAGATAGCGGCGGGGACTCCTCCCAAGATCATGGAAGACGTGCAGAGGATAAAGTAGTTCCATTAGAAGTGGCGGAAAAGAGTCTTAATGATGAATTGAGGGAGGTTGGGCTGCAGACGGCAGGGCTAGGCGAGATGGGCCTGGGAGTAAATGGGCCTATCGGACTAGAGGAGGAAGGGAACATTAGCGATGGGCTACTGACCAATTCATTGGTTGAAAATAATAGATCCTCTTCGTTGGGCCATCCAGAGGGATCACTCGACAGGGCCATAGTTTCTCAAAATCTGAAAGGGGGCGGAGAAGGCGAGGCTTTGAAGGTGGCTTCTGTAGTGGAGATTTCGGGGGGTAATAAATCTCCCATTCCTAACACCGATAGGTCAGAAGAACATGATTCGGACATGGAAGCTCTGGAGGTTAATGCTCCTGAGGACGAGGGAGGCGTGGCTGGTGGGGAGAGTCGACTCCGAATTGGGCACGCTTCGGACCAATCCATTGAAATAGGGAAGGAGACATCGGGCGATAAGATCCCAACAAGAGGTTTCGACTCTACCGGAATTGAGGAATTAAAGCGAGCGGAGGCAGCACTTGCATTGGTATTGTCTCGGAACTGCAGGCCAAGAAGAAGGAGCCGAAGTGGTGGAAAGAAGGTGGGGGTGCAGCGCCGAGTTGGGAAGAGTCGCGATGGAGGTGAATCAGGCCGAGGTGCAGAGGATTTCACGAAACTACAGTTCTCGACTGTGCGGACGGAGGGGGGGTGAAGCTAGTTGACTATGAGGAGGCAGAGGCAATTCTCAATTTGGCCAAGGTAATGGGGTTGGGATGCAGGCGAGGTAGGGAACAAGCATTGGCGGAGGTGCTATTTGAGATAGGAAGGCTGTAAGCAGCTTTAACAAGGGGCTGACTGGTTTTGTGGATAAATAGTTTAATCATGCGTCTGATAACCTGTAACCTTAGGGGTCTTAATGGAGGAGTTAGGAGAAGGGCTGTCATGAGACTATGCAAGAAGGAAAGGCCAACAGTCCTATGTGCTCAGGAAACTAAAATGGCTATCATCCAGGACAGGTTGGTTCGAAGGCTGTGGGGGTCAACAGGTTGGGAATTCTGCTTTCAGCCTGCTCTTGGCAACGCGGGAGGTATTGTGGTTGTATGGGATGTCAATTGTTGCTCTTTTGCAGAGGTTGAGAAGGATCATAATTATATCTGGATTAAAGGAAGTATCAGGGGTATTCATGGGGTGGTTAACATTGTGACCGTTCACGCACCTAATAATCGGAGGGATAGGGCGGTTTTTTGGGATCTTCTTATTCAAAAATGCGACACGACTAATGGCGAGCTATGGTGCATTTCTGGGGACTTCAACGCAGTGGTTTCGGACAGCGAACGGGTTGGAGATAGCAGTGACAGTGGCTCTATGAGAGATTTCAATAGCTTTATTGACCAATTACATTTAGTAGATCTTCCGATGGAATCCGGCCTATTTACTTGGGTGGGGAGGGGTGGGAGAGCGAGTAGTAGGTTGGATAGGTTCTTGATCTCGGCGGGGTGGTTGAGAGTGTCGGGTGGGATGAGGCAACGGAGGGGCCAATCGATCTTATCGGACCATTATCCGGTTTGTCTAGAATCTGGGGAAATCTCCTGGGGGCCTAAACCATTTCGTTTTTACAATTATTGGATGGAGGAGAGGGGTTTTGGAGACTTGGTGAGGGAGGTCTGGGTTGGTGAGGGCAATAGAGGCGGTTCTTCCAGGGGTGAGTCGCTCTTTAGGAATCTTCGGACATTGAAAGGAAAAATTAGAGAGTGGGATGGCTACGGGGCGGGTGCTTTGGAAAAGCGTATATTACAGCTAAATTCTGAGGTTGAGGAATTAGAAGAGCGATTCCGGGTCTTCGGATATGAGGAAGAGTCAGGGTATCTTTGGAGGACTAAAAAAGGAGCTTTAAATCAGTTACATCTTGCCGAGGAGAGACGTTGGCTCCAAAAGTCAAGGGTTAGGTGGCTTAAGGAAGGTGACCTCAATACTCGGTTTTTTCATGCTATAACTGCGGTGCATCGTCGCAAGAGCTATATAGGTGCAATTCATTGCAATGGCCGGGTGATTGATAATCCTAGAAGAGTGAAAGAAGAAGCCTTCTCATTTTTCAAGGAGCAGTTCACAAAAAAGAATGAGGAGCTCTTTGAGGTAGGGGGTCTCGGGCTGACCAAACTTGATGATATGGACCGACAGTGGTTGGAAAGGGCATTCTCTTTAGAAGAAATTCAGTCGGCCGTGTGGAGTTGTGACGGCAACCGTGCGCCGGGGCCGGATGGCTTCAATCTTGATTTTTACAAAAGGTACTGGGATGTTTTAAAGAGTGATGTGCTGAAGGTTTTTGACAGTTTTTATCACGAATGCCGACTGCCCAAGGAAGCGGGAGGTTCTTTCATCGCTTTAATTCCAAAGGTAGATAACCCTCTGGAGTTTAGCGATTTCAGGCCTATATCACTTGTAGGCAGTTTATACAAAATGATATCCAAAGTGCTGTCAAGAAGGATTCAACACGTGTTGGGCGGCCTTGTAGGAGAGGCCCAAATGGCATTCGTTCGTGGTAGACAGATATTGGATGGCGTCCTGATTGCAGCCGAAGTTATCCAGCACACTAAATCAAGTGGAAGAGGTGGTTTCGTCTTCAAATTGGACTTTGCCAAAGCCTATGACAATGTGTCATGGGATGCTCTGTTTCGGATAATAGAGGGTATGGGCTTTGGGGACAGATGGATAGGGTGGATTAAGTTGTGTATTTCTTCGGCAACAGCAGCGGTTTTAGTAAATGGCTCTCCTACAAAATTCTTTGAGATGCAAAAAGGATTGAGGCAAGGAGATCCACTCTCGCCATATCTGTTTGTGTTGGTCGCCGAAGTATTAAATTTTCTAATGGGAAAAGCGGCAGATTTGGGAATGGTTAGGGGACTGAATTCGGGTAAAGAGGGCCCGGTAATTACACACTTGCAATATGCAGACGATACCATAATTTTCTGTGATGGGGACCTAAACCAGGTCGTGCTGATTAAACGGATACTTCACTGTCTGACATTGGCAACAGGGTTGAGGATTAACTTCCATAAAAGTAATTTATATGGTATTAACGTTTCCCAGTCGATGGAAGAAGACGCAGCAGCAATCCTTGGTTGTGGTATAGGGCGATGGCCGATGAGATATCTTGGGATTCCGATAGGGGGAAGAATTAACGGGACGTCCCTATGGCAGCCTGTTTTGGAGAAAATGGAGAAAAAGCTGGCCGGGTGGAAGGGCCGTCTTTTGACACAAGCTGGTCGTTTGTGTTTGATCAAATCCATATTAAACAGTCTTCCAGTATACTATCTCTCCATTTTCAAGATCCCTCGAGCGGTGGCGGACAAAATAGAAAAAATCAAAAGAGACTTTTTTTGGAACGATTCAGAGGGTCACAAGAAGTTACATACTATTGCCTGGGAAAATATTTCTTGTAACAAGGATGGTGGGGGTCTTAGTGTTTGGAGCGTCCAGCGGTTTAACGCAGCCCTCCTCTTTAAGTGGAGATGGAGATTCGGGAAGGAGCATTCCTTGTGGAAAACAGTGATCGATAAAAAATATTACGGGGGCAAATCACCTTTGGTACCGGGGGCTCTAGAGTGTCGAACTCTATGGGGAAACATTTGTAAATCTTGGGAAAAGCTAATGTAGTTGCCAGCGGTGGAGGTCTAAGGATCTGTGTGGGGAACGGTAATTCTGCTAGATTCTGGGAGGACGTTTGGGTATTAGACGGGAGGCCTCTGAAAGATCTTTTTCCAAGGTTGTTTGCCTTAGCCTCCAATAAGTCTGGATTGATCAGGGAATATGGTAATTGGAGCGGATTGGAATGGGTTTGGAACATACAACTAAGGAGAAACCTTTTTGGATGGGAGATGGAGGTTTGGAACGAATTCCTGACCACCCTCAACAGATTAAAGCTGAACCGGTTTTTGGAGGACCGTGTTGCATGGACACACGAGGGACATGGAAGGTTCTCGACTCAGTCGTGTTGGAAAGTGTTAGCAGGTGGCGAGGAGATAACCCTGAAACATATGTGGAGGATCTTGTGGAGTATAAAAGCTCCCATGAAGGCGAGATTATTGGTATGGAAGCTATATCATCATGCGCTCCCAGTAAAGGAAGAACTTGTGAAGAGAAACTGTGTCCAGATAGACAGTGTACAATGTCTTCTATGTGGGCGGGATGCCGAATCAATTGATCATCTCTTTTGCACGTGTGAGTTTGCGAGTACAATGTGGTACTTAGGGATTAAGTGGTTTGGTAAATCATGGGCCTGTCCAGGAAGTGTGAGGGTGCTGCTTGGATGGTGGTTAGATGGGCAATGGAATCGAGGACAGCGTGAGGCGTGGCTGGTAGTGGGCGTGGTGATTGTGTGGACGATATGGAAGTATAGAAATGAAGCCGTTTTTCAAGGGAAGCAGGTAGACCGCAGGATGGCCATTGAAGAAATCAAATGGAGAACAAGTCTTTGGTGGAAGGCCAATACTGGAGACAGCAACAGCTTTGGAGTTGGGGGGAATTTCTTAGATGGTCTAATAGTATATTGGCCGCCTAATGACAAGGTAGGCCGTAGAGGTTTGAGTTGGGAACGACCATTTACCGGTTGGTGGAAAATAAATACCGATGGGTCAGCCCTTGGGAATCCCGGTCCGGCAGGGATTGGAGGAGTTATTAGAGACGACAGAGGCGAAGTTATCTTCATCCTATCGGATTATATTGGTGTAACGAATTCGATAGAAGCGGAAATCACTGCCATAAGTCGTGTATGTGCGGCTTTACTTCGAGATCAAGGCTTCCCTCTACAAAAAATTATCTTCGAGTCTGATTCAATTAATGTGGTAAAGTGGATCAAGGACCCGGGGACGGCTCCATGGAATTACCAAGAATTATTTGGCTCCATAACAGCAATTCTGAGTTGTGCAGGTGAAGTGCACTTCCAACATATCTTGAGGGAGCGCAACTCCCTAGCCGATTATTGGGCCAAAAATGGAGCTGCTGGAAATGGCAAGGTAGAGGTTTGGTGTTGAGTACAGCTACCTATTGCAGAGATGCGGAACTGCAGTCCCTACTTTGGGAAAGAGGAGTCAGCTTAGAGATGTCCTATTGTTCCATGTGCAGGCAAAGATTTGAAAAAAAAAAAAAACATATATATATATATATTAATAAATTTCTTGGCAGGTTACATTTAAGAGGGAGCGGGGAATGCAAAGAGGAGGGATGTTCTGATAAATCTTCTGCTGGATGCTCATACAGGCTTGAGTGCGACATATGTTGCTGTGGGCGGCCTAGATTGGTTCCTTGTCCAAAAATTCTTTAAAGAAGGCTGAAGCTATGATGTTCCTTAGGGCGATACTTCCTTGAATAGGCACTACACAATGGTCGAACAACTGATTAATGCAGATGATAAGTTTCCTACTTTTGCAATCAGAAGCTTTCATCCATCATGCCCGGTGAGATCTGATCCTTACACTTCCCTACGCACACTCTGATGATATTCCAATGACACCCTTGAATTTGCTTTATGAAATACATCAAGCCTGCATTTTCTCTTTTCCAGTGTATTGTTAGAATAAGGGCAGTGTTCTTCTCCGTTTGGCTTTCTTCTTCCACTCTCTTTCGACCCCATCTAAACCATGATTGAGCCAAAATGTCACCAAATTGCTACTATGTTCTTTCATCTCGAGCCTATCTGTTATAATACTCTGTCACACATTTTTCTTTTGAGTCATACTACCTTTGCCTTTAGGTTGTTCAGGGTATGATTAGGATTATCACTGATGAAGGGTGAGGAAGGGTGTTGAGCTTAGGAGAGGATTTGTTGGTTTTTAGCTGCTTGCATCGGGCTGCCCCGAAGTGTTTCTTTAAAAAAAAAAAAAATTTGGGAGCATTGTATTGAGAAAAAAAAAAGCTTGGATTGTTTGTCGAGAACAATTGAGAAAAAAAAATAGAAAAAAAAACGAAAAAATAGAAAAAAAAAATTGGACAGTTTAAAGATACATGTATATTACATGCAGTAGCTTTTTCAGGGGGTGTTTTATGGTGTTTAGCTTGAGGCTTAGCCACACTTAGAAGAGTTGGTAGCCAGATGCAGTAAGTGCCGAGTTGATCTCTTTGGTTTTTAGGATTAGACTTTCTCATGGTGATTAATAGTCCTATTTTGGTCTACTTCTGATGATATGAGTGGTGAGCCAGGTGGCCCTTGAAGTCTTGACAGAAATGCTTTTTGGATAGCTCATTCCTCTATTTCTGATTGTTGTCCCTCACCAATGGTTTTTTTTCTTCTTCCCATTCGCTGCCCTTATGTTCTATAATTCGCTGGTTGTAGAGTTATATGCAGGGGAGCTGTGTTTCTTTTCAAGCAAGTTCATGGGTTTGCCCTTGGGTCCGGCTTCCCCACGACTATGGTCACTTTTGAGGTATCATAGCTATCGGAATGGTTTTTGATAGGGAAGTTTCAGCGTTTTCCTATTTTGAAGAAAGTAGTACGTTTTGATATATTGCTGACACAAATGAATTAAGACCCTTGATGCCCCGGATGGTTTAATACTAATATCTCTTCGGATCTCGAACCGGACGTGTCACTAGCTGTCGGTTTCGGTCGCCTTATGTTTGTCGAATGCTGCCAATCGGCGGTTGCACGCAGTTGCATCTATGCTTCTTTGCTGTTTGGTATATAGATAGCTACGGGATTGGTTCTACCGTTTGAAGTTTACTGTCATAGAATTAATGATGTAGGGGTCCTGAATGCTTGTTTCATATTTGCCAAGGGATGCTTTTTAGGTTGTGTGAGGAGAGCTGCTGCTTTGTGTTAATGTGTGGAAAACTTGTTTCTATGCCCGGCTTGTAGGACGATGTGCCGGCTTCCTATGTTTGACTTTATATTCTTTGGAATGAATATGAAACATATTTATCCTCAAAAAAAAATATATATTTTAAAAAGTTTTTAAAAATCTAGGTGTATTCAATACAGATTTTAAAAAGTCTTAAAAAATTTTGAAGTATTCAACAATACATGGATTTTAAATCTTTATAGATTTTAATGGATTTTATTAGAAAATATAACTAAACAAAAATATCTCTAAACAATCCAAGACTTTTAAAAGTCAGCCAAACTCCATATGGAGTCTACAAAAATCAATGTAACTCTCCATGAGTATATGAACTCTCTAAATCTACCAACTTTTTAAAATTCATAAAACTCTCTATTGAATACACCCCTTTAGACTTTGATAGATTTTAATGGATTTTAAAAAAACCTGTGGATTTAGAAAGTTCATAGACTCATCTAGAGTTTGTTGTTTTGCATAGACTTCATATAAAGTTTGATTAACTTGTGCAAAATTCATATAAATCTTTGATTGTTTAAAGAGATTTTGTATAGTTATAATTTTTAAGAGAATCCATTATAATCTATAAATAATTAAAATTTATAGACCGTTGAATACCTCAAAATTTTAAAAAAATTAAAATCCAAATTGAATACACACAAACTTTAAAAGTTCAAAAAAGTCATACAGAGTCTTAATTGAATACACCCCATAAGAAGCATATTATAGAAATATAAATTAAAAATAATTCCATCTAATAAATATTTATATATAAGTATATTTATATAAAAATATATTTACATACTTATATTTGAGTTTATAAATTAGAAAGTACACTATTTTTCGGACGGAAAGGAGAGCCGAATGCCGTTTTAAACTATGTCGCACAAGTGGGATCCCCACACAATCTAAATGCATGACTTTCTTGACCATGTCAGGTGGCTGGGGATATGGCCAAAGCCAAAACCCTGAAGTTTCCATACGCCCAACTTAGTCCAAATTGTTCAAATAATAGGGCAATCCCGTAGAGCATTTAGAATAGTTTCCGGCGCACCACAAAGTGGACAATCGTCTGATTGGGATAAGTTTTTGTATTTCTGCTCCTTTTCTGCCAGGATTCTTCCATGAAGTATAAGCCATAAGAACATACGGACACGTTCAGTGGCTGGCCAATGCCAAACTGATCGCAAAGGCTGTTGTGGTTCTCCTCTTCCCGGTGATCCTCAAGTGCCTTCACTGTATGACTAATATTGAACCGACCATTGTTTGATGAGATCCAAAAGGGACAATATTTAGGGGCCAACTCAAGCTGGGGGTGGATTTGTTGTGCTTGTTCCAGCATATCCTGCGATGTCTGTTAGCTCTTGCTAGTTCCAGCAACCATTTCAGATATAGGATTTTAGGAAACGGTTTAGCTCGTTTTTAGTTTGAAGTATACCATTTAAAATATAAGCAAATAATATGTCATTTTTCATAACTTGTGCATTTCAAAAGCATTTTTTACATTTCCACATCTAAACACACTCTTGGAAGGAAAAAAAAAACTTTTATTCAAAAAATTCATCCAAACACAACAATTACACACTATTGTTTTTGGCTTCAATTCTACTTTTACTTTTGATTTTGATTTTTTTCAAAAGTCCATCCAAATGGGCTCGTAGCAGTCTACTCTTGGGTTCAACTTCTGGTTTTTTTTTTCTTTTTCTTTTTGTGCATCCGAAGCCAGAAAATAAGGAGAAAAATAAAAATGGAAAACGAAAGAAAAATAAAGTTAAACTATGAACCACAGACTAGATCATGAGGAATCACACGTCAAACGCGTCCACTGCCTAGTCCCCTAAAATAGAGTTCGATGGAAACACCCACATGGTGAAGAAGCCCTTAATAGATGCACAATGCCTGACCCATCGATCCACTACCTGGAGTAACTTCTATCAGTAGCAGTTAACTTGAGTGGATTGGAGCTCTAGTCGCTTGAGCAAGATCTCGGGTTCGAGCATTGTGTATGCAAAAAACTGTTTTACGAGATGCGCCTTTAATTGCCCATACAAATTCTCAAGTGATTAGTCTTTGGTCCAATGTGGCCTGAGAATACCCGGTTATTGGGTTTTACCTTCTGTTAAAAATACTTTGTGTGTATTTTAATTAATTTTTACTTATAAAGAAAAGCATAAATTTTTGCTTTGGCGGGCTAGAAAATTATTTTGCCAATTATGTAAAAACAAAATTCTCAATAAAATATTATTTATCTTTATTATATCACTCCATCCATCCCATTTAATGTGTCATGTTACTGTTGAGCAAGATAATTAAGATGGAGTTCAATTGTGAGTATATGATGGCTTCTATATAATTGTTATAGATGAAAATTCTTTCTTTTTATAGAAATAAGGTGGAACATAAAAAAATAGTAAGTATGATTTTTTAGTTGGACAGAGTTACTACTAGGGGTGGGTTGGTACGGTATACCGTACAAATTTCGCCGTACCGTATACCGTACCGAACTTTACGGTATGAAAAATTTCGTACCGTTGCCGTACCGAACCTTTCGGTATGAAATATTTTCATACCGTTGCCATACCGACATTTCGGTAAGTTCGGTATATACCGCTATACCGAACATTCGGTACATACCGACATACCGGTATCGCGGTATATACCGACATACCGAACATTTGCTACATACCGACATACCGGTATTGCGGTATATACCGACATACCGAACTTTCGCTACATACCAGCATACCGGTATTACGGTATATAACGGTATCGTGGTATATGCCGAGATACCGAACAATCGGTATATACCAATATACCAATACCGCGGTATATACCGAAGTTCGGTACGGTAACAGTATACCGCGGTATCAAAAAATTTATACCGTTACCGTACCGAAATCTTACGGTACGGTATCATACCGGTGATACCGTACCGAAAATTACGATATACCGAAAATTTCGGTATTCTCGGTATTTTTCCGGTACGGTATGTGCAGTATGGAGTATATTCGGTATTTTTCCCCAGCCCTAGTTACTACTTACTTATTAAAGTTGAACTGAAACATGTGTAATACTTATATCACATATTTTTTTTGAATAAACATCTATTCAAAATTAAAATTTAATAGAAAAGTATTTTAATTTTATTACAAATTAATTATTTTCAATTAATAAATAAAATTTCACCAATATTGTAATAATATTTTATCACTCGTTGTTGTTTTTTTTTTTTTTTTTTTTTTTGAGGAAAAATGATATGATACTTTTATTCCTTCAAGAAGTGATATCCACAAGTGTCTTGCATAAATCAAAACAATGACACACCAACACCGATCTCACTACTATACTCCAACAAATTGAAACTAAACGCAACAGAGGAAAACAAGAGACACAGAACTGATCCACCACTGAAACCTGATGCAAAAAACTGAAAGCACATGCCAAGGAAACAAAGATGGCCCCTGGACGAAACACTCTACCAGACTTGCAACACCACCATCTGCATACATCCAAAGCTCAACACCAATCCACCCCAGACTCTGCTCCAGGCTTCCAGCGAATATATCTAGTCCTCCACCATCGCCAAGATAAGAGATTTGAATGCAATCTGCAGCATGATCTTAACATCCTCCCAAGCATTTGATGCATCATTTCCATAACAGCAGCAGTGATATGATTAGTGGGTCAAAATAGACAAACCTAAAAACTTGATCCAGGAACAAACCTCTCCTGCATACACTCAACTCCAGTGCATCGATTCAAAAGGGCAAAGAAGGGGTTAATTAGGGGCCGAAGGCTATAGGAAGTAGGAAGAAGGGATCGATGAAGAGGATAAAGGAAACGGCATAAAAGATCCCACTGAGCATCAAATCTTATTGCAAACAAAAACCAAATCTCTTAACTTTTCCATACACCATAACCTGTTGTTTTCAAAAACATCGCCAAACATAGGAATCAAATCTCCTCCGCTTTATTCTTTTACACATCATCCTTCCTATCTTTTTTCATATTCTTTTTTCTATTCTTTTCTCGTTTTCTTTTCTCATATTCTTTCATGTTTTCTTGTTCTTCTCTCTTTTTTCTTCATTTTTCTCTTTTTTTATTTTTTTATTTTTTTTACCTGCTGCCCGAAACCACAACATAACCATCAACTGGACCACACTTCTTTACCATCTAAAACAACATAGTCAAAACATCATGAACCAATCTTAGATCTCCGGAATGGCAAAAGCCTGTGTGGCTAAATCTATAAACTGGTGATTCGAGGACCGTAGTTGGGAGCTGAGTAAGGATAGAGTTAATCAAATGGCTCCATGCAAAGCTCATTATAGGGTAGGATAATAGTGGAAAATATGGCCAGGGTAGTTCTAATGCCCTTATCCTTATCAACGCACTGAAGTGAATAAATGCAATCTCAGTTTATATGGAAAACAAGCTCTAGGATGACTATATGAGCACCACAAAAACATACCTCAAAACCTGCTAGATACCATATGGTCCTGACATCACCAAGTATTTTTTCGGGTGTCTCCATAAATCTGTAGCAGTCTCCCATCCTTCAATGTGGATCATCGTGCAGCACCACCTTTAGCATCAATTCCAGCAACAAATCGTAAATATCCTCTTTTTGTTGTCTTGTCTTTTGAACCGCATCGCCTCAACACTAAAAAACAATGACAGCAGAAGCCGTAGACACCTTTAGATGATGTATCTTAAACACACTCCCATGCCCTTTTTCCAATCAACAGGTCACCCCAATCCGGACAGCACTGGTCACCACAACAACCTCTCACACAAACGCAAAGAACCATACAATCATTCCCCCGATAACTCAGTTCCACGTGACACCTACAGCAACAGCAACCTGAAAAGAGAAAAACAATAGAAACTTGGCAAACGTCATTAAGTCCTCCCAGCTTATTGCATCAGGTACAATATTGGCTTTAAATTTATTAAATGCCTCCAGTAGCATCGGCCTGCAATCTTTTCTTTGAAAGGTAGCAGCATCGGACATCAAAAGTAATTTGAAAGATAACAGCATCCTGGTTTAGCCCTGCCCACTCGAGAGTCACCATTCACTGTTTCCTTCCCTCACATTTACTCTATCATATTCCACTCCATTAACCTTCAGCATGCATCCCTCATATACAAGTAAGTGAAGAAGACAGCAGCTACCTCCAACCGCACATCAGTGAGATTGAATCAGCACAATAATGCAACGGACTGACACCCATCTTCCGCTTCTCAATCTGATCGCCTCTCTCACACTATATCAAAACCATTGTTCAATACGTTCATCACCTGCAGCCCCCTTTTTTGCCCAAAGATCGGCATCCTCATTCCGTTCCCTTAGTATATGTTGGAATTTCACCATCCCTGCACAATTCGATATCACCAGAATAGGAGAAAGAAGAGTGTGCAGCCGCTCTGGAATACTGCCCGGGTCAGTGAGCCACCTTACCACATTACTCGAATCACATTCGAACAACAACTTAGGAAGAGGGAAACTATGATCCCTTATAAGCGCCTGACAAATACGGTTAATAGCAGTGAGTTCCGCCTCAGTTGAATCCGTTTGCCCTATGAAATCCGACAAAATGAAAATAGTTTCGCCATCCTTATTCCTTATGACACCCCCCACCCCAGCTGGCCCCGGGTTGCCTAAAGAAGACCCATCGGTATTAATTTTCCACCACCCCTCCCTAGGTCTTTCCCAAACCAAACCCTGCCTAGGCCCCTTGTTGCGCACCCATCTTGAATTATAAAGTACCACAGGAAAATTGATATCCAGACATGTCAAATTTACATCGGTTTCACCCTTGAAAGCCTTCCACCATACTCCAACCCGCCACTTTATTTCCTCAACCGCCTCCCCCAATACTAAAAGGTTTCCCTTTAAATATGAGCTCATTTCGTTTCTTCCAAACTGTCCATGTAATAGACAAACCAATCAACTTCCATATTTCATTTTCCCCCGGATTAACATCGAAATCTAACCAACCTTTCATCAAACATACGGCGTTACCTGGTAACACCCAGCTTAAACCCATCCAAGCCACCCCTTGATACCACAATTTTGCAACACTACCACATCTCACAAACAAATGGTCTACCGTTTCGTCTTCAGCATTACATAATGGGCACAGAATATTAGTTACCTGTATTCTAGCTTTATTCACAAGAGATGTCCTGACTGGTAGGGCGTCGTGCAGAATTTTCCACAGTAAGAGTCTCACTTTAGGAGGGCACTTAAGAGACCAGACCCTCTTCCACACCCACCAGTCCGCCCCTGCCTGAATTTCCCCACTCCGTTTCCCGAAAGCACTAGTTGAGAATTGTCCCTTCTTATCTCCTGTCCATACCACTCTGTCAGGTAAGAACATCATTGGATTATTGCTGTTTAAAACCCTCATCAAATTATTCCATAGACCAACCTCCCAATCGAATAGTGTTCTTCTCAAACTTACATTCCATTGCCACACACAGCCATCCCATGCTCCAAAATCACAGACCATGCCGCCCTTGTTCCCAGCCAGAGCATATATCCGAGGAAACATCTCTTCCAACGTTCTGCCCCCACAAACCCATCTATCCTTCCAGAAACGCGTCTGCCTGCCCTCCCCGACTTGAATTCGAAAGTAGTTTACCCCATCTGCTTGCTCCACCGCCTCCCATACACTACAAATCCTACCCCAAATTGTTCTTCCACCCCTTGGTTCCGGTACCAATGGAGTTTCTTTGTTATAGTACTTAGCATCAATCACTTCTTTCCATAGAGTGTTTTCCTTCCCAAACCGCCACCTCCACTTCATCAATAGAGCCTCATTGATCCTTTGAACGTTCGTAACGCCCAGCCCACCATCCTCCTTCGCTCACTCGTTTAAGTTTATATAAAAATAGAATATATTATATGGTGTCATTGTAATTTCAATTCTTTAGAAGCACTTTTGAATCCAAAAGCTTTTCACTACATAACTAACTTTTTAAAATATTAATTCAAACACCAAAATAGTTTGTTTATGCGTTTAGCTTCTTGTTTTCCTTCTGCTTTTGACTTAACTACTACATCCGTCCTAGCTAACGTGTCATGTTTAACTGATTGACACTGTTTATTGTTCAACTTGACTCAATTTTATTGTATGTACATATTTGAAAAAATAGTCAATTTGACTCTTGTTAAAATAGTATAACCATAAATTTTTAGAATATATATTTTACATAATTTTAGTTATACATATTTTGATATATTAACGATTAAAAAATACATTTAAATGTATGCAAAAGTCAATCAAAACATGAATGTTGAGATAAAGGGGATACTTTGTTTAAACTCATTCCGAAATTGCCCTAGGTGATATCCATTGTTTTGATAGGTATGAACTTTATCCATAAAATCGATAGTTGTATTACTACTACTACTATCTTTGTCATATTATTTGTGACCACTTTGATTTTTTAATATTATTTATTATTTAATTTTAATTCAATTTTATCTTAAGTATATATATAAAATAGTCACATAGGTTTTTCTTGGTTAAAATTGTTTGATTTTGTTGTCTTAAAACATATAAGCTGTATAATTTTTATTTATACTCATTTTGAGATTTTAATTGTTAAACAAATTTAAATAATTGCATTGAATTTCATGTTGAATGAGAAAATAACAACTTTTATTGAAACGTAGAGACACTAAAGTAGTACTTTATTTTGGTTGCTCAATACCCTTATTATTTATTTAATTTCATACTTCCTCCGTTCTTTTGATATTGCACCATTTCAGTTTTTGTTACTATTTATTGTTTAACTTTGATTTAAATTTTTATCATAGTTATACAAGGAAAAACATAGTCAAGTGAGATCTTATTGGATTCGTCTCGTCATGTAGTTTTTAAATATCAAACTTTTAAATTTTTTTACTTATACCGAACTTAAGTTATTAATGGTTTAAAACATGCATTGGACTGCATGCATTGGGTGAATGTTGCAATTTCACGGAAACGGAGGAAGTATGTGTTACTTTCTCCTTCTCAACCAAATACTTACACCTTTTTTGGACGCATAATTCAATGTAATTGTTTAACAATTAATATTTTAAAATGTGTATGTAAAATAGAAAATCACGGGACAAAAATACTCCAAAACTCTCTAATGTTTTATGCTTGAGCAATGCCATCAAAATGACATTGTCGATATGTAATGTCTCGCCAAAAAATAATTATTGTTTTCCCTCGTCGACACCTATTTTATTTCGCTATGTAAATGGAAATGAAAATCATGAGGCAATAAAGATATACTCTGTATTTGTTTTCGCTTTCAATGCTTGCTCCATAATTCTCATTTCTTTATTATTGAAATACTTGTCCGCACATACATTTATTCAATTGACAAAAAGATATTTGGTAGATTTTTTTTTAAAAAAAAAATTGGTTGCACTTGAAATTTTGTCAAGTTGTCTACGTATCCCTTTTGAAAATCAAGCAACATCATAGTTCAATTGATGCATTTTTTTCTTCACATAAATTTTTGGCCCTTTTTTCTGTTTATACTATTGCAGGCGATTAGCGATGTGTAGTTTAAGCTTGAATATCAATGAGAATTTCATTGCATTTTTCTTCAAAGCTTTGAAACGAGTTGGTCACCATCACTTTCATTTGCATTGATGGTTCATTGCCTGAGCTTTAAGAATTTGCCCCCTCTTTGTTTTTGCTGGGATTGGATCTTGTTGAAGATGAATTTAATTTTTAATATTGTATTTGTGCCATTTTTCCTTGGTGTTTTAGATCAATAGCCTCAATTTGATGGGTATCAACACGATATGAACTTAGCGTGAACCACTTGACATAAACATTTAGCATCCTTGAAGGTGATTTGGCATTCGGGAATGTGTTTCATCATTTTAATATGGGCTTCATCATGTTGCAGGCATGAAGATTTGAAAAACTTCAAGAGCTTCTTTTGAGGTTCAACTTCATGAATGCTCATGGACTCGAAGATTTTAAGGACTTCGAGAAGGCTTTTGAGCTTATTTATCTTGAAGCTAATAGAGTCGTTAAGGGTTGATTCATCTTTGAAGGGCTTGGAAGAAGTGTATTTGAGCTTGTTCATCTTAAAGTTGATCGAGTCTTCAGGATGATTCGTATTTGAAGGGATTCAATAAATGCTTTTGAGCTTGTTTATCATGAAATTATTTAAACTTTAAATATGTACTTACATGGTGTTTTCATTCAATTGTGACTTGATAGTCTCCAATTTTATGAAGTTTATTAATGTAAGGCTTAGTTCCATAAAATGAGCATGAACGGCTAGTAGTACTTAAGAGTTTAAGTATTTGGACGCGCCTTGCAAAATGTACAAGTGATGCCATTGTATGCCTTGAATACACGTCAGACATATGTTATTTGTAGTTAAAGCTTAGACTTTCCAATGGTAGATATAGTCAGTCACCGGTTCGTATTTTACTATCACACACTTGTGAGCTCTATCATGCTAATGGTGCAACAGGTGCTATAGGAGATTTAGGAATTTTTATTGGAGTTGATTCCAACTATCGATGTTGTTGGGCTCCAAGCCAATGTATCAATTGAACGCATTTCCCTTCAACGAGTGCACTAATTGTTTGACTAGCTGGTCATTGTACCCCCTCACTGCAAGTTCCCACAAATTAGGCAATGCTTTTCTTCGGGTTTCCTTTGCCATTCAAATGGTGAAATATGTGGCTTATAATCTATTGACATATTCATGGAGTCAATCCCGACAACGTATGGCTTGTGAGTACTCTTTCTTTCGTTCACGATTTTCTTTTGGTTCATTGGTGACTTGATCTTCATTTGATCCTTCAAGTATGAGCATGATTTGGTTCAAAATATATTTCTTGAATTTCTGAAAACTTCGTGAGCATCTCGACCATCTTCATCATATTGGCTATTTACTATTCTAATGTGCTCGAATGAGTCACCGCCACATCTTCATGGCAGATGCTTAAAGTTAGGTTGTGTTCTTTTCGCGAGTTGGAAGGTGTCAATTTGGATTTTGGGATATTGGGATCACCCGTCAAAGTTGTGTCATTATTAGATAAATATTCTTCATGAATATTTGGGAATTTACCTTGAATTTACCATATGATATAATATTTTCAATAAAAGACTAGGACTGGGGATGAGGACTTACCATAATGGTGAAGTCGCCCGACTCCCAACTTATAGGTTGAGGGGTTGGATTGCCCGCCTAACCCTTATCCATTCCCTTTATCCATTTGTAATTGTGTGGCATTGGCCCCACAACGTCATTATCCCTGACCTCCTAAACAAAACAAAAAAAAGAAAAAAGAAAAGAAAATATTTGAGACAAACATCTTTCAAACTTTGGGCTAAACTCACTAAAGTCTACTACACATTTTTTTAAAGAAAAATGAAAAAAGTTAACATCCATAATTCAATTCAAATCTAAGACCAAGACTCTCCAATATATATATATATATATATATATACTAGCAAAAAAGTTGCGCAATGCACAGCTTATTGAGGGTGTACAACTACCCGTGGGGAAAAAGACTGTTATTACTTGTAAGGAAAAGAATGAACATTGTAAAAGATTGTTATTATGACCTTCCTGGCACAGAATGTCCCTGGATTGGAGATGATGCATATAAGGAGAAAAACTTTACATCAGTCATTTATACCAGTGCACAGAGGAAGCAATCTGAGCAAAGTTATTATGTAACACATATATGCACAAACCCAACACCAGTACTTGGCAAATTACCTGTTGCGGGCATCACCTGTGTAGGGGTCAAATTGTGAAGAAATCTATAATAGTAGGAAACCACAGACCAGAACTCCTATAATTCCTCAACTTCCTATACTACCATACCCAAAAATTTTAACTTGATGCAAAGAGTAATCACAAGCGTCGTTAGTTATAAGGGCTATTCCAACTGTGCTTGATCCATGGAAGAAAAATTGCCTAATAATTCAAGCTCACATAATCACATACAAAAAGAAAGAAATAGAACTCTAAGTAACTTCAATAAAAAATTCAACCGAACTACAGAAAGTAAGCGTAAGCGTATATTTTAGGGCAAAAACAAGGACAAACACAAAAAGAAACTAATCATAATTCCCCACATAATCGATGAAATTTGTCTCAGTTCCTTACCGGTTCTCTCTCAGCAGCCGATGGGCCTCGAGCCACCATTGGATCTAGAGCAGACAAAAAGAAAGTAGAAAATCAAACACGGTAGTTATTCAGAAGGATTTTGGAGTGCAAGGAGTGGAACCAGGCCACCAATGACATGATGTTAGCATGGGAATTTTTCAGGTAGCCAAGGAGTGGAACCAGGCCACCAATGACATGATCTGATAAAGAAGAAATCATCTATATATTGAGATACTACATCAGCAGCACAGTAAGAAATTCACATATTTAACTTGATTTTAAATTGAAGTTTTCTTAACAGTTGGAGTATTTTATACGCATCAGGGCATGGTTCTCTTCAATTACGTGCCCCCAAAATCCAGAATTTTAAAAGAAACTCCTGAGTCCATAACTAACCATTGGCCATATCAATAGACTCCACATGTTCTTGCAGCTCATCCAACATATCTGCAAGAAAATATCAGAAGTTCAAATCATATGAATGTTCAAATCATATGGAAAAATATCAGAATTTCATATATAAATATATATATTTATACACATGTACTGATATACATACCTTCAATGTCCTGGGGCTTACACCCTGAGACTCCAAAACCTGCCTCGGTGCCCGCATAACAAGTGATATCTCTTTCATTCGTTTAACAACATCAACAGTCTGCGCTTGCATTGCCTCCATAAACCATTTTCTATCTTCCTCACTGGATCCGGAAAAGAAATAACCAATCAATCTATTTTGAAAAGGACAAGGCTGCATTCCAAATCACATCATGTAATTTAATACCACAGGATATGAGATGTTTTTATCAGAAGTTTGAAAGAACTTACCCATAGGATATGTCCACATACTCTCATGTTCCAACTGCCACCTGCGTTGGAGAGTTTAGACAAGATACTGATATGAATACAATTAGTTACAGGATACTACAACCAACAAGAGTTTTAGTTTTAATATGGAAATCGGCTCTTGATCAGATTCATGTACATACATTCCTTGATCAAACAACAAAATAAGCTTTTCAACACCCACTTACTAATTTAAATAATATTATAATCAGCATTAATACGGTAAAAATGAAATTCGATATTAGAGACATGAGACGTACAATCCATTGATATGAATATATTAGTCAAACGGGCTCATGATTTTACCAACACATCTGCAGGTGAAAATATAGAAGTTGCCATCAGAATTCAGAAGATAATCATAATATTTATTCTGTAAAGTCCAAGAACACACTAATATCGACATGGCTGAATGTGCACAAAGTGGGAAAAAAAATATATGGAATTCACAGAAATACCAATCAATAAACACAAAGAATAGTGGTGCCATATCATAAAACCTTCCATACAGACATTTAAGGAACACAGCTGCCTTTAAGTGTAGTCTTCTCGAAGCGAACACCACTAAGATGACCACTTTCATTATCTGACTCCAAAAAACTGTCAGGCTTGTGGAAGAATGCAAAATGGAGTTCACGTTGACTAAAAACAGGAATGTGTTCAGGTGTTGCTGCCTTACATAGCAACTCGTAAACACGCTTTCTGATCATGTTGTTCTTCATTTCTATCTTTGATGCAGTCATATAAAGAACATGTGAGTTTGGTGGATAATCTAAATCCCCTTGTTTGGAAATATCACTCCTAGAACAATGAGACAATAAATAAACTATACCTCATCAGCTGGTGTTGTAACTAAATCTGATTGCTGAATATGTATGCTCAAATTCTTCATTCCTGTAAGGTGCAACCAATTCTTAACAGTGGGAATTAAATTGAGTTACACAAGCTAACACTCAAGCTAGATCCATAAAAACGTACGAGACATATAGAAAGTTTAAATGGTGAAGGGCCAGCGTAATTGTACAAAAATGCTGATAATTTACCAAGAATTTCTCGTAGTTCTTTTGCAGTACAGGCTGCTTGTACAGGTCCACATCTTCCAACCAAGTAAACTTTCCTGAAAATTGCACTCATGAACTCTGGATAGATCTGAAGATTACCACGCATTTTGTTTGCAGGACACATAATATATTAGAAACTATACCTTATTGAGCTGTCTTCCAAAGCAGCTAATGCATGGGATGCAATATCTGTTTTTGCCAATTCCTATGTTGATCTTAAAGGACTACAAGCTGCATCAAGAGCTACATTACCCTAAACACAAACATGCTGCACTAAGTTAGCGTGTAATCATGTGCATCTTGGTTTAAAATGTCAAGTTTGGAAAATTTAACATGTATTACACGAAAAATATTTCTACTATAGAGAAAATAAATATCACCATAAGGCACAAACCACAATAATTCAGTTTGAGAAAATAAGAACCCGCGCCCATCATAATACATATTTTTAAAGATCCCAATGAAAGTGAACCCGCTAATATAAATTCTACCACTAAGGTAAAGGGCAGATCGACGCAACCGAAGAACAATATATGAATCTCCGACATAGAATTTACCATAATCAGATTTTGGCAAGGGGACTGGCTGGAAGTTTTCTATCCTCTAGAGGTCAGTACTACTGTAAAAGTGTCAAGTCTACTTGGGAAAATAGGTGCAATGAGAACAAGAGCAGCACAGGTGTGAAATAAGAATAAAAGTGCATTTACAACTTAAAAGACATTGCTATTTCATCAGTTAATAAGTTCCGATTCCATATGAAAGGATACACCCGCTGTCCGGCCCCCTGAAAAGCAGGCTCCAGAACTTTCGCAGAGCCAGACATTGCACAATAACCTTCTAAATGTTGAAATGGGAAATTGAATTTTCCAAACTCCGAATGACTGACTTTATATTGCACTGCCTACACAAACCTACAATCACATGTTACACATATGTTAGAAGGGAAAAATTGCATTACAGATCGAATGTATACACTAAGAAGATTAAGGAAATTCAGAGATAGAAATGCATAAAATAATTGGATAGAAATAACATGGTATGATGGAAGAATGGACAAGCTAATTTGCACACTTGAACAGTTAATTTCTTTTAAATTATTACCCACACTCAAGCTAACAGGGGTCTTGAATTTGAGATGCTGCTGGATGGTATTGAGCCTGGGTATTTGTTTGTGATGGATGCATGTAGTATGCATATCCAGGAGCGATACTTTGTGGAGATATAGACGATGGAGGTGCCATAGGAGGCTGCTGGTGCTCGATTGGCTGGGTCGGGAGAGTGGGTTGAGCAGCAGCAGCTTGGTGAGGTACTAGTGCCAATTGCTGATCAGCAGAATCTGACGAGGGCTCACTTGTTTTGGCCTCAGAAGCAGGTGGTGAAGCACTGTCCTTGCGTTGCAGAGAATTGCCAGCTGAAGATCATTCTTTTTGTGCAAGCTGAAGCTTTGCTAGCTCCTTATGAGTATCAGCAATTTCCTGCTTATCCCTTAAAATCTGCACCGACCTATGAACCTACGTTCCAGAGAAGTGAAAATCAAATGCATTAGAAGGGTTATAAACACAGAGATAATATATCCCTCCAAATAAGAGTAAACCAAAAAAGAATGGCATTTATTTTATTTTTATTTTTTTGAAAAAAGACATCAGATCAATTGGCATCTATATGCAAACATGGGTTGAATTCACAATGATGTGTAATGATCTTAGATTAACCAAGAGTTCATCAGGCAATCTAAAAAAAATGACCATTGGTATAAGCATACAATTATATGCTGTAAAAAATTTAATAAATAAAAATGAAAAGAAGAAGAAGAAGAAAAAAAGAAAGAAAGGGAAAAACAACCATGAATCTTATCCAGTATGAGACTTACAAAAGACCAATTTGTAAATCACAAGCTTTGGATAAAAATCAGTAAAGAAATGTAGTAACACATACAAAAAGGTACTGTCAGGGGAAAAGGAGCTTCTAACACACACACACACATGATGCCTCCTGTAAATTAGAAAATTATGACATGATGTTTCATTGCCATAAAAAAAAGGGACTAAAATTCTTCTTTACCCAACAAACAAGCGTGACAGTAAGTAAAGGATATAGGAATCCACAGGCAGTAAACCACAAACAAACCTCTTGCATGTGTTTTTCCAGAGATTTGAGCCTAGATTCGGACCCTTCGTGATCACGAACCAAATCAGATCGCATTTCTCCAATAGATTTATCAAGATTATAGCAATATAGTTCCAACTGTGACAACCGCGAGCTAATTCCTTCAAGAAAGCGCATGATATTGTCTGAGTTCTTCTTGGCACTTTCAACAGTGGGAATGACATCTTGATTAAATGAAGATTCTTCCGGTGGACTGTAAGAGGGTGCAGGATATACAGATCCCCCCCTTGCCATTCTACTTTTGTGGAACTCCTGCTCAATTGATGCAAAAACACGTTCAATTTGAAGTTAAACCAGAGTTTTTAAAACAGATGAAAGCAATTATGAGGAACAAGTCAATAATGCTACATTAAAAAGAAACTGCCCAGTACAAATGTTTAACTACCTCCAAGCTACTTTTTATGTTCAACATCATGTTTTCCTATCCAATGATTTCTTCGTAAATACACTTAAATTTCACTACAACATGCAAATGTACAACTGAAAATTCAATGTTATGCTGGTAATTAAGTAAGATATATTAAAGATGGTGTAATGAAATGTCAGGCGGGAGAAAATTTAAGAGAACATTGTATCCTTTGGGTGGGCGGGGGCGCAGTACATCATTTTGTATGTAGCTTTTCACCAATAATTAAACAACCAAAGATATGCTGGATAAGCAAATATGATCCAATCAACTCTACCTCCATCATCTCCTTGGTTTTGGATGTTGCCTCGAGCTTTGCCTTCATCATTTCTTCCTGTGAGGGATGACATACAAGATGCAAAATATAGTCAATGAATGTGATTACCTTTGTACTCAACTAAGAGCCGGGCTGTTTTGCAGAGTAACTATCATTAAATCATTTAAATCAAAGAAATAGTAAGCAAGGCTAGAGCAGGTTGTTTAGGGAACATAAGTTTCTAAAATCATAACAATCCAAAGAGAAGTTAGTAGAGAACCACTGAATGCTATGAGTCAGCTTGGTGATTAGTAAGGCTAAGAAATAAGCAACTAAAAGCATTGGTAAATAATCTAAAACAGTAAACGTAAAATCTAGAACAAAATATTAGAGCACTTCATGTCAAGTACAAACCTTTGGAACAGTGCAAACTTGTTGGATCCTTGCATCGAAGAAGAATAGGAGGCGTTCGGACCGTACTCAGAACCAGAAACAGCCAAATGTTCCAGGGCCCACACAACAGCGACACATTCAGCCCAGCACACAAAGCAGGATTCATTCGGTACACACAATTATTACCAACAATAGAAGGCATAGAAGATTGATAGTTAAAACTAATCTATCTTCATCCATAACATAGAACATGACAATGAATAAGCAAAAGCGTAAATGACAAACACAACTGACAAGTAGGGACCAATGTTTTGCAATAGGCTTTGACGATCCTCTAATCAGCATGAAAATAGTTTAAACAAAAGTAGAAAAGCCTACTATGAATTGGGTGTAAAAACTGAATTAAGAATGAATATGAATATTTAGTATGATTTCATCAAGCCCAGTATCAAAAATAATACAGAAGAATCAATGTTTTCTTCAGCTGGATGGCCTAGCAATTTATGACTCATGGTGGTGCTCGCATAGCTTTTAGCACAAGCAGTCGACTCTTTCTGTTCCTTTTCCAGAACAATCTCGACATAAAGCATGATCCTTTTCCATGGGTAGCAGGAAGCTTTTCAGAGCTACAAACTGCAATGACAGCAGCTTTATGATCCTTTGGAGTGGCCAGTGTTGGAGAACCGTGATCCAGAGCATGATCTTCTTTCTTAGACTTGGAATCATATCACCTTCCAAAATCACTGCTCACCTGTCTGCTCACCTGTCTACTTTGTTCCACAGGTGGATCAACTTCATATTGTTCAACTGAAAAAGGTTGATCGTCAGTTGATTCAGAAATCTTCATTCCTAGAATTCGAAAAGTAAAGGCCATGGTCAGAGCCGAGCAAAGTAGTCATAGAAAGCTAAAGTAGTCATTGCCTTTTATGTTTACCATTGGAGTGATCATGTTTCATCAATGGCTCCAGAAGCATATCTATCCCTGGAAACACCAACATATTCATGGACTTTATTTCTTTCTTGTGAACATCTTCAAATTTGTGGAAGCCAAAACTGCGGTCCATGTGTTCATATGGTCTGATATAGCAGGAATAACTAATTTTTCGACCCTCAGAGAAGAAAGTTCCTGAAATGTCAAATATATATCATATAACATAGTTCAGAGCACCATTTGGATATAATAATCACACAACGCTGAATAGAACATTACATTTCCAAAATATTAATATCTCAGCAGTTGATTGAAACCATCAATTGAAGCAAGAACAATTGTCTGACTCCATACAATTAGCAAGTGATGCCAATGCCTACTGTGGTACTACCTCTGCCTAAATTTTTAATGGGAATTTAATTGCTTCGTTTTCTGTTTGAACCTTGTTTTATACCCATAAAAAACACGTGAGATACCCAAACAAGCCCACACTTCAAAAATGAAAATAAATGTGTGTTCACAATATAGCTGGGATGACGCGTGGGCGGATGAGGAAAAACACGTGAGATACACAAACAAGCCAACACTTAAAAAATGAAAATAAATGTGTGTTTCATGCACATATTCAGAACTTTGGCATCGACCAACCATCACCAGATTCAGATTTTAAATAGGGAAAGTTATTGAAAAGTACCCACACCTCACAAGTGTTACGTATTAGTACCCGTGTACTCAATACATAAAAGTATTGATACCCAACAAACAAATACCTGTAACTTCAGGACCCATTACATAAAACAAACTCAAAACTAAAATAAAATGGTGAATTGACACTAATACCCTCCCTTTTTGGCAGAGAATTGACAGGTAATGATGGGAGTTGGCAGCCTTTTTTGAATCTCACTCTCACATACGAATTTGTCTCACTCTCACACATAACCCATTTGTCTCTCTCACCTCTCCAACCTGCGACAATCGAACGAGACACCAGTGGAGCTTCATTTTCGCGCGCGAGTGTGTTGGAGAATGTCGTTCGCCCGGATTTGGTAGGGATGGGGGAAGGGTAGAAGCTTAGGGTTGGGGACACCCCTGTTTCGTGAAGCTCGGAGCTGACGGGTTAGGGTTTTGGGGCGAGTTTGAGGAGGGTTCTTGGAAGGGGAAAGCTTGACGGGAGAGAAGGGTGTCAACGATGGGTTAGGATTGTTGTAGGAGGGCTGTCGGAGGGTTAGGGGTATAGTGGGACGGGGCTGTGAAGGGTTTTGGTAGGGGATAGTGCGACGGGTTCTTGGGGAAGGATGAGTGACATTGAAGAACAAGTAGATGGGCAAGAGGAAGCCGAAATGCAAGGAATAGAGACTTATTGTTTTGTCATTACGAAGGGGAAGTGCATCTTGTGCGAATATATGATGCCGACCTTCTTTCGGATGTCTATAGAAAGGTGAATGATAAATGGATTGATGTGAATGCCGCAACGAAGACTCTGCATCTTGTAAGGACGCATACCGACACATTTTTGATATTTTTGACCACACGACACAGCTGTGTCACTTTGGTGCTGATTGCTCAGACACTGTGGTATACCACATTGGCATGTAATATTTTTTTTGGAACATGTCTGGTACAGATTTGACTTGATAGGTGGTATTTTTGTATATGGTTTCAGTTTATGAAACGATCCTTCGTAAGGATGGTTTCAAAACGTGATACCATGTAAATGCAAAAGAAGTAACATTCGCAGGTTCTTATTTATTATGGATGGCTTCTTATTCAATGTTGTTGCATGAATTTTATAATTTGATAGCACCATTATGGTTGAACCTTACTCACATAGTGTTTGGATGCACAGTTGTGGCACATGGGGTTGGGGGAATGCGTTAATGAAGCTTGGTCGGGCATTGTTCAATATAATCAATCATATGGATGCATTGTGAGTGTAAATTAAAGTGCTTGGATGCCATTAACGAGCTCAAATCAACAACTTAGTACATAGGATGTATGGTTACCCTACAACACACCACACAAGGACTTGGACTACACTGGGCATTGTTCTTGTGATGTACTCCTCTGCTTGGAGATATCACCATTATGTTTGAACCTTACTCACATAGTGTTTGGATGCACGGTTGTGGCATATGGGGTTGGGGGAATGTGTTAATGAAGCTTGTTCGTGCATCATTCAACATAATCAATCATATGGATGCGTTGTGAGTGTAAATTAAAGTGCTTGGATGCCACTAACGAGCTCAAATCAACAACTTAGTACATAGGATGTATGGTTACCCTACAACACACCACACAAGGACTTGGACTACACTGGACATTGTTCTTGTGATGTACTCCTCTGCTTGGAGATAGCACCATTATGTTTGAACCTTACTCACATAGTTTTTGGATGCACAATTGTGGCACATGGGGTTGGGGGAATGTGTTAATGAAGCTTGTTCGTGCCTCATTCAACATAATCAATCATATGGATGCGTTGTGAGTGTAAGTTAAAGTGCTTGGATGCCATTAACGAGCTCAAATCAACAACTTATTACATAGGATGTATGGTTACCCTACAACGCACCACACAATGACTTGGACTACACTGGACATTGTTCTTATGATGTACTCCTCTGCTTGGAGATAGCACCATTATGTTTGAACCTTACTCACATAGCGTTTGGATGCACAGTTGTGGCACATGGGGTTGGGGGAATGTGTTAATGAAGCTTGTTCGTGCCTTATTCAACATAATCAATCATATGGATGCGTTGTGAGTGTAAATTAAAGTGCTTGGATGCCACTAACGAGCTCAAATCAACAACTTAGTACATAGGATGTATGGTTACCCTACAACACACCACACAAGGACTTGGACTACACTGGACATTGTTCTTGTGATGTACTCCTCTGCTTGGAGATAACACCATTATGTTTGAACCTTACTCACATAGTGTTTGGATGCACAGTTGTGGCACATGGGGTTGGGGGAATGTGTTAATGAAGCTTGTTCGTGCCTCATTCAACATAATCAATCATATGGATGCGTTGTGAGTGTAAATTAAAGTGCTTGGATGCCACTAACGAGCTCAAATCAACAACTTAGTACATAGGATGTATGGTTACCCTACAACACACCACACAAGGACTTGGACTACACTGGACATTGTTCTTGTGATGTACTACTCTTCTTGGAGCTAGCACCATTATGTTTGAACCTTACTCTCATAGTGTTTGGATGCACAGTTGTGGCACATGGGGTTGGGGGAATGTGTTAATGAAGCTTGTTCGTGCCTCATTCAACATAATCAATCATATGGATGCGTTGTGAGTGTAAATTAAAGTGCTTGGATGCCACTAACGAGCTCAAATCAACAACTTAGTACATAGGATGTATGGTTACCCTACAACACACCACACAAGGACTTGGACTACACTGGACATTGTTCTTATGATGTACTCCTCTGCTTGAAGATAACACCATTATGTTTGAACCTTACTCACATAGTGTTTGGATGCACAGTTGTGGCACATGGGGTTGGGGGAATGTGTTAATGAAGCTTGTTCATGTCTCATTCAACATAATCAATCATATGGATGCGTTGTGAGTGTAAATTAAAGTGCTTGGATGCCACTAACGAGCTCAAATCAACAACTTAGTACATAGGATGTATGGTTACCCTACAACACACCACACAAGGACTTGGACTACACTGCACATTGTTCTTGTGATGTACTACTCTTCTTGGAGCTAGCACCATTATGTTTGAACCTTACTCTCATAGTGTTTGGATGCACAGTTGTGGCACATGGGGTTGGGGGAATGTGTTAATGAAGCTTGTTCGTGCCTCATTCAACATAATCAATCATATGGATGCGTTGTGAGTGTAAATTAAAGTACTTGGATGCCAACGAATCAGTAGCAACCATAGCGATATTCCTATTCGTCATGTATGGTGCTATCTTAGGAAAGTTTGGTACCAAATGAAGGACGGTATTGTTTCAATAGATTTCCCCTCAATTAGTACAGATGGGACCACCAACCATCAATTCATGACTTCATTTGTTGCAGGCAATCTGCAAAGTACAGAGAAGAATATCTGAAAAGTAACTTTATGTCATTCTCACACTTCCCAATTTTGACCACTCATGACCGGTCTCCAAATGTTGTACCAAATTTTGTTGTGTTGTGCTTGTAATTGCGTGGGTAATTCATGTAATGGCCAAATGAAGTGTTGGAATTTTCACCCGCTTTTTGTTTCCACATAATTCACGTAATTATCCCTTAACAGTTAACATCATCCCATAAGATTAAGACAAAATGGTGAATTACCAATTAGTACACATCACTGAAGTACCAGATAAAACTAAATACGATAAACGACCAAACCACTAAGACGACTAAAACAACCAAACACGACAATCCTGCAGCATCCATAACAGTTAAACTACATCTCAAACCAACAAATAATCCAAAAGTAGAAACATCATAACAGTTCAAGTCGTGGGGTCAGCCACGTTGTCAGCATCAATGTCCATTGGACGTGGAATATCGGCAGTAGAAGCAGAAATACCAGACTTGTCAGAAGGGGCACCAGCCTCCCCGGAACTTTGAACATCAGTACCTACGGGAGGAGCACCAGCCATTGTCACTGGAGCAATGGGATCAAGGGTAGCTGTGGGATTTTTTGGGTCCGCTGGCAAACCAAATACGACCGATGTGTCGACAATGCGGAGAGGGACCGGAGCATGCACTTGGAGCGTATCGGGGTGAACGGGGATGTCCTGAGTGGGGACAGCACTATGCACTGGGACCAGATCATTGACAAGAGGAGTGGTGGGTGCAGCCGTGTTAACTGGGGGTAGATCAACGTGCGAAGTGCTCGGGGTAGCCGCCTGAAGGGGAGTGGTGTCCGGGGTAGGGCCAGCACTTTGCACTTGCACCGCATCAATGACACGAGAAGCTGTGGGCGCAACCGTGTTGACTGGGGGTGGATCAACGTGCGAGGTGTTCGGGGCAGCCGCCTGAAGGGGGGTGGTGTCCGGATTGCTAAGGGCAGTATCAGCCACCAGTGTAAGGTTGGTGTTGGTACCATCAACAGTGGTATCATCAACATCATCAGCATTTCCAGTAAAAAATGGCAATTCGCAATCCCCCTAAACCCTCTACGAAAACCCCATTTCTCAAAACACCCCAACCGCGTAAACTCTCTACTTTGAAAGCACACAACCAACGTCAATCCCTAACAAAATCCATTCTCAAAATACAATAATTGTGTCAAAACCGCAAGCACAAAATAAACATTCAAAAACCCATGTATAAACCACAAGCACAAAACAAACATTCAAAAACCCATTCTCAAAATACCATAAACGTGTCAAAACCGCAAGCACAAAACAAACCTTCAACCCAAAACATCAATGGAATTTATATTGCGGAATGTAAACAACTAATTCGGAATCAATTCGGATTTTCTTACCTTTGAAGAACCAAAATCGATCAACCTTCAAAGCTCTTCCCTTCCTCTTCGATTGTACTTACTCTTATCGTGTTGCACTCTTCGATTCTCCAACGGAAGGCGAAAACCAGCGCAGGAAAATGGTGGGCAAAACTAAAGACCGAATGGACGCTTCCTTTTTAACTCCTCCGGCGGTGGTGGCGAACGTGGGTGGAGTATTAACTCCCAAACAGGCAGTTTCAAAACCCAAGACAAGGAGACAAGACATAAAGTTGGAAAGACCCTGCTGCCCTCCATCATTTTTTCAACTCTTTCTTTGCTTCAGGGGTATGGTGGTCTTTTCACAGAAACTAATTTTGAAACAAATTCGAAATTGTTGGGGAGGTATCTCAATTGAAGTATAATAGTATATGGGTACTACACTCTCAGTATTTTGACAGTGGGGTATAAAACTATAATTTTCCGTTTCAAATATACACCGCCTATATCTTTTTCTACAAAAAAAATAAAAATAGAAGCATTTATCACTAACTGTACTATACCATGTCAATTAATATATGAATATTAGACATATAGATTACACCAAATATTCTTTTTTATGTAACTAACAGATCATTCAAAAATCTTTTAACACAACACACAAAATATTCAGCTATTCAATGCAAATAATGATAGTAAAATTTACATTTTCAATTGCAGATAAAAGGTATCGGCACATCCCTTGACGCCTGTACATCTCCCGAGTGCCAATGAAGGGCATCTCAGCAAGTTGAGTTCCATGAAGCCTGAAATGGAAAATTTCAATAAAATTGCCTTCCTTGTTGATAACTAACTTGATGAAAACCAACTCTATAGCCGAAGATGACATAATGTCAATATCTAAAATCAGAACTAAATACATAGGCTAAATGCCAAAACCATGTTCAGTTGTGCTACATTAAGTTGTGCTACATTATCCCAATCTCATAAGGATTGACAAAAGAAATAGACAGATCATGTTAAACTTGTTATATTACCTGATAGATGCTGCAAGCATGCAGCTATTATTTCATCTCCTCGCTCAAGAATTACTGTATAAAATCTACGATAATTAACCGGTTGAAATTTGATCTGTAAACGCATAAAACATGTAATAAAAAAAGCAATTATACACACAATATATATATATATATTACAGCGTGACGAAACACGCACGGGATGAATGAAACTTACGGGGCCTTGAACTCGGATCATCACAGCAAAGTTCCGAGCGAAATCAGCAACTTCAGGTAGACCCAGGCCGACGAGTTGGGGAATTCGTGCCAGATGCCTCTTAAGATTCTTGAACACCACTATGCACTCCTGTCTAGGGATTTCAACCCAATCAATCCAAATAACTCGAACTATACCCCGCTTTGACAGCGTGGTGCAGAATTGAATTATGGAAATAAGTTTAATAAACTCCGATTGAGGAGTCATACCAAGAATAGATGGTGAGACGGAGGGGACGAAGTGAAGGCCGGAGAGGATGCAGAAAACGTGAGGCGATTTGGTGATTCGATAGTGAGGGGATGCTAGGCGATTGAGACAGATCTGGAATGCGTTAAAGTGAGCGACGCGATGGAGAAACCTTGGAAGAAGAAGAAGCGGAAGGGGAACAAGAAGAAAGATGAAGGATAGATCGGAGACAATGAAGAGAAAGAAGAAAGATGAAGGATTGGGCAAATGGATAGATCCGACACGAATACCAATCGCTAAGAAAAAGAAAAGAAGACAGAGAGAAATCAATCGGGCGATCCAACGCATAGAAATCAAATTGAATCATGATCCAAGGGTCAGGAATGAAATTGGATGTGGAAAGTTTTGAAGGCTTCTTTTATATATACTGTACTATATAGTAGATATAGTAGATATAGTAGATATATACACACTAAAACTCGGCCGAAAAAAATATGTAACACTCGTCCAGAAAAATTCCGAGACCGAGAGCAACCATCGAAATCATTGGGCTTATTAGAAGTGCGGAACTCTAAATGCTACTTCTAAAATGATAGTCTTAAAATTTGATCTAATTTATGTCAATAATGAGAAATTATAAAATTTGCGTATTTTTTATTTTTATTTTTTCAAATTCGTGTAATACTAACACAAAAACAAATAAATCATGTTAAAAGAAAATTAAATTACCTTGATGAGTGGTTGGGCTTTAGCTTAAGCAAGGTATCCCCAAAAAATCACAGATTCGGAGGGGATCGATATCGGGTTGCAAATAAATCGTGTAATACCAAAATCCCCGCATTGAGAAGTCCAAAGTCCAAACCACAGGGTAGGTCAGGGTTTAAGCAGAAAACCCCTCAACGTTATCTCGCCACTCTCACAGGTTTGAGGTTCCAGAAACCTTCCACTCAACCACTTATGATTAAGCACAGAAGGATTATGTGGAAATGCATGAGAAGGCGTTGCTATAGCAGTTGCGCTTTGCCTTTGGAGCTCCAAACCCCATCACCAACACATCAAGACATGTGCTTCTCTCTGGCGGACCGGCTGCTAGGCCGAGGATTATATTCATCTGCGCAGAAAGTGATTGAAAGGCTAATTCTTTCGAAATCATCCACTATTCATGAATCAGTTTCAGCGATTGATTTCGCCTGTTCAAGAGGTTTAGTGGTAAGTGTCGCTACTTATGGCTGCCTTATCCGGAAACTTGTAATTTCAGGTGATGCACTGGGGGCCGAGGCTTTGTATACGAATATTATAGTGGGCAAAGGTCTCCAACCGGACCGTAGATTGCTTAATTCTATGATTATTTGTTACTGCAAGCTTGGGAAATTAGAGGAAGCTAAATTTTGTTTTGACAACTTTATCAATTTTTTGAAGATACCATGGGTTGGTTCAGTGAATGCGATCATTAAAACTTTTATTCAACAAGATAGATTATTGGAGGCTTATGACTGCTTTTGTAAAGTTAGTAGGGCTTCTGATCTTACTCTGGAATTCGGCTGTTATAATAAGCTGGTGGATGGATTGTGTCAAAGGGGGTCTTTAGACGAGGCGCTTCATGTATTTAATGTGACAATAGAACGAGGGATTTCGCCTACCGTTCATGTTTGCAAATCGTTACTCATTGGCTTTTGTAAATGGGGGCGTGTCGAGGAGGCCGAGATTTTGGGTACAAAAATTGAGTCTTATGGTTTTGTAGTGGATGAATTTATGTATACTTATATGATTAATTCATATTGCAAAGTCAAGAAAATGACGATGGCAATGAGGTTGTACATGAAAATGATGAAGTTGGGATATGAACCTGATAGATACACATATAACACATTGATTCATGGTTTCTTTAACCTTGGTTTGTTCACAAAAGGCTGGGCAGTGCATGATAAGATGGTTAGCTCCAGGTTGAAGCCTAATGTAGTAACTTACCAAGTCATGCTTAAAAGTTATTGCAGAGACCAGAAAGTTGATCATGCACTGGCGCTTTTGAATGATTTACCCCAGCAAGGTATCTCACCCAATGTGCATTGCTACACCATCTTACTTTCTGCGCTTTGTAAGGAACAAAGATTGGATGAAATACCCATCTTGTATCACAAGATGCTCGATGGTGGGGTTGTTCCTGATCATGTGCTTTTCTTTACCCTTGTCAAGAACCTTCGAGAAGGCGACGAGTTGTATCTTGCATATACATTTTTGCAAGCTATCGCCGAAGGACCATGCAATATTAAACTTGCCACTCTCTCTTGCTCTGCAAAACCACAATCTGAAGGGGACGCAATGGTTAAAATCGAGCACCTTCTAAAGGAGATTGCAAGAATCAATTCTAATTTAGCCGAGATGGCCTTCAATATTTACTTAATAGCTTTATGCACGGGAGGAAAACTGGATGATGTATGGCATTGTATGGACAAGATGACAAGAGCTCATCTCCTGCCTTCTGTCACTGCTTTTAATTCCTTTATGCAGCTACTTATGCAGGAAGGTCAAGTTGAGGATGTGGAGGATCTACTTGAACTTATGCTGGCCAATGGATTAGTTCCTGACGAGTCAACGTTCTTGATCATAGTGAATGAGTTCTGTAAACAAGATGACTTCCATTCAGCGATTGACTTTCTCGATCAAATTGAAGAAAGAGGAATCAAGCCGAATGTTGCAATATATAACTCAATAATGAGTTGTTTAGGAAGACACAAGAGGATTCATGAAGCGGAAAATCTTTTCAGTAGAATGCTGAAGTCTGGTGTTGATCCTGACAAGACCATCCTTATCACAATGATCAATGCATACTCAAAGAATGGAAGGGCAAGACAAGCCATGTACTTATTTGAGAAAATGGCTGAATATGGTTTTACTCCCAATTCCCATGTTTATACAGCTCTTATACCTGTATTGATTAAGAAAAATATGATTCAGAAAAGTTGCTTTTATCTCAAGAGAATGCTGCAAGATGGTTTCATGCCTGATGTAGTTCTGTATACTGCCCTTATTAAGAAGTTCTTAAGAAAGCGAGAATTTGAATTTGCATTTAGGTTGGTTGAGTTGATGGAGAGAAGCGGTGTTGAGGAAGATCTAGTCACCTATATCACGTTGGTCAGTGGTGTTTGTAGAAATATTCGGCACTTCGATGGAAAATGGTATCTTTCAAATAATAATTCAGAAAAGGCGAAAGATATGTTGTTCCATTTGCTTCATCAGACAACTGGGTTGTCAAAGCAAAACAACTTGAAAATTTTGATCCACACCCCTCTAGAAATGAAATTTTTTGCTCTAACACTGATTCAAAAAAGCAAGAGGGATTCATTGATGCCTAACTTGTACTTGTACAATGGAATAATATCTGTATTTTGCTGGTCAAGGAGAATGCAAGAGGCCTATGAGCATCTTAATCTGATGCAACGAGATGGGGTGCGTCCCAATCTGGTGACTTTCACCATCCTAATTGATGGGCATATTCAATCCAGGGAGGTTGATCTTGCTATTGCGTTGTTTAACAAAATGAATGCAGCTGGACTTTCTCCTGACCGTATGCTCTTTAACACTTTAATTAGAGGATTTTGTAAGGTTGGGCGAGTGCTTGATGCTTTGTCTGTGTCACAAATGATGCTGAAAAGAGGGTTTTCCCCTTCAAAGTCTTCTTATGAGAAACTTCTCAGTTCATTTTGTGCTAGCCATTCAAGCATGCAGGCTCTGAGGATTTGTGAAGATATGATTTCCCACGAGTATAAGCCTTGCCGCTACAACTTTCTCTGGCTTATTTCTATACTGTGCAATGATAACCAGTCGGATGCAGCTTTAGCTTTGCAAGATTTGGTACTCAATGGAAGAACATTTCAAAAGCATTTGGGTGTGCGTTCCGGCCCTTTGGCAGAGGTGTAATGTAAAGGCAAGTTCTCAGTACAGATTATGTGTCTTATCATTTAACCCGAATTTACTCTTGTTTGGGTGTACAAGATTTGACGTTTTCATGTTGTGTCACTTCATTTAAAGTACTGTTCATATTATTTATAGTTATATTCTTTATTTCTTTGTTCTCTTTTATGTCTTTCCAACTTTACTCTTCTAATATGTCTGTGATTGCTGGAAATAAAAGATCTAGTTTTCCCATTAAAACTTAAAACTAGCAAAAAAAGTGCCCCTTTGTTACAGTGATAGGTAAGGACATATAATAAAATCTAAAATAAAATATAATTCTAGCCAAACTCTAGAATAAAAAACCGAAAGAAATACATCTAATAAATCTTTAAAAAAAACTAAGAGATACTAAAGAAAAGTGCCCCTTTGCTTTTATTTAATAATGTGGGTAAATCATAAGATCTTGGTGCGAGGGCTGTCAAGATTCTTTCAGTATCTTGACAAATATTTTATAGCTAGGAGATCAATTCCAGGACTGAGAAGTTGCCATGATAAGTTTCAGAGAACTGTTAACACTTTTAATCATATTCTGACTTATAGTTAGGGTATTTTACTTTTACATGCCCTTTTTACTAAAATTTACCCAATGGCTGCAAAAATTGAATCAAGGCAGTAATAATTAGCAGATATTGTTCCCCTTGTACTCATCACCCTTTTCATTGAAATTGTGGAGCCTCAATTCTATTTCAGGTATATCGAGAATTTCATCAGAGAGTGAGGGATGCAGTTATATCCATGGTATGTTTGTGTATGTATTAGACTATAGCATTCTACCATTGTGTACTGGGTTTCTGATACGTTCTTGTCTAACTAGATTGATCAAGAGCGGGAAGGCAAGCAAATAGATTGAGCCTTACTAAAGAATGTTATAGACTTTTTTTTGTTGAAATTGGAATGGGGAAGATGGATTGTTATGAGAATGATTTCGAAGCACCAATGCTGAAGGATACAGCAGCGTACCACTCTCGGAAGGATTTTAATTGGATCTTGGAAGATTCATGTCCTGAGTATATGTTGAAAGTATTATTTTTATGCTTAGGTCTTTTGTTAGCATCCAAAGCATTTACCTGTATTTGTTTAATCTTTATTTTATTTCCATCAGATAGTTCACCAAGAGCTTATGTTGGTGTATGCCACCCAACTACTAGAGAAAGAGCAATCTGGTTGTCTTGCCTCACTTAAGGATGACAAGGTGCTTAACCACTAAACCATTGCATGTTACTAATATTGATTTTGATTTGGGTTGACAAACAGCATCCTAAACCCATACGCATTAGGAGAATGATTTGGCATGTATGTATAGGCTCTTTTTCCAAAATACCTCGGGGCTTAGAACCTGTTGCTAATTTTTTTGAAGCAGGTTTCTGTCTTTATGATTGTTCTCTTTTGTTTTGAAACAAAATAATTACCCCAAAGGATTGTGCATGATCACACTTTTGGCAAGTTGCATAGATTGTGGAAGTGTAGTTATTAATGGTTTTCCTACTGCAGCACGTTACGGATGTAGGTACTGCATTGGTAAAACAAGCAGAAGATGTTGCAAGCACAAGAAAGGTTTGCGGCTTCTGAATAGATATTTGATTTGTTTTCTTTTCTCTTTACTTGCATCAACTATATGTGATAACTGTTGGCATGACAAATTATTAGTAAGTTGGGCCCAAGTGCATTTATTTGCTTCATACATTGCTTTTACTGCTTTTTGAGTTTAGAGCTAAATTTATGACTAGAATGAGTATTACCAAGGATGAAACACACTTATTTTATCAAATATTTCTAAATTATCGCAAGGTTCAGTGTATGAGATTGGGAACACTCAACAACCCCCCAAAAAGAAAATACTCATAAAAAATTCCTAAGGTGGAGTAGGAGATTCCAATCCAAAACTAATTGATAATATTTTCTCTTTCTGCTTATAGATTCCGCTGTGAGTTGATGATAGTGTTTTTTTTTTTTTTTATTTTATTTTATTTTATTTTATTTTATTTAAGTTATGACATTATAATTGTGGTTTTTTGTGGGCTTATGGTGCATATCGTCTTGTGGGTTGATGTTTCCTTTAGGTTCACGTTTTGAATGATCTAAGTCTTAGTTGTCTTGTTATTATTATCCATGCTTCTTGCTGTGGGTTTCTATATTGGATTAATCCAGTTCAGGATTCAACTGTTGATCTGATTCAAGGCCAAATCATGACAACATTATATGAAATATGTTTGAATTCAGATGATTCTTTTCCATAACTGTCGGTGTTAAAAAGTTGAATGGGGAATTAATGCCATCCCGCATTGAATAAGTATAGAAATATTACCTACCTTAAATAGTAAACCTAATTATGTGCCTAACTAGTCTTAAAAGGCTTTTAGGTTGAAATATAATTATTGCTTTTGTTGGGCTAACTCTATATGTATAATTTAACATAGCATCAAAGCGGGTTGCTCTTGCGGATGTTAATACGAGTAGTCCCATATTGGTCTCAGCTCTTGTGGATGTTAATACAAGTAGTCCCATATTGGTCTCACTATCCTAGAAAAGGTTCATGTGCATGACTAGAGAAGATCCCACGTGCAATGGCATTTTAAGATGTTGTATGGGGGATTAATGCCACCTCACATTGCATAAATATTAAAAATATAATCTTAAATAGTAGAGCCTAATAATATGCCTTTTGAGACCTAGGTTTTTAGGTTGAAATGTAATTATTTCCTCATTTGATTGGTTATCCCTTTATTAAAAAAAAATTAACAGTTGGAATAGTTGGATGTCAACATTATTCCACTTCAGGAAAATTCCGAAAAAACGTATGGATCTATTTTCTCATTTTTGCTACATGTTTTTTATTCTTATCTATCAAAAACTTTCTTTTGTATTAGTTTTTTATTCCTGAATGAACTGGGCATATTGATTGTAATTCTTTAGATTATCTATCCAGGATTTGAATTCCGTGCATGTAGGACATGTTTAAGAATGAATCATTTGTTGTTGTTTGACTACACATGGTTTGATATTTAAAATTAGGAATCTTGTGCAATCAGTTTATAAAGTTGTGTGCTGCTTATTACTTGTAAATTTGCTAAACCAGTCACCAATCCACAGGTGAAAAATGCAGGAGTTTCTAAAGCCAATGCTGATGGTGAGGCTATAGAACTGCTTCTAAGGATGAGGTATAATCATGTTGAATCCTTTATGGCCATCTTTTGCTATGCCTTTCTTATTTTTTGCACATGATGCTTGTTTAAGCAAAAACCAAGCCACGGAGGCAAGTTCCAATCTCAATGAAATACTCATACAACTGTGGATTGTGGCATTTTGCAGCATATTCTAAGAAAAGAGCATGTCTCATTATATCTCTCTGGTCATGACACTAATTCAAAGCTCAGGACCTTCGAAAAAATTCCAAGCACAAAAAGATAAATTAAAATAAATATAACAATGAAATGTTGGCCGCCCTGCAACGTGCCATGTCACCAGATCTGAGTTTTTTTAGGTGAGTTCTTGGACTTTTGGACTGTGTATCCGCAATGGATGGATTGATGGTTATTGTAGATTGGATTTGTTAATTCCTTTCCCCATAATCACATTACATTACCTTTATATTAGGTTCTGCTTGTTTTCTTGTTATTCGCTATTGAAATTTATCCATGTTTTGGCCTTGGCGGAGTGGGAAAGTTCTGATATTAATTGGATTTTTGTATTTAAAAAAATAAAGTAGTACTGGCTTTCAACCCCCCTCAGTTCCCTCGCAGACCCAGCCCACCCCCACCCTCATTTGTGAGTTGTGAATTTGCTTGTAGATAGGAATAGGATTTTGTTTTCTGTTTATGACTTGTGAGGTCATCTTTTTCACTTGTGCAATTTTAAATCCGCTAAAAATATATTTATTGATCTATTATCATGTCATTAAGCTGCTAATTTAGGCTACTGAGGGTACACTAGGTGTTGTATACAAATTTTCTGAAATGGTGTTTTGCGCAAGAGTTGCCGAGAGAAGTGGAGAATGATAGGAGTTTTGGCACTTTTGGTCTTTTATGTGTAGAGGGGTATGGAACTGATGCAAAAAGGGTGAATTTTGGGTGTCTTTGCAGGCCCAGCTGGAAGGTCTGCAGGGCCAGTCATCAATTATGTTGGAAGATGTGTGAAACTGAACACGAGCCTTGAAGGTAACAACTTGAATGAGGTAATCTATTCGATTGTTGAGCATTGAAAACTGTTGTTATCATGGAATGGGTTAATGTAGTTTAGTTTTCTAGAATATGTTTTGTTGGATGCATTTGATGGGGGTCTGGACTCTCGCTTATGAAATGATTTTTATTTTTTATTTTTGAACTTCCCTTGTGCAGTGGTGGTCGTGGTCGTGGGAGTACTGGCAGCTCTGATGACAAAACATGTGCAACACTTACTCATAAACAGCCACTGGAGTGCACCACGGACCAGATCCAGTCCACATTGTGAAGTTCAAATTTGTGTGTGGAACAACGAAATGAAATTGGGTGATGCATCCTCTGATGAATTTGGGGAGAGCTCCATATCAACTGTTGCTTCATGAGTAAGCGTGTAACCATATAGTCCATCATCCATCATGAGCAAATACTATAAAATATTGAAGGCCCATCCATGAACATGATCCACTTAATTGATCCATGACCATTGCTCACTCTTGAACCTTCAATCTCTCATCAATTTCAGGAGCACGAAGAAAGAAGAATAGGCCACTGCCCTGGAGGCCTGTGACTCTTGGGGCTTGGAAGATTATGGACCATCATGGTCTCATACTGATCATAGTTTGATGTGGTCTTCACGACCCTGGAAGTCTTCATCAATGCAACACCACCCACGTCCAACTCGTCACGTATACTAATTGAATCGAAACAGTATGCCATTGGATTGGATTCGACTCGTTAAGCTATTGAATATTATTAAATCGAACATAATCAAATATTGTTAAAGTTATTGAATACTACTACCTGACAAAATTTATTTTAAATTATTGGTTTGAATATTTAATTTGATTTACATGTTGTAAATCATTAATAACTCAAGTTCGGTACAAGTAAAAGTAAAAATTCTAAAAATTTGATATTTAAAAATTATATGACGACAGGAATCTAACAAGATTCCACTTGGCTATATTTGACTTATATAACTATGATAAAATTTTAAATCAAAGTGTATGTGTGTATAGTGTCAAAAACACTTATGAGACTATTATTTACAGACGGATGAAGTATTATATATAAATATAAATACCTTTGTATTTATTAAATGAAACCTAAAAGTCCTTTAATACCCCTTCTGTTTTTAAGTTCACAACTTCTTCATTTTATGTATTCTAATACACATTTTTAATCATTAATAACTCAAATTGCATACAAGTAAAAATTTCTACTTGAACAAGCTATCGAATCAAAGAAGCGCGAGCTCTACTCTATCTACTTGCCCGATCATAGCTCTCTTATGGCCCCCATTCGAGTAGGGCAAAAGAGGACAAGCGGAAAAATTTTAATATTTTAAAACTACGTGGTTAGACGAATTTGACGGCATCCTACTAGATTATGTTTTATTTTATATTATTATGCTAAAAATTGAATCAATGTTACTTAATAAATGAAGTATATACTATGCATATGTTGACCTAGAAAAATGGAGGGAATATGTGTATATTTGTATGTTATTAATCATGAACCTAAGCACTTCTTCTGTTTTCTTATGTTTGCTATGAAACCACCCAGCACGCAGTCCAATGCACATTTTAAACCATTAATAACTTAAGTTCAGTATAAGTAAAAGTTTTAAAAGTTTGATATTTATAAACTACAAGATGAGACAAATCTAACAAGATCTCACTTGGCTATATTTTAACTTATGTAACTATCATAAAACTTTAAGTCAGAGTGTTTATGTGAACAGTGCCACATTTATAAATGTAGCAATCTTTTAAAAACAGAGGAAGTATTTATCAAATACCGAACCGAGTTTAAAAATTATGTGAATCAAACAAAATTATTTGACTAATTTACAATCCTATCCGACCCTTTCGATCTTTCTAAAAGTTGTCTTTTAGGATAACAAAATCAACTTTATTATTGTTATTATAAACAAACATCATTTGTGTCTCCACCCTATTAGAATGTTGATGTGCCTGATATCAACATTGCCGAAAGGATTTAAGAGGAGTGTATTCGGCCAAGTTCGGCAACCAGTGGCTCACGAATTCGAAGGATGGCATGTAGGGATGGAGGTGAATGTGGACTCAAGGGATCCAGGAGAAAATTTGTGTCTTGCTTTGGATTTTTGGGGCATAGTGCTCTGCCGTATAACAAGTTGCGGCACAAACATGGGAAGTCAATTTCCCCTTTATGCATCATTTGTCGGTTCATGTTTGATTACTAGAGGCACGCACTGTTCCAATGTGTGTGTGGGTGTGTGGGCGGCTGTAGTTTGAACGCCCACAAGCTGAATATTGAGAATGCTGAGTGTCGGGTTTTCTTAGAGTGGGCATGGAGGACTTGGGGACATAAATTTCTAGCAATTTGATGACCACTTGGTGTGAACGTTATTGTAAATTTTTAGGGGAAATGTGTGCCAACTAATAGAATAGTGATGCGTGCTTCAAGGCTACTGCGTACGCTGGAGGCCGCTGCAATGGATAGGGGAGAGGATATGGCTGTGAGGTTCATTCGTTGGAGGGAAGTGGATGATACGGGAAATCCCGTGCTACACTCGAATAGCTACATTCGGGGAGCGGAGGTGAGTGGATTGGAGCGTGTAATGGGTGCTCTGGATCGAGACAAATTCTTGAAGTTGAATTGCTTGCGTTATACCGTAGTCTTTGCTTGGCCTCTCAACTTGGGGTTGCGCTATGCTGTTATTATGTAGATTCGCTCAAGGTGGTTCACTTGGTGAATTGGGGGAGGGGTCCACCGACATTCCTTATGGCTGGTGATTAAAGATGTTAGGAAGGAGCTACGTAATTAGGGTGGTTGTGTGCTTCGTCATGTGTGTCGTGAAGGAAATCGAATGACGGATGCCTTAGCTCGGAAAGCGATGTGGGAGGAAATGTTCTATACAACATGACCTTTCCACGAGATGATGTATGCTTGTTTGTGGATTGGGATGCTGAAGGCACGACATTTGCAAGAGTTTAGTGGCAGATGTGGGACTTGCTTGCACTACTATGTTTTTAGTTTTTTTATTTCTCGTTTGGCTTATTTTAACTTTTTTTTTTTCCTTTCTTTACTTAACCTTTTAGGCTGTATCACAGAAAAATATATATTAAAGATATAAAAAATAAAAAAAAAATTGGCCAAACTATATTAATTGATATGTGTGCATAAAAAATAACATATACTCCCTCCGTCCCATATTTAACTTCTTCGACACTGTAGATACGGAGTTTAAGAAAGTTGTATTTTATTATTTTCATGTGTACTTTTTGAGGGGTAAATTTGTCTCTTTTTGTCTTGTAGTGCAATTGTTAGTAAAATTAAGGATTGGTTTTTCTGTAAATATATGGACATGTAGGGACATTTTAGTAAAAAAAAATTCCCTTTTTGGGGTAGGAAGATAAATGCGGGACGTCCAAAAACGGAAAGTAAGAAGATAAATATGGGACGGAGGGAGTAATGGGTTTGCAATGGATGATTTGGAAATATTATTCAGATTTCCGATTCTCATATCTTTGCCATTATATTTTATGGTTCAATTTTAATAATAACAACAACAACAACGACAAATGTGACTTTAATACCCAAACCACAAAATACTTTCACTTCAGTACCAGCATACCATAATACTTCATATTTAATACCTATCCCTGAATTTACCATTTCTTTATGAAAATAAAAAGGAAAAATAACTAATACGCCCCGAATGGATATTTGTGCCAAGAAACAGAACTGAGGTTAGTTTGGAGAATTCCACTTTATGTGGTAGGTGGCAGGCGGTAATGTCATTCAAGAGTGAAATCACCCCCATCACTCGAGCTCCCTCCACCTTCCCCACTATGCTCGCCATTACTTCGACCGGAGGTCCATTCCAACTCCCCACTATGCGTCGGTTTCGGAAACGAAAAAACCGGGGTATTGGGTAGGTTTGTGGCCAAGTTTTGCTCCTGTATTTACGTTCGAAGGCTGGGGTTCTCCGTTTTGGTTTGCGGTTCGAAGGGTTTTCCATTTCGGAGGTTGAAGAAGGGCAAAACCCGAAGATCGACGGGAAATAGATAAGGCCAATGGCTGTTATGTTGACTCCAACCTTCAATGAGTTATATTATAGTTCTTTTGCTTCGTTGCTTGCTTATTTTTTGTGCGAGGGTTTTGCTATTTTTATTTTTCAAAATTTCAGTGGTTGTAATGTTGGTCGAATAGTATACATTTATGTGTGAGATTGAAGTTTGTAATGTTGCTCGTTGCTTTGAAAGTTCAGACACTGGTTTTGGGTTTCTTTCCGAAAGAAGTTATGAGTTAGGGGCTTAGGGTTTAATGATCTAGTCCATTATGCAAAATCGATTTTGCTATACCCGTGAAGACATTACAAACACTGTTGATGAGCAAGAGAAACATTTATGTGGTGTGTCGCGTGTACAGCTTTGTGCCTATGAACAACACTATTGTATGTTTGAGAGTATACCAGTTGGCCCCGAAGTAGTTTGGTCCAAGTTATTGAGTTCAAATCTATGCAATGTTGGGCAGGTTTCTATAGTAGTATTGTTTACAGTCGAGTCTGGTATTCAATGTACTGAACATTAGTGTGAAATAATGTGCTTTGCAGGAAAAGAAAAATGCTGTCGAAAGGCAGTCGGAAATTGAGTAAAAAAGAGGAAAGTAAAAAGGGAAGTAAACCGAGTAAAAAAAAAGGGAAGTAGAGAGGGAAGTCAAGAGGGAAGTCACCTGAAGGCTGAAGAATGTGGCGTGCCAATGTTTACAACGAGGTGCAGCGTTTCGGTATTGCAGGAGGCGATGAGCGAAGTGGAGGGCAGAATAACTGAAGCACAACTGAATGCCATTAAGAAGACACCCTTTTACCATTATGCGAAGGTGGAAGGTGCTTATTCCAGTAGGACAAGGCTGCAGGCCCTTGTTGAAACTTTCAATGCGGAGAGGTTGGCATTCGTTTTGGGAAACGGGATTTCGCTACCGTTCAAAGCATGGGAATTTTCAGTGGTGTTGGGCCTCCCACACAAGGGGATACACGTGCACCCCGAATTTGAGCCAGTGTCACAGTTTAAGGAGAGGTATTTCGGAAAAAGATCAGGTAATTTGAGAAGGGCTGAGTTGTTGGAGCTGCTGGTGAATCTTGCGGGAACCGAACATGATCTAGATTTTGCTCGGGCGTTCGTCCTATCGGTGTTTGGTTGCATCCTCTTCCCGACCTCCTCATACACACTCTCATAATTTCTTGTCCACCACGTGGATAACTTAAAACGACTTGGGGAGTATAGATGGGGGAATGCGGCATATGATTTTTTCATTGATTCAATGCGACGACGCGTGGAGGATAGTAAGGTCTATGTGGATGGGTGCACAGTGGGGGTTATGGTAAGTGTCAATACTTGACTGAACATTAAATACACCACTCTTCTATTGAAAAACGCAACTTTGGCATGTCTGTAATGAGAACCACTTCTATATTGATGGGTATACGTGTGCAGGGCTGTTTTTACAAAAGACTCCCGCATTTGGCGAGGCCAATTTCCGAGCCAATTATCCCGCGTTTCATGAGATGGGCTGACAAACACGCTGGCTTGGATGACTGTCAGGCTGACCTGCAGAAAGTCAGGAAACACGATATCCGCGAATTCCACATGACGGAGAGGGAACAGAAATTTGTGACTCCGGTTGTGGCCACACCACAAGATGATGTAATGGAAGACGATGACAGACAGTTCGATAAACTACCCCGCAGTAAAAAAACGTAAGAAGTGGGCAAACAAAAAGGTACATTGATACATTCTCATTGGTAGCGAACTGGAATGCATTTGGTATCTGTAGGAGCATTTGTGATGCCTTATGTGTGATGCTAGTGGTATTGATATATTTTTTGTGTTGTTGCTTGATGGTCCATGATGTAGGAAGAGAGCAAGAGAAAGATCAATGAAGAGGAGAAGAGAACGGAGGAGGAGGATGAGGTAAATTATTCGTAGGATACGTTGGTGGAACTGTTTTCCATGTTTGTTAATGTTTTTTTTTTTTTTTTATCGAATGCGTTATGGTAATGTGGAATTGGAGTGTTGCCTCAATTTCCATGATATAGGGGACAAAGAATGTTGTGACCAAGGATGAGGACAAGAAGGAAGAGGTAAACATTTAGTATCACTGGTCTCATTTTTTCTGCGACTACTAGATTGGTATTTCTAGTTCATTGAAGTTGTATAGGAGTAAGCATATTTTGGCATTGTTGTTAAAACTCAGTGTTGGTTATTGTATGATATATACACTGATGCAAAATCTGTCTGATGAATTGGGGCAGGAGGAGGAGTTTAAGGATGGGGACACCGAGTCGGAGGACGAGGAGAGGGTTTAGTATGAGGAAAGAACCGCCTCATCCTCCGACGAAGAGTATAGAGTCCCGTACCCAAGGAGGGCCGACGACAATTGGGACCCGAATGTTTATTGGTCTGAGTCAGGGGTAGAATCTGGGGAGGCCGCGGACATGGGCCTAGACACCGAAACCATCCAACGACTAGTTGGCCTGTCAGAAGAGGAATCAACAAAAGGTGGCAAGCGAGGCAAAGGTACGGATGTTGAAACAAATGTTGGGCCATCTCATGAGGAGATGGCAATTGCGGTCGGGGGAATGTTATACCTCTCGAACACTATACTGTCACACTATGATCCGCTTACAATTAATACGATGTGTACAGCTGTGCAAGGAAAAAAACGCAAACCGGATTCCGACCGCAGGTCGAAGGACACACATGTGGTGCGACAGCGTACAGACCGACAGTCAGACTTGAGGGATCCGGAAGTTGAGCCTCATGAAAAAAGCTCAAAAACCATAAAGATGAGGGCTAAAGCATTGGTGGGAGGTACGTTCATACTGTGTGGTATATTTCATGATAGACTGTGGCGTTTTTCTTCCTTCTTTGTGGTATATTGACTGATAATTCCTGTAGGGGCTTTGTATGGAGCCAAGGCATATACGCCGTTTTACCTACAAGCATGTTATCTCTCCTCTTCGACGATGCAGTATGCAATGATCTGGTGGGAAGCTACATTGCACTGATTTGTAGTGATCGTTTTAAGAGATTCGATGGTATTCCCACTAGAGTTGGGTACAACAGTGCATATACGACGGTCAGATTTTTCCTTTGGTGTTCCCTTTTGGTGTATTTTATAATGTTTTAAATAGCCAATAAATAGGTTTGGTCATTGGTACAGACACGCATCTTGGAAATGGAAACCGCTGTGACAAAAAAATCGGTGCTGTCGGAAGACGAGTATGAGGGATGTCTTCGGGAATTGTGGCAACCGGGGAAGGACGAATTTGCAAAGCTGAAGGCGGATGCCGAGGCTAGACTCGACTACGTATTGCTGCCGCTCACATACAAATACCACTGGTTCCTCATTGTGCTTGACATGACACAGCGCGAAGTCTTGATCTTTAATTCGTCGTGGTTGGCAAAATATATGATGCCACAAGCGAGAGTGGTAAGTATAGTACTTTCAGCTCGTGGTGTGGTGTTACTTATGTTATGCAATTGTACTGTTTGGATGATGTTCGGTATTTCGATGCTAACAGAATGGTACTGGTATTTTTCAGGCGAATTTCTTGCGGTGGTATATGATGAGGATGGCAAACATTGAATTCAACGATCGCATTGTATCGTGAAAAATGTGCAGGCAGCAGGGGAGTGCAAGTTTGGACTGCGGAGTCCATGTGATGTGGTGGGCAGAGGCCTTTGTGGGGGACACGAAGGCTTTCTGGGATACGGAGAAGGCAACCGATATTAAATTATATCTCGCACAAGTGGCATTGAGGTTGGTCTTGGATGCGAGGACAAAAGATGTAAGTATAGCATATTTGATACTTTTCTATGACATAAGCATATACTAATGCTTTGCTTAGTGGATACGTATTCTAAAGAGCGTGAATACTGGTATCCTGCAGCGTGAAGTCCCAGAGACTGGCGCAGTGGGTGAGATGGAGCCTGTGGTGCCGCAATCTGGCCAGATCGATATGGAGACACCTGATATGCCACAGACTGGTTAATGGAGGAGGCGACACTTGTAATGCAGCAGTCCTGGGAAGTAGGGTCGGAGACGCATTGTGGAGCAGTGGGGGAGGAGACACCTGCAGTGTCGCAGTCTGGCCAGTTGGACGAGGAACCCTCTGTACACGCGCAGACTGGCAAGGTATAATGCCCCTTCCCATCCTAATGGTCGTACTCATGTTTATCTACACTATTGTAGTCTATATTGGATACTTCTCTAAAACATGTGTTAATCCTACTATACTGACTTTTCAATTCATATCATACTGGTCGTCTAAGTGTTTCTTACATGACATTGCCTAACTGTAGGATGGAGCAGGAGATGAGGCCACGCCATCCGAAGAAGATCAAACTACCCATCCGGATGACGAGGTTATTGATGCATTTCACGTTCGAATGCTTGACACAAGGCACTTAGCTGTCCTAGCTCTGCAGGTGCCCGAACTTCACCGCGTCGTACGACATAAGTCAGCTCCATCTGGCGCTGCGGTTGCCGTCGACCCCCCTACTGTTACCGTCGACCCCCCCTGCGGCTGACGTCGACCCCCATGCAGCTGGCAAGGACCCTCTGCTGCTGCCGTCGACCCTGGTGGTTCTGACGTCGACCCCCCTCCTGCTGCCATCGACCCCCCTCCTGCTCCCGTCGACCCCCCGACTGTCGACCCCCATGCGGCTGGCAAGGACTCCTCTGCTGCTGCCGTCGACCCCCCTCCTGCTGCCGTCGACCCCCCCTGGGCATGACCCCTCCCCTGCTGGTTTGTGAGAATGAGTGTTGGTGACTATCTGTATTTGTGAAACATTGATGTTGGGTATGTACTCTGACTAGTGTTGGTGACAAACTATTTTGGTGTTTCTGACGTTGGGCATTTGTATTTGGTTGACATGTGGGTAGTAGAGCTACAAGCTGCTAATTTGTTGATCATATGCCGTGTTATGTATGGATGGGTCTTATGTTTTAATGTGAAGTTGGTGCACGTACCTTGTTTTGTTTATAATGCCATTTTGTTGCTACATCATCTCTTAGATGAACCAAACGATGCATACAATGACCACACCCTAGCTCGTCTCGTAGAACTTACAAATAGTAGTGATGGTTCTAATCAGTTCACGTTTGTTTTTTTGTGGGACAACATTTTCAGACCGATAGTAGACAAACTAAGGCAGTTGAAGTCTTAGAATTAAGCGAACAATACATTGAATGGCCAAACAAGTCATAGTAAGCATGATACTATATATAGGGATGGTTGGGAAGATGTTCAGTACACACCCGTACAGAGTGTGGTGTTAGTGGTGAAGAGAACATGAGTATCATACAGGTACCGAGCAGAAGTTCTTCCTCATGGAATGCTCTAATGGTGTTGTTTGTTTTGTTTATGGAACAACATTTCCAGAATCAATAGTAGACAACCTACGGTAATGGAAGTCTTAGAATGAAGCAATCAATGCCTTGATTGGCCAAAGAACACATAGTAAGCATGATACTACAATGGAGATGGTTGGGAAGATGTTCAGTACACACCTGGACATAGTGTGGTGTTAGTGGTCAGGAGAACATGAGTATCATGCTTGATGAATTATGGCATAAGTTTGTGGTGTAATGAAATTGTACATCGTTTGTGGTGTTTATTGAACAACAGTTCCAGACCAATAAAATAGAATTATGGCAATTGAAGGCATAACACGAACACCCTCCCATCACGGCTTGCCTACGAGACCAGCATTGCTTTTCGACCAGTATGGTGCTGGCATAGCTAACAATTGGTATCTAAATCTGATACATGTCTGGTAATTCATTTCCACTTAAAAAAGCAGCAGGGTCCACAACCATCAATACATGCACAGAAAACTGACAATAAATCTGCGATAGTACATAAGAATCTCTGACATCACTTGAAAAGGCAGTTTTGTGTGATTTTTCCACTTTATCCACTTTCCAATTTGAGCCATCTTGTCACCCACCACACCTCCAAACTCTAGAATACATGTACAATCCCAATTGCTTTGGCCATGAAATTATTTGTATGTGTTCAATACATGCCAAGACAGAGTATGGTATCGATTTTTGTTTGCATGAACAACAATACGAAAACCCTCCAAACAAACAGATTGCCAAAAAATCGAATTTACACACCAAGGAGAATAGTATTTCTATTCGATGTGTATGGTGTTTCTGTTGTTATCATATTCGTATAATCATGAGGACACATTGGTATTCCGGTCAGATACATGCCTGGTAAGTAATTTCCACTCAAATAAAGCAATATAGAGGTCACATCCCCCAAGACAAAGTACAGAGATCTGACACAAAATCAGCCCCCCTAAGAAGTCAAATCTATCAAAAGGCTCATGCAATTGCTTTTTGCACTGTCCAAGTATGACCCATCTTGTCATCCCTCACACCCTCCCATGTATTAATTACATATCCCTACCCATACCCACTCAAACAAAGCAATATTTCTCTTTTCATCCCAAACCTTGGTTTTGTGCAATGGATACCAGCGGCTCTAGTTCTCAAAACATCGCGGGGAGAGTAGCGGCAAACCAACACATGCTAGATAGCATGGATTTACGGTTTCCGCGTGGCGTACGGTGCGAATGCGGTCAGAGGGCTGAGATTCGAGTAACCGACACTACGCGTAACAGAAATGAGGGGAGGTTGTACTATTCCTATCTGCGCCACGATAGACATGTATTTGTTGGTTGGGTAACACCAATCTCGTGCCATTTCGTACCTATTGTGCAGTCTCCTAATCCCACACAAGAAGACATGCAAACGGAGTCCGTAGGAATGCCAAGTGAACGAAGCTCACATTCAGGTGGAGGTGTGCGTATAACCACCGGCTCGGAAATGGAAGAAATGCGCCCGAGGCACGCCCCCAATGAAGGTGGGGGTGGGGAAATGAATTGGACAATTTATTTTTTTGTGATTGTATTTGCATGGCTAATTCATGTAATGTCCAAATGAAAAGTGGAATTGTTGGCACAGTTATTCCGTATCATATTGTATTGTATTCCGCTATTTATATAAACGCTCGAGAACCATGCCCCCTAAGCTACATTCGTATGCATATACAAGAACTGTGGTATAATATCATAACATGAAATTTCAATCGTTTCATCGTTTCACGATTACATGGTATCACATATTTAAACCACCCTATCGAGGAAAGTTTCAAATACTGAGACCATACCAAAAACTTACACCATTTCAGTCCATCCTAGTGGCAGCACCATATGTACCAGTCTGGTATACCAAAAATATCAAAAGATGGCAAAAACTATAGCACAGCAGACATTAACAAAACACCAACCTGCACTAAAAAGTTCTGTTCAGCACAAAATACGGGGATCACTGATCATACCTGCACGATAACCTACACGTATGTGTGTTGTGCCCCCCTATGTCGCACCGTGTACACCTGCCCTTGCCCGTCGGACGTTGAGATGGTATTCGTTTTTTCTTCGGTCGTCCAGGCTGCACACGCACATCCGGAGGAAAGATAAATTCTCCCTCATTCTCCACGGTGCTGCTGCCGCTATCTCCCATGAGAGGATAGACGACTCTGTCATACGTCTTCTTGTATAATTCAACCGTGTAAAACGGATTACAATAGTTATAAATATTCCCTTGCGTCTTCTCAATCGCAGCACATCCGTGCTTGCATGGCAGCCGCCAAAGTTGCCAATAACCACAGGTGCATGTCCTCTGCTCCACGTCCATAGCATATATGCCGCCCCTATCGGCAACCTCAAACAATGAACCGGCCGCTCGCTGCAGCTCCAAGGCACCGGATTCCGTGTAATTTCGGCGTAAGACCTTCGTCGGTTCCGAGCATAAATCGCCGGCCATTTTTGCACCCCCCTCTCTCTTGTTGTTCATCATCTTCATAGCCATTTTACGAATTGCTACGAGCATTGCACATGGATGCACTCCTCTCGGTTTTGCAACCCATGAGTTCCAGCTCTCGATAAGGTTGGTGTTCATGATGCCCCACTTCTGTCACGGGAACACAGAGTTCGCCCATGTGTATGGATTCGAGTTTTTAATGAATGCCCATGATTGGGGCATTGCTTGAAGTATTGAGTTTAGATGCTGGACCATCTCGTCATACGTTGCGGCATATGCAGCAGCCTTCAGCACCTCTGTCCATTTCGTTTTATCTTTGTACGGGTATTTCGTCAGCACCTGTCATTTAGGCATTTCATACTGAAGATGACGCAATACGTACATATGTCTCTGAAACGTTATACCAAACCTGTGGACAGTGTGTGAGTATTTGTAATACAGAACACCGGTTACCTGCATTTTGAAGTTATCCACGAGGTGTCGTAGGCATACTGCATGATTACTCCCCCTGAACACACCTGGGATACCTTTCATCAAACCAGAGTTACGGTCACTGTAAAAAGTATACTCGCTCCAATCGCCACGTTCATTCTCTCGAACTAGAGCATACCTTAGCTTAGAACAAAACCACTCCCAATTGATATCCGTCTCCCCATCCGTAACTGTAAAACACAACCACGCAAGCTGCCATGGATCGGGATTAGACACAATATTCTATGATGAACAAGATGATGAACAAAGATGAACAAGGATGTACTCAAAATGAAAATAAAAGGATAGGGTGAGATTTCCTTTACCGAAAGCTTAATCTTGGAACAATGGACACACTAAATGAGCCACGATTCCCTTGATCAACAATCTTCAAGGTGTCGATATGATCAAGCCCATCTCAAGCTTGAAAGGAATTGCACCAACAAGGGAGAAATTCAAGATGGCCTTCTAAATACTCTCGGTTATCACCAAAGAGAAAACACTCAAATTTCTTATAGGGGAAAGTAATAAAAAGGGCCATTACAAGGAGTTTATTCCACTTTTAGGCCATTATAAGTTGAATTTCCAGAATTAGGCCATTACAAACACATGTTGAATGAAATTAAGTCATAAGGACCAATTTGAAAATTAATTAATTCCCAACAACTTTTCCTTTCTTTCATTAAAACCCCAAGAAAGTTTGACTTTATTTACTTTAGTCCTTTGTCAATATACTTAATTTTTCACTATATAAATGACACCCAATGCGCTTGAAAATTGGTATCAGAGCCTAGGTTTTATTGAAGAACATATTAATTATATTATTTACAATATTTTATTTCTTAATGGAGAAGATTTAATTATTTAATGGATTCAATTAATTTGAAACCCACGAGTTATTTCCAAATTTTGGAAATAAAAAATAGAAAATTCCAAAGGAATTTCTTGAACTTGTCCATGGGACAAGATATTATCAAAATTAGTTTCTTTCCTAAAAATGAGAGGAACAGACTGGAAAGAAATTGATCCGGATAGCTTTAAGTTCTCACAGGACTTAAGGGAAATCCAAAAAACGATTCAAGATTATGGTAACCGGGTATTAATTATACCTGGAAAAATAGATAACTTGAATCAATCAACAGAGGAGATCTTGAAATTATTTCAAGATCTAAAGAAAGAGATTTTGAATCTGAAATTTGACATTTCGGATATCAAGAAAAGGCAGAAGGATATTCCTGGATCTTCCAAGAATAACCAAGCCAATATTAGAGTTGCATTTGGACCAGTACAAGCTTTACACCAAAAAGGTAAAGCAACCATGGTTCCAAAGCAGAAATCACAATAAGAGCTTATGATCGATCTTCTGAAAACAGTCGAATGAGTGTTTTCAGGGCAGATCTATCAGATCTACAAGAATTAGCATAATCATTTTCCCAACTTGGGATTATGGATCTAGTCAATGTAAAACCCAATGAAGTTCTTCAGCTGGGTTATGCGGAAGAATCAGGATCCAACGTGACCCACGGTGGACCGCCTGATGTCCCAATGAGAGAAAGTACAGACTTCCACATGAACAGGTATCCTGAGGTGCATCTCAATGCAAGACGAAACCCAGGACGGAACCCAAGTAGAGCACCAGAATCCACACCGTGGGCCTAGACGATGTTACAACCATTAAATCCATATGGCATAACACTGAACCTCGACGTTATCGACTTCCGAAACATCGAAGACCTGATCGAAGAATGGGTAGCTTCAATGAAGATTGCAGCAACCACCCTGGATCTCGATAAAGAAAACTATGTCCGATTAATAGAGCTAAGTCTCGAAGGATCGGCGAAGCTGGGCTGGAAAAACTCCACGGCTTCTTTAAAGGAGCAAATACTCGAAGGAGAATCCAAAAGCACAATCTGCGAAAGGTTTGGCCTCTTATTCAAAACTCATTTTGTAGGAGATGGTTATTTTGAAGAACAGAGAACAGAAAAAATCAAAGTCTATACCCAAGCACTGTTGGGTATGGAGTTAAGAAGTATTTGCGCAGTAGATGAATATATCTATTGGTTTCGTAAATACTATTTTCGGAGTAAGATGACAGCTGGAGTAACATGTCCCATGTTCTTTGCAAAGATCTGCAGCCCATGGAGAGAAATGTTGATCCAATCGTACACGGTACCCTCTGGTAAATGGACTCAATAGCCCGAAGAATGTCCTTCTTAAAGGATAAGCTCAGAGAATGGTGTCAACAGGAAGCAACCCAAAAGAACATCAAGAGACTAAGAGGTAAAATAAAAAGAACTCCTCTTTGCTGTGAAAATAACGATTTTCCAACAATTATAGGAAAATCAGAAGAAAAGAGGAGAAAGAAGAAGAGTCGAGGCTCATACAGTCGAGTTTCAGAAGACATCCATTCCGAAGAAGGAGAGCATGGTGGTCCAAGGGCAAGACCAGATCATACAAAACTGGACAAAGAACGGGAACGACGAAGAGTTCATCCCAAGGTTCAACTAGCTCAGCATCAAGGAGCACGGGGAGAACGACGTCCAAGAGAACATTTAGACGAGCCCATACCCAAGCCAACGAAAGTTTCAAGGACTGCAATTGTTGGAAGTGTGGAGCCAGAGGTCATATCTCACCCGATTGCCCTCAGAATCGTGAGATACGAATGTACGAAGCCACAGAGGATATCGTGGAAGCAGTCTACCATGGAAAGCTGGTACTAGTCTATCAGTTTGAGGACCTCGGATGAAAGCATCTACGAGGAAGAATTAAGAAGTGACTCGGACTCATATTCAGATGGATCTTCAACCGATTCTGACTGAAGAAGACAGGATTCAGACCACTGAAAACCTGTCCGGATTCTTTTCAATGATGACGATCTCGAATCGAACCATGGAAAGAATAATGCGACAAGATTCCAACCTCAGCCCATATGACGGATTCAGAATTGGCGGGATTGGACGAGTTCTTAACCAGATGGGACTCAACCAGAGAAGACATAACATCATCTACAAGGTAAGTGCAGGTGAGTTTGCAATTCCTATGGAACTTACTTATAATGTTATGGATATGCAATTAATTCCTAAAGAAGAAATTCCTGAGGAATTAAGCAGAATGAAGGAGGAAATCGCCATCACTATGAAATGAATCCACATAGGAGCCATTGTAATTAAGGCAACCTTCAAAGAAGGCATTGATTCTGAATTACATCTATCAATCACTGATAGAAGAATCAATAACCTTAGAGATGGTCTTCTTGGGACTATGGTAGGAAATTTATATGCAGGGAAGCTAATGTTTGACATACATCCCAGAATTTCCTATAACTTAGCTGACCAAGATTTTAGTAGAGTTCTAACCCTTCATCAGGATTTTAAAAGAAAAGATCTGATGAAAGAAGGGAACAGGCCATATTCTATAACTTATAGAATCTCTTATGCACTTTCCAATAGTCATCATTCCGACTTATTTCTCAGGAAAGAATATATAGAAATTCCTAGAATTTTCAAGGAATTTGCTAAAGTCATGACCCCAAATCCTACCCAGATTCCAAGGTTAGGAGGAGTAGACATACAAATAAGAGATCATCCAATTCTAGACAGATCAACGAGTGCTAGAATTGAGTACGCAAGCCTATGTCTTTTTCGAAAGACAGAATTATGACATATAAAGGGAAGGAGTTCATCAAAGATCTAACTCCTCAATCCATTGGGGTAGATAATATAAAGATTAAATGCCCTGAAGGATGGAAATAAATACGAGTAATATTTGATATCACTGAAAAGATTAACCGTTTTCCATGTGATGACTTATACTACTTGCAGCAGCCATCAATTGGAACCTACGAAGGAAAAAATTGAAATTGCAGGACACGAGATCAGAGTCTTAGGCACCGCCGGAAAAGACAATGGGGTTATGATTTTGGGATTAAGTTTTCTCGAAAATCATAAACCATGGGTAAGAAAGGATAATGGTATAGAATTTAATCTGAAGGGTCACACCATCAGAATTAAATGACAAGTCCATTTTCCATTTATATCTCAGTAGGGATAATATATGAACAATATAAGTCAGAATATTTTGCAGCTTATATTGATTCAGGATCAGGTATTTGCACGGCAAAAGCAGGAGTTTTCCCTAGCGAAGCTATGGAATCATTACCCATTATTGCAGGAAGAGATTTTTCCCAAAAAATCTTAGTACTAAGTAAGGGTATTCGACAAGCCAATGTCATGATCGGAGGTGCATTCGGTACACCTTGGTATAAGGTAAAAACGCCGTCTATTTACTTTCATGATACAGGAGCGGATATTTTGTTAGGAAATAATTTCATACAATCCTTTACAAAATATGTTCAAGATAACAAAAGAAATTTGTTAATATTTACCACAAGTTGCGGAAATGAGATACAGGTGTTGCGTAGAGAAAAGGCATTCAACAGGTTAATGTCTATATTATTTCGCAGCAAACGTGGTGATAATGATGCCAAACTAACCCGTCCAAAAATGCAGAATAAAAGAAAGTTTGGTAAGGCTTTGTTGTCTTTTAGGCAGCAAGGATTCGATGAAGCTTCTATTGAGGAAATTATAAACCTCAAAGAAGCAATGCAGGAAATGAAGTCATTAAATATAACTTCATTAGACATTGATGGGGAGACTAAATTGTCCCCCGAAAATGTCAAAAGACTTATCCAGAGAAACTTTAACGAGGATCCTCTGGCATGGTGGGATAAAAACAAGATCAAAGCTACTCTACAGGTAAAAGAACAATATAAATATGAGTATGTTCGATACAAACCCATCTTAATGAATATGTCGGATAAGAAAGATATGCATCAAATTATCAAGGAGCATATTGATCTTAAACTCATCGAGCCTGGTGTCTCAGCTTATAGTAGCCCTGGATTCTTGGTAAGAAACCACGGTGAAATAAAGAGAGGTAAACCCAGGTTGGTAATAAACTATCAAGGTATTAACAAAATAATACAGTTTGATGGTTATTACACTCCGAGTGGAGAACACTTAATTGATTGCATCAAAGGTGCTAAAGTGTTTTCTAAATTTGATTGCAAATCTGGTTTCTATCAGATAAGATGGAGAATGAGTCGAAGAAATTCACAGCATTCTCCACCCCACAAGGGCAATATATTTGGAATATTATGCCAATGGGGCTTTCTAATGCCCCTCAGATATTCCAAAGAAAGATGGATAATCTATTTAAGGATTATCTAGAGTTTATGTTCGTCTACATAGATGACATTCTGATTGCATCTCGAAATATTAAAGAGCATATTAAACATCTTGAAATATTTTCTGATGCATGTCACAGGGAAGGTCTAGTCTCTCTGAGAAAAAGGCTACTATCGCTGCTAACAAAATTGAATTCTTAGGAGTTCAAATTGATAAAGCAGGAATAGAGTTACACGAACACATTGTGGAGAAAATCCGCAATTTTCCTGATATATTAGAAGACAAGAAACAACTTCAGAGTTTCTTAGGAGTTGTAAATTTTACGGATATGTTTATTAAAGACCTTGCAAAATATAGAAAGGATTTTAGACCACTCCTAAAAGAGACTGAAAGCTCTAGATGGAAATGAGAAGAAATCCATACCAAGAGAATTCGTGAACTAAAGCAAGTCTGCAATAGCTTGCCAAAACTCGTGATACCTCAGGATGAGGATGAGCTGGTAGTCTACACAGACGCCAATGATTTTCGATGGGCATGAGTGCTCATGAGAAAAACAACTACGGGTCAAGAACCTTGTAGATACACATGAGGGTTGTTCACTGAACAACAAGCCAAACTTTGGCATATTAACGAGAAGAAATTCTTTGCAGTATGGAAAACATTAAAAAAAATGGCCTTTATTCTTACTTGTAAAGAAATTTGTATTAAAAGTTGATAATACTAATGTTAGGGCTTTTTAAAAAAAATAAACTTGAATCAAAAATTGAAAAAGCTCGTATTATCAGATGGCAAGCTGAATGTCAATATTATACTTATGATATTGATGTTATAAAATCTCATGAAAATGTTCTTGCAGATTTCTTGACGAGAGATGGAAGCATTTGAAGCGGATCCCATCATTACGAGATTCAGGCACCTCAGAGAAAACCTAGAGGAGCGATCAAAGCATTTTGGACAGCTCGGGATCAATGCATGAGCAGCTGGCCAAATACAACAGAGCGATGTGGACATGGTCCGCAACAATATGCGAACCTCCCATATAGCAATGACAGCACTATGGGAAACAATATTAGAGCCAATCAGGAAAGCGTCAGCTTCCCTGGTAAACAAAGAGAAATGTGCCCAAAAAGCTAAAGTGGTCACATATGAAGAAGCAGATTCAAGCACTGCTTCAAAGGAACCATTGTTGGATACCGACAAAAATGTTGAGCAAGAGGAAAGTCACATTTCCGAAAGTTCAAGTCAACCCACTGCCTTTGGGGTAAAAGAGGAAGAAATTGACCTTAGGCCAATGACAGGCACCTCTAAAGTTAATTCAGACGAGAAAGTCCTATCTACTGCCTGGCTGGACTACCAAGGAAAATGGGAACAACTGGTTTCCAAAAAGGGAATTAACCCTAGAAAAAACAGTAATCGAGACATCCGGGAGATACAACAGGGTATGGATGCTCGAAGGATCGAATCCATAAGAAGTTTGAAAATGGTATGACTTTGGAGCATTAGCATCTGTTCATACTACATCACCAGGGTTTCCGGAAATTGAAAAACTTCCAGGATGGATAAGTAGTGCGGTGCACAAATCATGGCAGAACAACCCGCACCTGTAAAGAGGAGATATTCTGGAGCTTAAGTTCATTTCAGCGGCACCAGAGATAGTTGGAAAAGGTTCTTATCTGTTCTTTCAATTTATTAAATTACAGAGACCTGATATGATTGCCTTCAACAGAGTTAAGTCTATGGATGAGAAGGCACCATTGGTATCTTCAATCAGCGAATATGAAATCTCCACCCGACGAGCATGGGGATTCTGGGTCTGTCTCACCGAGATAGAAAAGGTTAAATATCCGTTTAAAATATTCTCAAATAATTTAAATGGATCGTTCCTGGTTAATTCTTTAACAGTGAAAAGCACAGAGTTTGCGGAAACCTCCTTCGAAAAGAAGAGGTTACTCATCTGGGAAAACAAGTTGCCAGCAACCGAGTCTACCAGAAAAAAGGCATGCAACATGATGCATGTTGGCCAATGGGATAACCACATATGCCCATATTGTGCAGAATAGGAGAAACCCCTATTCGGTATAAAGATCCGGGTAACCCAAGAAAAATCCGGACCCGAACAGGACAAAGGGAAGAAACAGCCAAAAAACTTTCACAAGCCAAAGTAAGATTAGCTGGATGTAAAAGAAAGAGAGGTGTCGGCAACACTCATAATTAAAAGCCGACAAAGAAGGGCAGAGTAGCTGGCAGAAAGTGGCCGACAAGAGAAGGTGGAAAGTTGACAAAAAGCCACCTAACGCAATAATTCAAAAAAGGACAATAATGTAGCCGGTGGAAATTAAGGCCAAGTGACGAACGCAGTGACGTCACAAGGATTTAGAGGAAGATTGGAATCCGGGGCTGAAGTCCGCGGGCGCCTATAAATAAAGGAGTTTGAAGCAGATGGAAGGCATCGAAAATCCTCCCAACTCTTAATATTTCTCTTTCTGCAAATTTCCTTTGTGTTTGTAATAGTATGGGGTGCATCCCCCAGAGTTTTGTTTCCTCCATGAGGAACTAAGTGTCTGTCTTCTCCATTAGGGGAAATTATGTTTGAATAATATTTTTAATATTTCTTCAATAAAATCCAGGCTTCCAAATATTCCAAATACTCCGTTATATAGTTAAAACCTTTACCCCAAACCTTGATACATCCTAAGGTAGGAAACGAAATAGGATTGTGCTGTTTGCTGCTGAAGGAGACAAGAATCGGCGAACCATCGGTTGCGGCTGCGTGGTTGGAAGAAGTTCGTAAAAACCCGGAGCTTGAGAAACCCGGCAGCAAGGCGGTCAAACTCAAGGTATGGAGTTTTGTGCTTAATTGTATTATCGGAAGCATGATGGGCTGATATTGGACTAATGGTAATGAAGAAACTAAAATCTGGGGTCAAAATGAAATAAAGTAAAAGTTGGTAGGGTTAATTGAAGTTTGAAAAAGTCAAAATAATCTAAATGGCCTTAATTTGGTCAAAGATGGTTTCTAATAGCCTAAAATTGGAAATTGATTTCATAATGGCCCAAATGTGGAAATGGTGCCTTGTAATGGCCTAAAAAATTCATTTCCTCTTTCTTATATCATTCAAAGGCACATTACAAAGTGTTGGTAATGCCCTATATATATAGGCAAACCATATCACACGGAATTAAACGACTTGCTATGTAAATCAAACAAGTACCAAAGCTACGGAAATAATATAGTCTAAGTACATCCATAATGTGTTGGTGGTCTTGCTTGTGGGCCTTGAGCTCATGTGGGTCTCGGCACTTCTACTTCTTCATTAAGTTCCTTGGCACAAATTCTTCAATTAAATGGATTATCAATCTCGGCCCATTTTTATCCGGGTAGCTCAATTTCTGTTCCCACACCTCGGATTCATCGGATAGTATTTTGGCGATGGTGTTGAGGAACCTCTTGGCACGTTGCTTAGAGCAGGGTCCTTCCGGGATGCTAAGTGCTATAGTTCTGGCTCCCATGCCATCCCCACCCCCTTGGGAAGGTTGATCCATCAACCGATCAGCATTTTCCTCATTCCTCTCGAACAGTGACAGACCTGCAACATTAAAGACAGGATTAATATGACCATATTTTTCAGATAATTGTAATTTGTACGCATTATTATTAATCCTTTCTAAAACTTTAAATGGTCCATCTCCTTGCGGAGATAATTTGTTGCGTCTGCTCGCTGGGAATCGTTCCTTTTTTTCCAATTGAGCCACACCCAATCTCCGGGATCAAGCTTCAGTTCCTTCCGACCACGGTTGTTATATTTGGCATAACCTTCAGCAGCTTTGACTAGTCTGTTCCTTACATCAGCATGCATTTCTTTGATTGCTCGCCCCTTATCCCTGCCACTGATATTCAAATGCTCATTGCGAGGCAATGGCAACAAATCAAGCGGTGTCCGTGGGTTAAACCCGTACACAACCTCAAATGGTGACATATGCATTGCGCTGTGTACATGTCTATTATAGGCAAATTCAATGTAAGGTAAGCATTCATCCCAACTTTTACTGTTAGTAACAGTGATAATTCTAATTAAATTACCTAAAACTCGGATTTACTGCTTCAGTTTGCCCATCAGTTTGGGGGTGATATGCAGTGGAAAATAACAATCTTGTCCCAATCTCAGGCCACAAGGATTTCCAAAAATAACTTACAAATTTTGCGTCCCTGTCGGAAATAATTGTCCGTGGCACACCGTGGAGTCTCACAACTTCCTTGAAGAATATCTTGGCCACGTGGTGTGCATCGTTCGTTTTGGCACAGGGAATAAAATGCGCCATCTTCGAGAACCTGTCAACAACCACAAAATAGAATCTTTAGCCCGAGCAGTGCGAGGCAATCCCGAAACAAAGTCCATAGATAAATCAATCCATGGCCCCTCTGGTGCAGGTAAGGCTTGATAAAGTGCATGTGGCTTGGTGGTTGACTTGGCCCTCAAACAGGTAATGCACTTGTTGATGAAGTCAGTGACTTGTTTCTCCATTCCTGGCCAACAAAAACGTTCAGTTAGAACACTCATAGTTGCAATTCTACCAAAGTGACCCATCATGTCACCAGAATGTGCTTCCGTAATTAGAAGTTCTCTGATGGATCCTTTCGGTATACATAATTTTTTTTCAAAATAAAGAAAACCATTCAATTGAGAATATTCTTTAAAGGATATTTTATCGGTTTTCTTGTAGATCTCCCCAAAATCAGCATCTTGAGCATATAAGTCCTTTATGTGCTCGAATCCGATCAGATGCGTAGTTGCAAAAGCTGCGAGATTCAGTCTTCTTGATAAGGCATCAGCAATCACGTTATCTTTCCCCTTTTTGTAACAAATCACATACGGGAATGATTCAATGAATGAACTCCATCGGGCATGTCCACTGTCCTCGGATATGCTTCAGTGTCTCATGATCTGTGTGGATAATAAACTCTCTCCCTCGTAAGTAGTGTTGCCATGTCCGCAATGCTTGTACCACAGCATACAATTCCTTGTCATACGTGGAGTAGTTCAGTTGAGCTGTTCCAAACTTCTCACTGTGGTAGGCAATCGGCTTCCCATCTTGCAACAATATTGCACCCATGCCGGTTCCGGATGCATCGCATTCGATCTCAAATGGAAGGTCAAAATTTGGAATTGCTAATACCGGCGCACGGGTGAGTTTATTCATTAACTCTTCAAATGATTTTTGCTCCTTTAATCCCCATTGAATTGGAGCCCCTTCTTCAGCAATGAGGTCATTGGTGCGGCAATCACACTGAACTGTGGCACGAATCTTCTGAAAAACCCGCACATACCCAAAAATCTTCTTACTTCATTAACGTTGGTAGGTAATGTCCATTCAGAAATTGCTTTGATCTTGGACTCATCCACCTTCAGTCCATTTCCTCCAACGATGAAACCTAAGAATGTGACTTCAAGCACGTGGAAGGTGCACTTCTCGAAATTTGCATAAAGCTCGGCCTTCCCCAGCTTGATAATTTCCTGCACAACATGCTTTACATGATCAGATTCGTTTTGACTATAAATAAGAATGTCATCAAAATACACAACAACGAATTTTCCAATGAACTTGCTTAAAGTTTCATTCATGAGCCTCATAAATATGGATGGAGCATTAGTAAGTCCGAAGGGCATCACGACCCATTCATACAGTCCGAATTTGGTTTTGAAAGTTGTTTTCCATTCGTCTCCTGGCCGCATGCGGATCTGGTGATAACCGCTTTTCATATCTATCTTCGTAAAAATACTTGCTCCACCCAGCTCATCGAGCATGTCATCGAGTTGCGGGACCGGATGGCGGTACTTGATTGTAATTGCATTAACAGCTCGGCAGTCAATGCACATCCTCCACGTTCCATTTTTCTTCGGTACCAGCAATACCGGTACAGCACATGAAGATAGACTCTCCCGAACCCAGCCTTTGTCCAACAGTTCCTGGACTTGCTTTTGGACTTCTTTCGTCTCCTCGGGGTACATGCGGTATGCAGGCCTATTCGGAACTGACGCTCTTGGTACGAAGTCAATCCGATGCTCTACACCTCTCAAAGGTGGTAACCTTGCTGGCAGTTCTTCCGGAAAAACACCCATATTGTCTTGGAGCATCCTGCGAAAATTATCAGGTACATTGTGTGTAGCAAGAGAGTTCTTAGAAGTTTCTTCAACTGGTTTAACAAAAGCTAGGAAACAGTGACCTCGTAAGGGTGCTCCTCAATAGCTGCTTCCAGTTCTTGCTTTGTGAAAAGCAAGCATCGATCATGACCTGTCAAGGATAAAGGAGATGGAATAGAATTATCAGAATCAATTATAATCCCTTTACCTCTCTGTTTTCTCTTGAACTCCTCTTCCTCCTTTCGGATGTTTTCCACTAAATTCCGATGGTCGATCTTAACGGTTTTCGGCGGTAGTGACTTCATCATAATTCTGCTTTGGCCATTGCGGAAAGAGAGATCATTCTCTGTGCCTCTATAGATGACTCGTTTGTCGTACATCCAAGGTCGTCCCAATAACACATGACATGCGGTCATGGGCACTACATCGCATAAAATCTCCTCTGAGTAAGGGCCGATGGTAATTGGCACCCTGGCTTGCTTCGCGACCTTTGTAGTCCCGTGCTCATTCATCCAGTGTAGATGATATGGCTTCACATGATCTTGCATTGGTATTCCTAATCTACGCACAGTATACAGGCTTACAGCATTCACACAACTACCATTGTCTACAATAAGAGAGGCTACATTGCCCTTTAATTTACAATGATAGTGAAATAAATTCTCTCTCTGTTCCGGTGCATTGTTGTTGGATTCATCAGCTTTGTCAGTGGTCAATGCCCTCATGGCAATGAAATTCGTCACATACTCTTCTTCATCTTCTTCCAAGACTACTCGGCTCAAATCGCCCTCGTCTGGATACTGTTCATAACCACCATCTTGTTCTTCATGCTCAGCTTTCTCTCGCTCTTCATCAGAGTCAATTTCTTTCCAAGTTCCCGGTTCAATCATAACCATTCGCCTTTCTCTTCGCGGACAATCTCGAGAATAGTGACCTTTCTGTCCACACTTGAAACAGGTGACATCCTTGACGTCCCGCTTGGGCTTATCCCTTTCATCTTTCCTGTATCGGTATGGATCCTTGAAATCTTTGCCCATCTCAAATGCTTTGGGCCTGTTGGGCCTGTCATCCTTAGGTGTATTGGGCTTTCCGTATCGGTAATGGGGCTTCGACGGATGTTCATTTGACCTAGTTGTCCAATATTTGGGGGTATTTGAAATGATCGTGGACTTAACCGGTCTATCCCTCAGTTGGCGATCAATCTCAATGGCTAGCTGTACCAAATGTTCCAAACCAGTGTATGTCCTTAATTTGATTTCTGCTAGGACCTCTCTTTTCAATCCTCTTTTGAACCTAGCTATCAGTAGCGGTTCATCCTCATTGATCTGGGCTCTCATCATGAGGCGTTCCAAGTCCTTGTAGTATTCGTCCACGGTTCGGTTACCATGCACACAAAAATTAACCTTCATGTACAAGTCATCAAAATAACTACTAGGAACAAACCTCTTTTTCATTGCATGCATCAGTTTGGCCCATGTAGAAATAGGGGGAAGTCCTAGACACTATCCGTCGTGTTGAATTTTCTGCCACCAAGTCAGAGCATAGTCCTTGAATTCACAAACGGCAAGTTGGATCTTTGTGAACTCGTTGTATTGTTGGCAATCGTAGATCAGCTCAATAGATTGCCTCCAATCGATGAATTCCTCTGGATCATTCGTGCCCTTGAATGCCGGAATTGTGAATTTGATTCCTCGAAGATCAGCTTCTAGTCGGTTGTGCTCAACAGGTGCTCGATGTATGTCCTCTTCCTCGAAATCGTCTTCGGGAAGGTCCACTGGAGGGGGATTTATGTTTAGCTTCTGCCGAATGGGTTAATGTAATGGTGGTCTTGGAGCTACTGCTGGGGCGGCAGGTGCCCGGAGGTGGTGGTGGATTCTGGAACTGAGTATTTGTTGGGACCTGCGGCCGAGGTGGCGGCGGTGGTTCTGTTCGTGGGCCTCTGGGCCTTGTTGTCTGTTGTATGTTCCAAATTGTAGTTCCCTCTCCTCAATGGTTGCATCTGCTTTTATCATGTCCGATCTGTTCACTCCACTTGTGCTTCCGGGAGTGACATTGGGAGGTCATAGAGTATGATAGAAAGCTTCCTCAAGCCTGCGCTCAAATTGTTGCATGACTCGAGTCTGGAGCGCCTCTCCTCATAAGGAATTCCCTCTCGCTACTTCGGTAGCTAAGGTGTCTATGCGCTCAGTGATTTCAGTGACTCGCGCCTCAGTTTCATCTACGGTTCGGCGCATGGAATCAAAATCAGACCTTCGGGCTGTGGTCTCGGATAACGCCTGGATGACGGCCATGATTTGGTCAAATCTTTGATCAGTACCTCCTGCCATGTGAAATCAGAAAAAGAAAAGAAGACTAGATATATGTATAGGAGGTTAGTGAAAAATATACACAAATATGTAGAGTGATCTCACAAGTGTATCTCTCACAGTCGGTCCTAAATTCTCGTCTAGTTGGTTTGGTTCCAGTAAGCCAAGTAGTGCTCAGTCGTATCAACCAACAATGTATGAATAGAGAGAAAGAAGTAATGGACGCACAGTACAAGAATCAGAATGCAATGTTCGACTCTATCAACAACAGCTGGAATATGTGGAATGCAATGCACATAAATTATGTTCACAGTTTTAATCGGTAAATGCAATCCAATAATTCCAAATCCTCACAGTATAAAGTGAACTCACCAAAGTTTGAAGAGTGGTAGCTCACAACACTCGACTCCCAATAAATAATATTTAATACACACACTATAGTCCTAAATAAAATTCCCAACTAAAATACCCAAACACTTGATATATTGTTAAGAGCAAATAATTCAGGTGAGTGATGGATGGGGCTCACAGGTGTATCAAATTTCTATTTCTTTTCTCTTTTTTTTAACTTCTTTTGTTTTTTTTCTTTTTTTTTTTGAAACGTTTTTCTTTCTTTTTTTTGTACTCTCTCTCTCTCTCTCTCTCTCTTTTTTAAAAAAAATCTGTCCGTGCAAGAGGATGGGAGTTAGGAAATTGTAGTTGCGGGTGGGGTCCACGGTACAAGAGAGACAACAAATTGGATTTTGAAGATAATTAATGCGACTGGGTCCCACGGTTGAGGAAATCTTACAAATTTGCAAATTCAAGTAGTATTATTCATGTGGGGCTCTCGGCACACAATTTCTTCACCAATTTCAAACACTCAAGTGAACAAGGGAGTACAACATTTATTGCAATGACCCCTCTATTCAACCTAACAAGAGACTTTTGAGGTCTTAAAAAAAAGTACTATCCCAATTTATTTGATATCTGACTACACTTGTAGACTTTTGGTTCCCAATCAAATCAAATAAAGTTTTGGCCAAACTCTGGTCGAGGACAATTTATGAGGAATATATAAATATATATTATTATATTGGAAATACACAGCAGCTAAAGGGGATTGGATCAAAATTTTGGATGCCAACATTTGAAGCTCTCAAACAACACTCATAATCACTCATTTGGAATTTTTGGAAACATATTAGCCAATTAAACACATAAACAAGATTCCAAATGCACACATACACATATGAGAGGTCAAATATTTGAAAACTAACAACAAACACAAGAAAACACAAGATCAAGAAGCAAAAGATGAAGATTTTCGGATTTTTGCACAAGAATACACATAAACTTCAAACTAGCATAACTTTTTCATCCGAACTCGGATTTGAGCAAACAATATATGAAAACTCATCTACTCGACGAGAGGATTCTAAATATATGCTCAGATTTCAGAGATTCAAACCGACCAGTTCAGAAAACGTGAAAACAGATTCTGCACAGATTTGTATTTTGAGAAATATTAGCCAAGAATTTCAAAAATTCATAGAAAATGATTTCCTTGACCAAAAATTTAGAATTTTATATGAATCTTTATGTAATTTACCCAATGAATCCAAATATCAACTCAGATTCAGGAAATATTCAAAGGATCAAAACGGATCTCAGATGAACAGTAACCAGCGGGCTATTTTTTTTATGAGTTTTTGATTAAGGATGAAAGATATGGAAGAATAAAGGTCTAATCTAGGCTCTGATACCAAAATATGCCATGGATCTGGATTAGACACAATATTCTATGATGAACAAGATGATGAACAAAGATGAACAAGGATGAACTCAAAATGAAAATAAAAGGATAGGTTGAGATTTCCTTTACCGAAAGCTTAATCTTGGAACAATGGACACACTAAATGAGCCACGATTCCCTTGATCAACAATCTTCAAGGTGTCGATACGATCAAGCCCATCTCAAGCTTGAAAGGAATTGCACCAACAAGGGAGAAATTCAAGATGACCTTCTAAATGCTCTCGGTTATCACCAAAGAGAAAACACTCAAATTTTTTGTATCATTCAAAGGTACATCACAAAGTGTTGGTAATGCCCTATATATAGGCAAACCATATTACACGGAATTAAACGACTTGCTATGTAAATTAAACAAGTACCAAAGCTACGGAAATAATAAAGTCTAAGTACATCCATAATGTGTTGGTGGTCTTGCTTGTGGGCCTTGAGCTCATGTGGGTCTCGGCACTTCTACTTCTTCATTAAGTTCCTTGGCCCAACATCTTCAATTAAATGGATTATCAATCTCGGCTCATTTTTATCCCGGTAGCTCAATTTCTGTTCCCACACCTCGGATTCATCGGATAGTATTTTGGCGATGGTGTTGAGGAACCTCTTGGCACGTTGCTTAGAGCAGGGTCCTTCCGGGATGCTAAGTGCTACAGTTCTGGCTCCCATGCCACAAGCAGTCAAACAGGTCACTTCCTTGTTACTATACAATAGCCCCATTATACCGGTACAACATATGTACGGGACAAACACCATTTTTAAAAAGGGAACATAGTAATGCGCAAACTACTGCATACCTGCAAATGCGATTGTTATAAAGCCACCATTTCCATCTTTGCCAACCGCTGCCGATATTGAAACCTTCCACTTGTTTTTATTATGCTTGCTATCAATCTCAATAAGCGGCCGACAGCCATTTTTAAACCCATCAACGCAGGCTGCGATTGCTATGAAAACCTTCCTAAACTTTCCGGTATCTTCGTGCACTTCCAAGTCAGTGATGCTTCCTGGGTTCGACGCCATCAACCTATTGCAAAATACACGGATCTTGTCAAAAGAGTAGTAATCGTCTCCATGCAATTCTTTCATTGCAACCTCCCTTCCATTCCAGGCTGTGCGGTAGCTAATTTCGACTTAAAAAGCGGCGTGAATTTCATCCACAGCCCTATTCAGTTCGTAGTTAGGATCCCGCCTCAACTTCTCCTTTATGAATGCGGCAACCCATGGAGCATTCGCCTTCGGATGTGTCCTTGACTGGAGATTATTTACGCCACATGTATGAGTCAAAGTACATGTGCGAATGGCAAAGGACTCGTCGGACTTGTGGTGTGATGCATACACCCGCCGTCCACATTCTTCCATGGAACATTTCACAAGAATTTTCTTCGTATGGTTAATCACATAGTAGTATTGGCGCCAAACCGCAATACAATGATTTTCTAGCACCATGTGGAACTGTTCCGCATCCTTAAACCTCTGTCCTTTTCCTTTTATTGCATCGGCCCATAGCAGTCTCATATCTTTGTTGTCCTCCCCTATATCGTCATCGATTTCCTCCTCCGCTTCATTGTCCAACCTGCGGTACACGATATAACCATCAATAGCACCACCGCCACGTAGAGACAATACCAATATTATGCATGAACAAAACTAAACATTGCACTATTATAGGACACATACATGATCGTTCCCTGCATCACCTAATACTACATTACTCTATGCGAAACACCATAATATATGAATGGAAAACACAACAATTGCATAAGTGGTATACACTACTGTAATAATTCCTCGATTGTGATCCACCATATTTCTAAAATCATGTTTCATGTACTGCATACGTCCCAACACTCCTATCATTTGTATGCGCAACACAAATACTCATTGAGTCAATAAGAACTCATTTCTGCTAACCAATACAATACCAATGTGCGATAAAAAAAACTAAATACCAGTTCCTAGCATTCTAATACCATTGTGTATTTTGTTTAACACAAAACTCACCTCTGTCCCTCGTTTGCAGCTTCCCTGTTCATCAACCTCATCTTTCCAAAAGCTTGACCCTTTGCTCGATTCAAACAGAACATTCTTCTTATATCTTATGGGAACAAGATCTCCATCGTGCAGTCCCCGTCGGGCACCTCAAAAAGCAAGCTCATCGTCGTTGGAGATACGTCCACCCATTTCTCCTCCAACTTCGCAAACAAATCGGCCATAAGGTCGTCGTCCCTTACCCGTAGAAGATGAACCTCGGAGTTGTAGTGACAGAATAATATCATCTCTTCCCCATTTCCCGTGCCTTCACTGCCGCTCGCCATCCCCCTTCCGTTCGGACGTTGTCCCTTCGAAAACCCTAATCGATGTTGCTGCCCTTACCCAAAACCCTTCCCTTCACCTTACTGTCGTCTCCTCCAACATAAAAAGCTTCAAACCCTAAACTCTACAAACCCTCCTCGTCGCGCGGTTGCCCTCCCGAAAACTCTTCGCCTCTTCCAAAATCCACAACCGACGACGAAAGTGAAGCCTTAGCCCTCCGACGAAGCTTCCCCAACAATCGCCCTGCCCCTACCCATGTTTCTCCACCGCGAGCTTTCTCCCCTTCCACTTTTGATTTTGTCACATGTTTGAGAACCTCGTATGCGTTTTCTGCCAACTTTCCCTGTCACATCACCTACAAAAAGTGGGGGTATTTTCGACATTTCGCAATTACAATATGTGTTCCCTTTAGTTTAAAATGGTGAGGTACTGAAGTGGAATGTATTTGGCAGTTGGGTACTAATACAGAAGAAAAATGGTATGCTGGTACTGATCTTACACAACTTTTGTCTTGGGGTATTTAACTCTCAAAACCCATAATAATAATAATAATAATAATAATAATAATAATAATAATAATAATAATAATAATAATAATAATAATAATAATAATAATAATAATAATAATAAATTAATTATTATTATTTTAGGTGAATACCAGGGTATCCTCAGACCACATTGGACCCAAGACTAATCCCTCGAGTATCTGCAAGGGTAATTAAGAGCGCCTCCCCCAAAGCAGTTTTTTGCATACACAATGCTCGAACCCAAGACCTTGCTTAAGCGACTAGAGCCCCCATCCACTCAAGCCAACTGTTGTTGGTCATTAATTATTATTATTATTACATAAATATTTTATTTTTAAAATTTTTAATAAAATATTTATATCTTTAAGTTCATAAATTATTATATTTTATAATTTTTATTTAAAATAAATGATAAAATAATTTAATTAAAACCATCTTTTTTTTATAATGTTAAAACCATATATATTTTTATTTCTTAAAAATATAAACATCTTTTATCTTTATTTTATAATTGTCTTTAATGGGGGAAAGGAGGATAGTAAACTATTTTCTATTAAAATGATAAGAAAATACAAAAATATATTGTGGTCATTTTTTTTCTACCTTTCCATATTAAAATAATAAGAAAATACAAAAATAAAATAAGAGTAGTGATGACAATGATACCCGAAAACTAAGCCAAATTTGGAGTTATATGGGTCTTGGTTATTTATAGTAACCGATCCGGACCCCAAAGAATGGGTTCAAATCAAGCTCGACGTTATGGTGTGGATGGAAGCGGACGTGTTTTTATACCGTTGATCAATTTTCATTTTCTAATAATTGAGATCATTTGTAAGGTTAATTTCGTAATTTTAATTGTTATCCATTTTCCATTAATTGGAACATTGCAAAATTTAACACTATTCACATACGCACTTTGACTTAAAATTTTATCATAGTTATACAAGTTAAAATATAGCCAAGTGAGATCATGTTAGATTCGTCTCTTCGAGTAGTTTTTAAATATCAAACTTCTATAATTTATACTTGTATCGAATTTGAGTTATTAATGATTTAAAATGTGCATTGGACTGCATGAACTGTGAGTCCATTTCAATTTTTGAAAAACGGAGGGAGTACTATTTTGAAAAAAAATTTGATTAGAGGTGGAGGTCTATCTTTTTTTGTTTTTTAAACCAGTGTTTGGTGAATAACGTCTGTTACAAAATAATTTTTCGCAGGCACAAGGCTTGAAACCGAGATATTATTTAAGTGAGTAGAATTCTAATTCACTCAAGTGAATTGATGTTGTTTTTTAAAACCAATTTTATTTTTTTAGAAGCGGAAGCGGTAGTGGGATCCCATCCCATACAAATTACAAAGTATTGTACTAATAAATATGAGGAATAAGGAGCCGAGGAAAAAGATATGAACTTGACCGCTTGCATAGTCACACCCCTTTTCTAAACCAGTTTTGAAAAATGCATAGTATCTACTTTCAAAGAAGAAAAAGATTTAGACACAAATAAAGCCTCTACTATAATTTATAGTTCAGGACTATTAATACTCCCTCCGTCCCGCGAAATGTGGCCACTTTCTTTTTGGGCACGGTAATTTAGGTAGTGAGGTTTAGTAGTTATATTGGTGTAGGCATTTTATGTTTAAGATACTAATGAATTTTGATACTGTTTATTGTTCAACTTTGACTTAATATTATGTAATGATACAATTAGAGGAAAATATTCAAGTGTGATTTTGTTAGAATCGTGTAATCGTGTAGTTTCATAATATATATTTTATATAATTTTTGTTTGTACCAATTTTGAAATATTAAGAATTAAAGAAATGCTAAGGACTTTGTGTAGAAAAGTAAAAGTGCATTGGAATTTGTGCAGAATAGTAAAGTGAACAATTTTAATGTGACTAGCCTAACCCGTCCGCGCGATGCGCCGGGCTTAGATTATAATGCTGAAGGAAAAAATAATTGAAAAAAACATTATTTTTAATAAATAGCATTTTAATATTATAAATACCATGCATATTAAAATAAATGTATTATGAATTGTTAGTTCAAGACCAGCTGATACGCATTCAATTGCAAGCAGAACACTGGTTAATTGAACAGTTAACTGCTAAGTCGCTATCTCTGCAATACTTGGGGTAGGTTTTCGCTTATTGGCTTCAAATACCTCTTTAAATTGAGCTCGGCATGATTAGTACTACCCGCTCGTGCAATCCCCCTAGGCTCATATTATAATTTTATGTAGGAAAAGTTGTAAGTGATAGATTAAAATGGCCGATTGAATATCACATTACTTTTTTTTTTTCCAGGGGTAAAATCACACTACTTTAATTATTAATATAAATACATTTAATGAAAAAGTATATGAAAAGTAAAAAAAAATAATATTAGATTTTATTTGCTTATAACAAAGAAAAAATTATAAAATCTTATATATATATATATATATATATTGTGAAAGAAAATAAATTTTATACGGATACAGTAAAATTTCCATGCATACAATATTTAATTTATAATATTTATTATTAGATGTGGCCCTAAATGGGCCAGTTCGCGGGCCGCTGCCCGCGAGCTGACCTCTCATCTAATAATTAATTTATAAATTAATTATATAAAAATATTATTTATATAATTGAGACATAAACAATCTTATTAGTAATTTATTAATTAAATTATTTCCTATAATAATTACATTATTGTAAACTTATTTTTTAAATTCATTTATAAGGTATGTATATTTCCTCTCCATTTTCAAGATTCCTAGGGGCGTGGCTGATGCATTGGAAAAAATCAAGAGGAGGTTCTTTTGGAATGAGGCCGAAGGGACTAGAAAATTACACACCCTGTGCTGGGAAAATATTTGCCGTCCTAAAGTGCAAGGAGGGTTAAGTATTTGGAATGTACAGAAATTCAATGAAGCCCTGCTTCTCAAATGGCGTTGGAGATTTGGTAAGGAAAACGTATTGTGGAAAAAGGTAATTGACCAAAAATACTATGGTGGCCAATCACCCTTGATACCTGGTATTAAATGTAGTAGGTCTCTCTGGGGAAACATATGTAAGGCTTGGGAATGCCAAAGTAACCCCGTGGACAGGGGTGGCTTTACAATTGGTGTGGGCAATGGTATGTTAACAAGATTTTGGTATGACATTTGGGTGGAGGGTGGCAGGCCGTTGAAGGAAAGCTTCCCTAGATTGTACACTTTAGCTGTTAACAAGGAAGGGATGGTGGCGGAAAATGGCTACTGGACAGGGTTAGTGTGGGTCTGGGATATTCGTTTAAGGAGGAATCTTTTTGATTGGGAAATAGAAGTTTGGAATGATTTTTTACGAGCTCTTAGTAAGCCAAAGTTGTGTAGGTTCTTGGAGGATAGGGTTATTTGGAGGAATGAGGGGAATGGTAGATATACAACGTCATCTTGCAGGTTTGTGGAGATAGATGGGGCGGAGGCTGTGATGAAACGGGTGTGGCAAACTCTCTGGAAGACCAAAACTCCAATGAAGGCAAAAATGTTGACATGGAAGGCACTTAACCAGGCGTTACCTGTTAAGGAAGAGCTTATAAAGAGGGGCTGCCTTCAACCGTCCAACGCTCTTTGTGGATGCTGTGGGAGGGTGACTGAAACAATGGATCATTTGTTTAGTAGGTGTGAGCTTGCAAATTCATTGTGGTATAAAGGAACGGCATGGTTTGGAATGAAGTGGGCGAGCCCTGGCAATATCTCCAGTCTTATGAAATGGCGGTTGGGTGGTGCTAACTTGAAAGGATGGAGGGAGCTGTGGCACGTCACAGGCTTGGCGGTTGTTTGGACAGTATGGAAGTATCGTAATGATGCAGTTTTTAATGGGAAACAAGTGGTGGTGAAAGAGGCTGTTGATGAGCTACAGTGGAGAGTTCTCTTTTGGTGGAAATCTTTCTCAAAAGGAGCAGAAATCAATTCTTTGGGGTTTGTGGAAATTTGCTGGACTCCTTGTCTCAGGTTCGAAAGGTAAGGGTGCAAACAACACGGAGGGGACTAACATGGATTCGACCAACTAATGGATAGTGGAAAATAAATACAGACGGGTCCTCATTTGGGAATCCGGGTTCGGCCGGGATCGGAGGAGTCATAAGAGACGAAGGGGGAAAGGTCATCTTCATCCTATCCGACCACATTGGAGTGGCGGATTCGACAGAGGCGGAATTAAAAGCTGTTGGGCGTGTGTGTCAAGCACTTATGCGAGATCAAGGCTTCCCTTTACCAAAATTAATTTTTGAATGCGATTCGATTAACATTGTGAAATGGTTGGAAGACCCGGGGAGTGTACCATGGAGATTCTGGGAAGTAGTAGGTCCTATTGTCTCGATAATTAAATGCGCTGGAGAGGTGCGGTTCCAACATATTCTAAGGGAACGAAATGAGCTAGCTGATTCTTGGGCAAGATATGGTGCTTCCGGGGAGGGCAAACTAGAGGAATGGTATTAAACGTGCGATTATAAGTAAGGATCATTGTTTAGGGCGGATGGGAGTATATGGTGGTTAGTTGCTCTGTTGCTGATTGGTGTTGGAATTCAAGGAGGGTGGAGATGCAATGTCTCAAAGAGACTTATGGGGCTGGTGCCACTGGTGCTGTTATGGGATAGTGAATAAGCATGTGTTGCTTTAGAAAATGAAATGCATTGGTGGACAAGTAGTCGAAAAGTGGTGCTGGAGGGGCGAGAGGCTTAGATGATTGGTTATGAACAAGCTATAGGAGGCAAGGCGGTGAAGGATAACTGTCCTCGACGACGGTTGCGGCTTGGTTTACTTACTTTTTCTTTTTTGCAGGTAAATGCGATCACTGGTGTTCCTCGGAGAAGGCTTTGTAATGCTTTTGGATAATGCTATTGTGGTAGGGGTTTTGCGGTGTTACATCTCTCAACGCTGGTGGAAGGCCTGAGGCATGGGACGGGTCCGACTATTAGTAATGAAGAGTCTGAGCTAGCGAGAGTTACACTTGGGAATACAGGTGTTGTTGCAGAAGCGGAACACGGGAGGTCAGTAAGTTATAGGTGGAGCCATTGGCGGGAGGGATCAAATCTGAGAGCTGCCGGAGGGATGCTGCTGTATTGGCGGGAGCCTGAAGGGAGAGTAACAATCTGGAATTGGGAATGGGATAATATTTTTTCATTAAGTCGGTCGATGCAATTCCAAAGAGCAACGAATTAGTCCGAACACATTGTGAGCCTGGCTAAAGAACTTCCTGGGGTAAGGGAAGACCTCTTGTACGGTAACCATCAAGTCGAACGTCAAACAAAACCGGTGAGATCTGAATTTCAAACTTCCTTTGATGTGTGAATATGTGATGCTCTTCATGACATGCTTAAACTTACTCTATCACCCATATTGAGATTGCTATTATACACTCCGGTGCCTTGGAAACAATAAGGGCGTTAGGGTATAAAACTTCCTACTATACTCCTTCACCCCCCAGAGAGCCTCCTTTAAGCCTAATCGGTTCACCCTTCGTGTCTTATCTTTTGGTTCGCACCTGATCCATTGCCCCTTAGTATCCTTGCCAGTTTGGGGATTGATTTTTTTTCGGGATCTTTAGGCTGCACCCTTAAATTCTCACATGAAACTCTTTTGTGTTGCAAATAGCATTGGGTTTTGAAGGGTATTAGTCTGTCTTGCATGTGTAAGTATGTTTCCACAAGTTGAAAGTTTTGGTTGATTGGGGAGATGGATCAAGGTTTAGAAAGAATGAAGTAGGATCTCGGCAGTTGGCTCCAAAAAAAAAAAAAATGGAAATGTTGAAAAAAGAAGTAGATAAAATGTAGATTGGTTTGAGGGTGGGCTTATTTCCCATTGAGAGTGGAGATTGAGCATCAGATGTGGTTTCACTAATTCATACTCTTTGTAATATGATCGGACGCCTGTTTGTTGAATGCTCTTATTGCAACACGATTTGATGTTTTGTGTGATCATTTTTGGGTGGATCCTCATTTCCCATTAGCTGTTCCCCAATTCTTGCAACTTTTGTTCATGATGACTCTTCTATCCTTTTTCTACCTAGCATCCATTTTCGTTCTTGTTTCGGCCTTGATTTCTCTTAGCCTTGCCCCTTCTATGCGCCTATTGTTTCCGATGCACCGGTGTTAATAACGCTTAGCAGGGGAGATGTGTGTGGTACGTAGCAAGTTTTTGGAGTGTCATGTTGACTCACATATCAATTGAGAAGCGTCATGGTTAGTTTTCAAATGAAAAGTTAAAGCACTCATGGACGTTTGGAGCTTATATCACCCCATGAGTTATCTGCCCCATCTGATCTTGAGTTTGTAATACTGATTCTTAATGGTCTGAAGTTTAGATAGTGGATTGCTCTGTGATACGACAATGCATAAGAGTGCCATTGTTTCTTTTCTTTGATGATTAGTGTCACACCTCTTCAAAGGGTCGGTAGTAGTGTTCTGGATTTGATTATGTTGGACTTTGTCGTCGGCGGTCTGTATTTGTACGCCCGGTTGGGCTGTTTTTTGTATAATGAAAATTTTCTTTTCCCTCAAAAAAAAAAATGTATATTTAATATTGACATTAATCAAATTAGGTTATAAAGGTATAAATTTTTATAATCACTATCTATTTTTTTATATAGATATTAATAATTTGATATTTTAATGCAAGCATTTATTAATTTATCTTTTAGTTGTTTATTTGATACCTAATTTACATTCATTTATAGTTAACTATTTAATTTTTGTAATATATTTTACATACTTTTCTAAATATTCTGATGTATGAGAGAGAATGTTGGAGAGGTGGTTTTGAAATGGGTGAAAAAACAGAAGTGAATATGTGTATATAGTACTATATTATTTTAATACAGATAATATAATATATAATAGATGGATTATAATAATTTTATCCATTTAATCCGTTGAATATTATTATATAACCATTTTTTTTAGTAAGTTTATACTTTAATTTTATATCAAACCTTCTGTATTTATCAGAGTGACAATCATTCAGATTAGATAATAAGATAACTATAATAATGTTTATAGTTGTTTTATGCTTTAATTAAAATTAAAATTATAAATCATATTCAATCCATAAATTTTAAATCGAAGTTTTGGTAGATCTAAAATTCGTATTTAGAGTATGATTTATTATATTCACTAATTAATTTTTAATATTAGATATATTAATAGATACCCGAGCCATTTCAACTTAAATAGTTGGAATATTAATTTGATTTTGATTCCCTCCTATTGTCTTCTTTTACTTTTAATTTTTAATTAATGATATAATATAAACTGTTACTTATATTTGATTTATGACCATATATATGGGATTTTTCCTTTACAATTAATTATGGTCTAAATGCCATAAATGTAACTTTTTTTTGGCAAAGTTATTATGTAATAATAACATATTGTTTTATGAATCAGATAATGTATAATTTTCTTTTGCACGTTCTTAATATATATAAATTTAAGTGTGAAAGTAATTAGTAGTAATGACGTCATTCCTCATAATTCAAATTCAAATAGATTTAATTTTAAAAATAAAGTATAAGTTATATCCTCAAACTAAATCTATTTATGTGATAAATTAGAATGGTATGTCATCCACTTAAATTATTCATATTTGGAAGTTATAATTAATTATGATATACCTGCAATAAATATAGTTTTTTTTAAAAGGTAATATAGAATCGAACAATATATTACAACCATAAAAATATCAATCAATTTATCCCCAAATTGTTCAGCAAAAAATATTTATCGCCAAATTAAATCGATTTATGTGTACAAAGTTAAATGGTGGGACCAATATTAAACAGTTCATATTTGATAATTATAATTAATTATGCTCTACATATAATAAATGTGATTTTATTTTTTTTTATTTTTTTGGCAAAGAAGTAATATTTTTTTTGGCTACACAGAAGTAATATTGAATCTATAATTTTGTTTTGTTATTTTTTTGCAAATGCATCCTGCAATAATAAACTATTGTTTTGTGACTCGGATAATGTATAATTTTCTTTTGCATATTCCTAATATATAAATCTAGATGTGAACGTAATTAGTAGAAATTATGTCATTATAGACAATTCGAAATCGGATTTAATATACGTATCTATAAAGGATTATTATTTATTAGTTATATCTCAAAACTAAACTCATTTATGTGTATAAATTAAAATGGTATGGTGTCAATATGAAAACAATTCATATTTTTTATGACGTTACTTACACAAATGACATAGAATGACAAATGCCTATAATGAAATAAAAATGGCTCCGATTAATTCTTCTAAAAATATATTTTCCAAAATACATCACCCACCAATACTCCCACTAGTATTGTCCAGATTCATTTTTGCGGTCTTTATCAAATATTCTGCTAAATTTTAGAAAGTGCATATAACCATCCATGGTTAATGTTTTAAAATTAATTTTGATTTTTGAATTAGTTACACAATTACCTTTAAATGAGCCAATAATATGTATAATTAGCTCGAAATCATAGTATAAATATAGTCTTTGAATTGTGATTTCATTTGAAATAGTAAAAAAAAATTCTTACCAAACAAAAAGGAGTGTTTTAGATTATTTACAAAAAAATGTATAGTTAAAATATTATGTGGGAATAAATATGATCCAATAATATATCTAAAAATATGAGACACAATCATGATAAATTATATGCATATTCTTGTTTTACAGACTATTTTTCTTTTTTCATTTTTCTCTTTACTTTTCTTTTATATATAATTATTAATCTTATTATTAATTTCATTTATTTGTTTCATTCGCTCGCGCCATGCACCGGGCTCAAATTATATGTTATGTAGAAAATTTTGTATGTGATAATATATTAAAATTGCCGATTAAACATTACATTAATTTAATTATTAACAGTATATTTAATAAAAAAAAGTGTAATGTCGTTCTCATTCCGAGAATATATACATAAAGGAACTAATAGATATATACTGTGAATGAATAAATGAATAAAGATCATTTATCATACCAATTAAAATCATTCACCACGTCATATACTTTTGTCAGTATGATTTCATAAATAAATAAGAGTTATTTCAGCTTGTAAGCATTATTGATAGATAAAATTATAAATGATTTCAGCTCCTAAAATCCGACTCGGTTTCTGTCCAGAATAGACTAATTCTGGATATCCATATATGCTAAAGAATGAGGACAGAAATGATACATACTGTTTAATGAGATTTGTTGTCATTTTAATGATATATGTTTACATAGTATTCTAATCTAAATACCATATCACTTCTGGATGTCCAGAATCTGGATATAAACTTAATCGCCTAAAATCATTCAGAATGTAATTACTTTGTTAGCATGATTTCATAAAAGAATAAGAGTCCGTTTGGATTGGCTTCTAGGGAGGTGCTTTTAGCTTTTGCTTCTGCCAAAAGCACTTCTAGTAGAAATTAGGTGTTTGTTTTGGCTTTTAAGAAAAAGCAAAAGCACCTCGAAAAGCGAAAAAAGTGCTTTTAGGAGAAGCAGCCCAGGGGTGCGAAGCAGCCCAGGGGTGCTTCTTCTAAAAGCAGAAGCCAAAAGCACATCGTAAAATGTGCAAGGACTTAAATACCCCCACTACTTAATATAAATTACACTATAAATATATCTTATTATCATATTAAGTATGATGTCCTTTTTGGTAATTACCACACTGTAAAAGCACTTTTCATTTTTATTCAACCAATCATATTTTTTAGAAAAAGCCGCTTTTCAAACATTTCATCCAAACACAAAAGTTACATGCTTTTGCTTTTGACTTCTGCTTCTACTTTTGGCTTCTACTTTTTTCAAAAGCCAATCCAAACAGGCCCTAAGTGTTATTTCAGCATGTAATTTGTAATAGCAAACTATCAATAAGAGTTGCAGTATCACAATAAGAAATATTTAATAAGTAGTAAACTATATATATGCAAGCAATTACATATGCTAAAACTACTTATTATCTCTATCTCATTTACCATAAATTTTTTAATGTATTTCATTTTCGCAATCACATTAGGTAATAATGTAATAATAATACAGAAGCAAGGCTCATCCCTTCTCTGTCACTGTCTCCATGGAGCACGGAAGTGGATAAGCCGGAAGCTGCAAAAGATACAAAAAACGCGTGTTATAGAAGAAATCCATGCACAAACAATATGTAAAAAAAAATATAATAATAATACTGTACTTCTCATATTGGCATCATGGAAAATACTTTCGAAGCTTTTTAAGGTGTCATTCCTTATTTCATGTAAGGCATAGCTTCTTATGCACGTAGCTCTCACAGTTGTTTTTTTTCTTTTTTTTTTGAATGTATGTAGAGAATGAACAAATAAGGTCTTAGAAATTTCAATTATATACTACATCTCCAAAAGTATATAAACATGCCATTATAGTATCAATGAATCTATTGCATATGGAATGCTAAACCTCTAGCAGAATCAATAATATTTATACTTACTAATAATATTTATACTTACTACTAATTCATAGTATAAATATGGTATTTGAATTGTGATTTTACTTTAAATAGTAAAGAAATTTTCTTACCGAACAAACATGAAGCAGAATATCATTTAAGCTCTTTTTGCCATGAATAATGGATTTTTTAAAGTTGCCCCATCAGCTTTGGTTTTTACCAAGGACTTTAAGCTTCTCAGCTTCATGCACCCTGGTGCGTGAGCGAAAATCTGGTCAATTCAAGAAAGGCAATAACAAAAAAAAGGAAAAAATAGAACAAAAGAAAAAGAAAGAATGTAGATACCCTCATCAGAAATGCAGGGAAAAAAAACTAAAAAGAATCCAATGCAAGAAGAATGTAATGGCTTTTTTAGTAAGTCTAATATTTGGAACCATGTTCATTATTCTTCATCCGTATATAAGAGCCATACGTAATCCATTCACTCACCTGAGAAACGGAAGTAGAGAAGGAACACACAAAAATGAGACAGAAAATCTAATAAATGCCGACAAAACATTCTCAAAAATGGATCAATCTTGCTTAACAATTTGCATCGCTACCTTTAGTTTTACCTAACAATTTGCAAATTGGTTTTGTGTTACATTTGGCAAGGAGGAGAAAGAGAAAACCTTTAGAGAACTGCGCCACATTTAAGATCACCATGTTTCACTCTATATTTGAGAACTTGGAGACTGTTTCCTCGGTTTGTAGACTGACAATCCCTTCTCTTCCCTACATCAACCCACCAAGTCACAACAATACGTTAATTCGAAGTGTAAAACATATAACAATTCAAACAATAATATAGCTTCAAGATCTCAAACCTTTAATGCAGATCTCTGGTTGGTGGAGGATTTATTTTGTAGCCACCTGCATTATCCATAAATTATAGAAGATTTGTTAAAAAGCACCTAAACAGTAAGAATTCTACTGCTCAATCAAAATTATCTTCTTTTGCCGCCGTGAGTAATAAAGCCTCCCACATAAATTAATACACTAAGACGAAGCAATTATCACAGGCAAAAACCCAATCCTATCGTTTATCTAAAAACCAAATCAAACAATGCAATACCTTACTTGAGATTAAAATGTCAGTAGCACAATATTTAAAAGGGAAAAAAAAAAAAAGATCACACAATTACAACTCTAATTCAAGTATCAAATTGGCAGAAGAAATGTAGTATACTACTATGTGTAATATATACTCCAACATTGGCAAGAACAGTAAAGAATTTTGTTGTTATTTAAATACAAAAGACTCTTCTTGCATACATTATGGGTCTAAAAAATAGAATCAAAACTACCATTCTATCTATTTTCTTTAGGGTGAGGTCGATAAATCACACATATATTGTGGGTGGTGTTGGTTTCCTAAATATTTAACTGTTCGAAGTCTTCCAACATCATTAAAGAAGACTGCTTCATTAAAAGGTATACTTCCAATGGGCTGAATATATTGCCGGATGCATGAACTGAGGAAACAAATAACAAAGTGCCTCATAGGGGACATGATGATCAGCTAATTCAAAACAAAGGACTAAAAAGACATCATAGAATTCACAATAAATAACATAGAGATCTCTACATAATTAATCTCAGATTCCAATGACACCAAGAACCTCACCGAAAACAAAGGTAACACAGAACACTTACCTGACCATATATTACAGAAATGTGACAACTTTGTCATTGGCTGTGTGATACTGTATTGAAAAGAAGCAGCAAAAAGGGGATAAAAGTGTTCTTGTATTGATTGCCTGTGTACAAGGAAATATATATATGCTCAAGTCTACGCACCACACAATGACTTATTTACCCTCCCACAATATGACCTAAACCAGGATAATAATCCAAAGCAATAAGCATCTAGTAAGCATATCATTTAACATAATTAATCAAGTATTTAGGTGGATGGGACTCTCTCTTGCTCCTGGGAACCCCTGCTTCACCATTAGTTGTATCATTTTGCCCATCCTCCACAAGCAGGACCTTGTCCTCAAGGTCCGACCCAGGGTATGCCTGGCGCAGCACGGCTACATCTTCCCAAGTCGCCTCACTTGGTGGGAGCCCCAACCATTGGATTAGGAATTGACGAGACTTGCTATGACGGCGTCTTATCTCTCGGCTGGAGATCACGGCTACTAGAGTCAGGGACGGGCGCCTGTCATCATCGGTAGGAGGCAGCGGTGAGAGGGTTTGAGGAACTTCCCCGACAAAGCGCTGCAATTGGGATACGTGGAACACCGGGTGAACTCGAGTCTCCGGTGGCAAAAGGAGTTGGTACGCCACAGCCCCAATTTTGGCAGTGATTTGGAACGGACCATAAAATCGTCGGCTCAACTTATAGCATAATGCACGACGCAGGGTGCGTTGTCGGTAGGGCTGGAGACGAACCCAAACCCAATCGCCCACTTGGAACTCCACCTCCAAGCGGTGGCGATGGGCCGCTGCTTTCATGCGCTGCTGTGCTCGGGAGAGGTTAGCACGCAAGACATCTAACAATGCATCGCGCTGCAACCACTCTTCTTCAACCGCTGCAGTGGGGGTGTCTCCAATATTGTAGCGTAACAGGTTTGGTGGCAGGCGGCCATAAACAGCTTGAAATGGTGTCATGCCTGTCGAGGAGTGAGTAGCTGTGTTATAAGAGTATTCTGCCCAAGCCAAAAAATCCACCCAAAGGCGCGGCTGGTCAGATACAAAGGAGCGGAGGTACATTTCAAGTGATCAGTTAGTGACCTCCGTCTGTCCATCAGATTCGGGGTGGTAAGGCGAGCTCATGGCCAACTTAGTGCCCTGGAGACGGAAGAGCTCGCGCCAGAAGTGGCTTGTAAAAACCCGGTCGCGGTCACTCACAATGGTACGGGGCATGCCATGTAGACGGACAATCTCTTGAATGAAAATGTGTGCCACGGAGGAGCTGGTGAAATCATACGGCAAGGGAATGAAATGAGCGTATTTGGAGAGGCGGTCGACTACCACCAAGACCACGGTTTTACCCTTGGAGGGGGGTAAACCAATCACAAAATCCATGGATATGTCTTCCCAAATCTGTTGGGGAATAGGCAACGGTTGTAGAAGTCCAGCAGGGGGTGCGGTGGAATATTTAACCTGTTGGCATGTCAAGCATTGTGCAACATATAGTTTGACATGCTTTGTAAACCTTTCCAGAAAAATTCACAAGCAATCCTTTTAAAAGTGCGATAGGTGCCTGCGTGACCCCCAGTGGGAGTGTCATGGAACTCATATAACAGTGTTTTTCGGAGAGAAGGATCATCCGGTACACAGACTCGATCCCGAAATAGAAGCAAATTATTAAGCCACTTATAGTCAGGAAGGTGTTCCCCCTGTTTGAGTGCTAAAATCTTGTCCTGGAGCTTAGGGTCCCTCAAAGTAGCTCGCTGCAAGTCAGATATCAATCCAGGAAGAGAGCAAGAAAATGCACAGAGTTCAGACTCAATCGCTGGGCTACGAGATAAGGCGTCCGCCGCGGCATTCGTACTACCCGGGCGGTAGCGTATCTCAAAATCAAATCCCAGAAGCTTAACTAACCACTTCTGTTGCTCCGGGGTCTGAATGGTCTGGGCCATAAGTTCTCGTAAGCTCACCTGATCGGTTAATATGAGAAAGTGCGTGCTTAGGAGGTAGTGCCGCCATTTCTTAACGGCGCAGATGATGGCATACATCTCCTGATGATAGGCCGAGGCAGCCTGCATTCGCGGAGTTAGTTTCTTACTGAAGTAGGCGATAGGATGTTGCTGTTGCGTAAGCACTGCACCCACGCCTACACCCGAGGCATCCGTCTCCACAACAAACGGCTTATTAAAATCTGGAAGTACCAAAATGGGGGCAGAAGTGAGAGCCTGCTTAAGCGTCCGGAAGGCCAAGTCTGTGGCCGCGGTCCAATTGAACCCATCAGTGCGCAGCAAATCAGTGAGTGGGCCTGCGATTTGAGCATAACCCCGAATGAAGCGCCGATAAAATCCCGTGAGTCCGAGGAATGCACGGACTGCCCTGGCCGAAGTAGGAACTGGCCATTCCACCATGGCGATGATCTTGTCCGGGTCAACTTGAACACCCTGTCCCGAAATAATATGTCCTGAATACTCCACTTGTGTAGTACCAAAAGTGCACTTTTCTCTTTTAGCAAAGAGTTGATTATCCTGTAAAGCTAAGAGCACTGTTTGTAAGTGACTGAGATGATCCTCCCACGTGGTGCTGTACACGAGAATATCGTCCAAGAAGACCAAGACGAAACGACGGAGCATTGGCTTGAAGACTGTATTCATTAAACTTTGAAAGGTGGCCGGGGCGTTGGTGAGACCGAAGGGCATGACCATGTATTCGTAATGTCCCTCATGTGTCCGAAAAGCCGTCTTATGAATATCATCGGGCCGGACACGGATTTGATGATACCCGGAGCGGAGGTCGAGTTTTGAAAAGAATTGCGCACCATGTAATTCGTCGAAGAGCTCATCAATAGTGGGTATCGGGAACCTATCCTTTACTGTGATGGCGTTAAGAGCCCTGTAGTCGGTACAGAATCTCCAAGTCCCATCCTTCTTTTGGACCAATACCACCGGAGATGAGAAGGGGCTACTGCTGGGACGAATAATACCCTCATTAAGCATGGCTGCCATCATCTGTTCTAGGACCTCCTTCTGGTAGTGGGGATAGCGATACGGTCGGACATTAACTGGAGCTGTACCTGGGATCAAAGAAATCACATGATCAATCGGGCGCTGAGGCGGCAGGCCATGCGGCGTCGAAAACACCCTGCTGAAAGCGTCTAACACGCTTAATAGATCTGCAGGAGATTGCTCAGGTAGCGTAGGGGTGTGTAAGGGTTGCATAACAATCTGGAAACATGCTGCGATCTCGTCAGTGCGAACTAACTTTTCCAGATAATGCAGTTGTGCAACTTGTGGCACCAGCCGTGGCTCCCCCACCAAGTTAATGGATTTGCCATCAAGTTCGAATTCAAGTACCATCTTCCCAAAATGCTGGCGCACCCATCCCAAAGTAGATAGCCAAGAAGTGCCCAATATAATATCTGCCCTATGGATGGCGAGTAAAAACATCTCCGGTTGAAAAGCGTGGCCCTGGATCAGGATTGGTGTATTAGTAACTCTCCCTTCCGTAATTAGTTTCCCACCATTCCCTACAGAGACTCCAAATGGCGGTGAGTCCTCTACAGGCAGCCCCAAGTAATGGGCAACCGACGTCCGAATGAAGGAATGAGTACTGCCTCCATCGATGAGCACTTGCACTTGAAACTTAGTTGGCCCCAAATATCCAGTAAAACGGAAAGTAGTATAAGAGGGGGTACCTGCTAACGCATGGAGGAAGACCGCAGCCTCATCAGGTTCCTCTGGTGACTCTTCATGGGAACAGAACTCCCCTGTCCCGGCCTCCCCATCGAACTCCACCATCAATAGTTGGGGGCGATTCTTGCAACGGTGACTGGCACTCCATTTTTCATCGCAATTATAGCATAAATTGCGTTGACGACGCTCCTGCATTTCCCTCGCCGTCAATCGGCGAACTCCGACTAGGGCCGAGGAAGGCACCGCCTTAGACTCCCCTATGGATGCCGTGGTACCACTTACTTGGGAAAAACGACCGCTGTACCCGGCCCCCTTAAATCCCACGCCGGAACCCTTAGACGCAAATTTCTCTTCCTGTAAACGGGCAAGACCAACCGCCTGCGCCAGAGAAGTGGGCCGGAAGGCTTTCACCTCATGCCGAATGTCTTCGCGAAGACCCAAAATAAAGCAACTGAGAAGAAACGACGTCGACACTCCAGTGATCCGATTTGTAAGTTCATCGAAACGCTGGCGATAGGCAGCCACCGTAGAAGTCTGTGTTAATTTAGCCAACATTTCTTGGTGATCCTCAAAGTCCGACGGCCCGAACGTACTCTCCAACTGTCGGGTAAAATCCTCCCAAGTGCGGAAAGCCCGGTGCGCTGGTGCCATTGAAACCACGGTAGGGCCTGACCATCCATATGAATAGAAGCAAGCACAAGTCGATGCGGCAACGGAGTAGAATAATAATCAAAATACCTTTCAGCCTTGTAAATCCAATCCAAAGGATTGGTACCATCAAAGCGAGGGAAATCCACTCTAGTGCGAAACGCAGCTTCAGAGCTCGGCCATGCCAACGGAGACAAGGGAGGAGTCGGGGAAACGATGAACGGGGGTATGCCCAATGACGGGGGTGGCATGCCCACAGACGGCGGCGGCCCGATGACCACCGAAACAGGAGACGAGTTCCCTGGAGCCGTTGAAAAGGTCCCGAATTGGGGAACACCGAGTGGAGGAAGGGGAGTGGTGGGTAGCGCGCACGTCGCGGCTGTCGGAGCTGAGAAGGAAGACGGAGAGGTTGGGGATAGGACCGAAGACCCTAGTGGAGGCAGAAATCGAAGCTGCAATTGCTCAATCGCCGATTGGAGGGCGGCGAGTTTCTGATCCTGGTCACGACATTCGGCCGATAATTGATCCGAAATTTGGGTACCCAACTCCCCTACCATGCCCTCCACCTGCGCGAGCCGGTCATCCAGCGTTTTGAGCCGAGTGCCCTCAGCCATGAAGCTCTCAACAAGAGCACCAAATGATACGGTATTGAAAAGAAGCAGCAAAAAGGGGATAAAAGTGTTCTTGTATTGATTGCCTGTGTACAAGGAAATATATATATGCTCAAGTCTACGCACCACACAATGACTTATTTACCCTCCCACAATATGACCTAAACCAGGATAATAATCCAAAGCAATAAACATCTAGTAAGCATATCATTTAACATAATTAATCAAGTATTTAGGTGGATGGGACTCTCTCTTGCTCCTGCGAACCCCTGCTTCACCATTAGTTGTATCACTGTGCTTTTATCTTTCTTCTGATTTACATGGTTCCTAGCTGTATGCCTCCTGCAAGATGAATAGTGAAGAGGTTCATCAGTTCCAGAAAACCATGAAAAGAAAACAATGCTCAAAATCTTTTGCAGAAAATAATGCTCAAAAGAACCAACCCTTAGAATGCGACGATGCACGGGGGAGTGGTATTCCTCTGCCGCTCCGCTATTGATCTTCATATATTTCTTCATCCACCGAAACTGTAAATCGGAAATATTAAAGTGAAGGGATTGGAAATTCGTGAAAGTAGGGATTGGTTTAGGGCTCTGATGGGATTAGGGGGATTAATATACCTGAAAAGGGGAAAGTTGAGTTGAAACACAACCTGTGAAGACGACGACGACGCATGCAAGGTCAGGTGCAGAGAAAGGCAGCGACTATCCGAGAATGGAGGGGAAACGGGCATCGTATTTTCTGTTCAGGAATTACATCTGTCATTCTCTCTATTACAGAAAGGATTTAAAAAAGAATTTTTTTTGACTTCTTGTAGCACATAATGAGAAAACAAAAACCATAGAAGGAGAACACATACCGCCATCGAGATACTACTCAAACATAAATACATGTAACTGGATAATCTCTTCAACCATTTGGTAGGTGCGGCGGCAGGAGCAGATCTGGCTACCCAACCAAGTATTGCTGATGGAGTCGTGGCGGAGTCGATAGAAACGCAGATTGGTGGCAAAATTGATGGAGCGGAGCAGAGGCAATGCAGGCGAAGATGGAAAAACGGCGGAGGGTGAAGGTCGTGTTGTTGCTATTGCAAGATTTGGCAGATTGCGGGAACGAAAGCACCGGCATCGGGACTGGGAGCAAGCAACGATTCTGTTCTGTTTAGGGTTTAGAATAGTGGAGACGAAAATGGTATTGATGGAGGCAACGGATGATTTTTAGGGATATAATTATTGTGGTATTTTTTCTTTCTATATCTATAAAGTGGTATTTTAGGGATATAATTATTGTGAAAACTAGTACACCCGCCCGCGCGATGCGCGTGGATGTAAAATAAATTTGATGGAATCAATATTATTATTAATTCCTACAATAAAGTTACAATTTATATCTTAATATTGTCAACGAAAAGTTTGATAATTTTGATATTTATTTGTCTAAACACAACATTATGCATGGATTTGTCCTCAACAACGACTATTATTTTTACAAAACAAAAATTAAAATCGGACCTTCTTATTACACACAACACAATTTAATACAATTTTATTTCTTATTTCAATTCTATAAAAATTTAAATGAAATATGCAGCATTGATCCTATAAGTAATAAAAATAGTATATATTGAACATTCAATCTTTAATATTAAACAATATTATATATACATCATGATTCTGAATACGTTAAGATTTATTCAAATAGATCAATTATTGAAGGAAAATATTTATATCATATTTAATGTTAAAATAAATTAAATTTGTAAATAAATAATTTGCTGATACATGAAAAGTAAAATAAAAATAATTTTATAAATAAAAATTGTTCCGGTTAATTTATATACTGTCAGTCAATCCCATGACATATTTTCTCATTCTTGTCGGAACCCATGTAATGTCAGTTAATTTTACCCTCCAAGATATTTTTTCACACTGTTGTTGGAACCAATGTACTGTCAGTCAATACTTCACCCCCAGGATTTTTTTCCCATTCTTGTCGGAACCAATGTACTGCTAGTCAATACTTATCCTCGTAGACATTTCTTCCCACTCTCGTCGGAACCAATGTACTGCAAGTCAATGCTTCACCCTCCAGGACATTTTTTTTTCATTTTTTCGCGAGTCAATACTTCATCCTCCAACACTCTATCATTAGATATGTATTTTCAACACTTTTCCACATACCACCAGGAGAAGTTATGGAACACTACAACATAATAGAAACAAAGGGTATTCTCAAAATAAGTGAAAGGCCCAATGATATCTCATATAACACAATTGACCATTTACCTTAACACCTTATTACACGTGATGCAGCATATATAACTGCCCGTGTCTAAAAATTGAATCCTTTAGGAACACTCCAACATGCTTTACATATTGACCCTGGCTCTTCATGATAGTCATAACATAGCAGACAATTAGTGGAAACTGACGTCTTGAAAATTTAAACGGTATTCTATGATTAGATGAGGTCAAACTCATTCGTGGAATAAGCACTTTATCTCAGCTGCTTTCGCGAGTCAATTCTTCACCCCAGGATATTTTTTCCATTCTCATCGGAGCCAATCAACTGTCAGCCGATACTTCAACCCTCCCGCCCCCCGAAAATTTTTTCACATTCTTGTTGGAACCAATATACTGTCAGTCAATACTTCACCCTCTATGATTTTTTTTCCACTCTTGTCGGAACCAATATACTGTCAGTCAATGCTTCACCTTCCAGGATATTTTTTCCCATTTTTTCGTGAGTCAATACTTCACCCTCCATCACTCTATCATCAGACATGTACTGCCAACAATTTTCCAAAGATCACCATGAGAAGTTATGAAACAGGACATCATAATAGAAATAAAGGGGTTTCTCAAAATATATGCATAAGCTCAATGATATCTCATATAACACAATTCACCATTTACCCTAATGCCTTATTAAATGTGATGCATCAAAATATAACTGGCATTGTCTAAAAACTGGGTCCTTTAGGAACAATCCAACATGCTTTAGATATTTACATTGTCTCTTGTTGACAGTCATAGCATAGCAAACAATTAGTGGAAACTGACATCTTGAAAATTTAAACGGTATTCTATGATCAGTTGAGGTCAAACTCATTCGTGGAATAAACACTCTATCTCCACTGTCATATTGGGCCCAAAACTAAGCTGTCGAGGATTTGGTGGCATTCAACGTTGTACTACCATTATTTATTGAAGTAAAGAATAATGAAAAAAGTACCGTTTGGTGAAATTATTAAATAAAATAAGTATTTCTATGAAATCACCATCTCCAAAAAAAAAAAGAACTTTACTTTCAAAATTCCCGAAACTTTATTACTACTCCATTACTTATTCAATATGGTTTTCAAGCAAGTGTAATATTATTATTCACATCCATTCATGCATGCATTAAAATCCAGAAGACTAAAATTAAATAAAAATGAAATTAATAACTTTTCGGGAGTAGAAATTGTAGAAAATTATCTATTTGTGTCATGATTAGATATTTAATTATTATCATTAGAGGAAATACAATTATTTATATGCACTAAGCCATATAGATTATTCCAAGCAATATAAAATATTCATTTTACAGATTACTTTAATATTTGGAACACAAACTAAAAGATGTATTTTCATAAGAAATAAAAAAATTTGAAGAATATACGATGTATTTACGCTCGATAAAATATATTGGAATGCAAAAACATCATTTAATAATTGTAGTCATTTAATATTGGAATATCTCATTTTTATATATATATATGAATGATATAATGCTTATTTAAATTAGATTAAGTATAGCTGCGCTAATTTTTTTTTATGTATATAAATAAAATATATTAAAATATTAAACTAATAGGAAAGGTCAACAAAATTAAACTCGCAATTGTAGAATTTAATGTTTTCGGGATAATTCAAAATAAATTAAAAATGAAGCATTAGCATTTTTTTTTTTTTTGAGGAATCATATTTCATTATTACGTCAATAACAAAGGCAACCTTCAACGTTACCCTCACCACACGCCGCACCATGCAGTTTCTCATGGTACAAAACTTATAACAATAAGGAGATAAGAGGTAGGCAGACCGAATTAAGAGATCGACTCAACAGAAAAGCAGAGACCACTATCTAAGTAGTAGCAAACAAGTCGTGGTCACCAAAGCCAGCAGCAGAATTTCTTCAAGCCAAGCTGCTCATCAACTTCATTGGCATTGTTTGTGAAACCGGCAGCAGCGACCATCCTTTGGAGAGATTACATCAATTTTGAAACCGGCAGCAGCATCCATCATATGACACTCTTGCAGCAAGGGCCACCAATTTCCAAAATTTTTTTTTTCAGCAAGGGCCACCAGATTTTTGCAGCAAGATCAGTGGAGTTCTCGAGTGATGAAGCCGTAATGACAAACCCCTCAGCTTGCTTCACAAACACATATCCCATGCAATAATATTCAGTATCAAAGTATCGACTCGAAGGGTCTGAGGATAGGTGATAGCGGGGCCAGACTAGGAATAGGGAAATTGTTGAAGGCTAATGGGGACTGAGGAACCATCTATAAAAGATCACACAGAAATCAAAAGGTGATGCAGCAGGTGAATACACCAAGGTGAGATCCACGGCAGTCTTTGATAAGGAGATCACACGCAGGTATAAAACCATGATGATCTTTCCCAACTCTCTAAACTGTCAACCCAATTGCTATTCAAAAGGAGAACCACCCCTATCCAGCAATTCCAACAATTTGTCAAGACACTCCCTTATAAATAAACCTTTATATCTAAATTTCTTTTTTTTTTTTTCAACTGATCTCTATTATTTTTTCTTTTTTTTTTTCTTTTCTTTCTATTTTTTTTTCTTTTTTTCTTTTTTTCTTCTCTTCTTTCTTTCATCTTCTTCTTCAACTATTTTTTTTTTTTTTTTTTAGGTGTTTGCCCAATATCCAATGGCCAAAGAAGACTCCTAATAGCAGTAGTAGTCCTATCCAACCCATTATAGTCAGATATAGCACCCAATCTAGTACCAAAGGAGTCATGTCCTACACTATCCCTTCCAACACCCGAGAGTGTCCAGCTGCTATAATTGCACCACACGAAAGAAACACATGAAAATCCATAGACAGTTCCAAAGACCCCTAAAGGTGTAAAGTGATTGTATGGCTGGAGAGCAAAAAAGCGTGTTTAAGGAGGCTACTGGTATAGAGGGCCAAAAGCATGTTTAAGGGAGATTTGAGTTATCTGGTTGGTTCGAAGCACGGCTTTCTAGGTTGGATGGAAGAAATATGGTAAAGATAAGGTCCATTGGGGATTAATCCAAGTGCCCTTGTCGAAGTCAATACTGTGAAATGAATATATGCAAGTTCCACATGTATGATGAAGCAAGTACTAGAGTGTCAAAAGGCACACCACCTATGCGCACATCAAAGAATTATAAAGTTCAGATCTCACCGGTTTATTTGTCGGTTGGCTTAATATATTCAATGCAATGAGTCTTCAGTCATGCCAGGCGATACATGAGGTATACAGATGCAAACAGGTAGCCGAGACCAGCAGCAGCAACCTCTTCACCTTGAATTTTGATGGCACATCCATTGCTCAACATCAGCAGCATTCCTAGAGATAACAGCTGCATCAGCATGAAACACCCGCAACCGCATTCCTCTGCAGCAACATTCTTCTTCTCTGGCACCACCATTAGCTCCAAGCTTGGCCCATTATCGGCAAAAGGTTTCTTCTCCTTCAAGATGTGACGCACCTCACCTGCACAACAATTCACAGAATCCAGGCACCAACAAATATCTATAGCTAATCTTGCATGATCCGTACTACCTTTGCACATCACACACTACTAAAAAAAAAATTTCAACTACACCTCACCAAGCAAAAACAAAACAGCAGGCTGCCCATCGACAGTCACCTTAATCATGCTAGCCAAAATGAAACTAGTGCACTAGACCTCAGGGAAGAAACAGACACAGACGCAGCCCTCACCACCCTGCCTTTATCACAGCCACATCTCCACTTTGTCACCCCCGGAAGCCCCAGCTTTTGCCCAGTGATCAGCAAGTGCATTTCTCTCCCTCAAAATATGTTGAACTCTCACTTCCCCCGCACATTTAAATATTGATACAATAGGTCCAACTAATCCGTGTAGCCGCCATGGAACTACGCTCGGATCCTCCAACCACTTCACGACATTTTTCGAATCACATTCAAACATGAGCTTTTGCAAAGGGAAGCCGTGGTCCCGAATTAAGGCTTGACAGATTCGGCTAACCGCTGTAAATTCAGCCCCCGTAGAATCTGAGATACCAATGTAGTCAGATAAAATAAAAATTACCTTTCCTTCGGCATCTCTAATTATGCCACCAATGCCTGCCGGACCCGGGTTACCAAGAGATGACCCGTCCGAGTTAATTTTCCACCACCCCAATTCCGGCCTAATCCACGTAAGCCCTTGCCTAGGTTCTTTAGTGACCAAGCGCCCTGGGTTAACACACTCATCAATGAAACTTACCCCCATGCCAAGCTGACCAGTATCAACAATATTTTTGGCTGCCTTCCACCATTGCCTCACCTGCCATTTAGTTCCCTCAATTAATTCAGAGTTATCCCAGGCCCTCCCTTTGAACACAACTTCATTTCGGCATCTCCAAATCGACCATAAAATCGCCAAGCCTGTCACATCCCACAACTCCCTAAATCTGTGACCTATACAATTCCCCATCCACCATGGCAATAGCTGCTTAGCATCCCCTGGCACCACACATCTAACACCAAACCACTCCGCAGCTTGATTCCATAAAGGGCTTACAAAATTACATTTACAGAAGAGGTGGCTCACTGATTCTATCTCATTTGAACAAAGGGTGCAACATGCTGCCGATTGCTCGATACACCCAATTTTGAGTAAATTCCCGCGTACTGGGAGCGCACTATGAGTTACCTTCCAAGCCAATAATTTAACTCTCATTGGTACCTTCACTTTCCATAATGTGCGCCATAACCACTGAAGATTATCCCCTTCCGACCTAATCCCAAGTGACCAGCACGACCTGGTTGAAAACTCACCAGTCCCTTCCATCGTCCACACCACCTTATCTTCAATGAACCTATTCATCCGTGAGCTATGAAGCACTTCTAAAAACTCTCTCCAGACCCCACGTTCCCAATCAAACAATGGCCTTCGCAAACTGACTTTCCACTCCCACTCCAGGCCAGTCCAAGTTCCAAACTCCTCAATCAATCCATCCTTTTTAGTAGCCAAAGTGAATATTCTTGGGAACATGCTCTTCAAACTCTTACCTTCCACCACCCATGTGTCATGCCAAAAGCTGATTTTCCTCCCATTACCAACACAAATTCTGAATTCTCCACCCTGCCTTCCAGTCACCTTTTCCTCCCAAGACTTACTAATGTTGCCCCATAAAGATCTTTTAATCTTCACATCCGGGATCAATGGAGCTTTGCCCTCATAATATTTTTCGTCAATCACTCTTTTCCATAGAGCATTCTCCCTCCCAAATCTCCACCTCCATTTGAGTAAAAGTGCCTCATTAAGCCTCGTTGTGTCCCACACGCTTAATCCCCCTTCATCCTTATGACTACAAATCCTTTCCCAACAAATTGAATGGAATTTTCTAGCCCCATCCCACTCATTCCAAAAAAACCTTCTTTTAAATCTTTCAAGTTTATCCGCCACCGTCCTAGGTACCTTAAACATTGATAGGAAATATACCGGCAGTGATGACATTATACTTTTGATTAGACATAGTCTCCCGGCTTGTGACAACAATCTACCTTTCCACCCGGCCAGCCTTCTCTCCACCTTCTCCAATACCGGTTGCCAAATTTGTACTCCATTTAGCCGGCCACCAATGGGGATTCCCAAATACCTCAATGGCCATTTGCCAACCTCACATCCCATGACGGCGGCTGCATCCTCCAAGGTACTGTCTGCACAATTGATTCCATATATGTTGCTCTTCCCAAAATTAATGCGTAATCCCGTTGCCATTGACAGACAGCACAGGATCCTTTTTATAACCACAACCTGCCCCACCTCGCCTTCACAAAATATTATCGTATCATCCGCATATTGCAAGTGTGATATCACCGGGCCCCCTTTACCCGATTCCAGTCCCTTAATTTTCCTCAACTCCACAGCCCTCACCATCAACCGATTGAAAATTTCCGCAAATAAAACAAACAAATATGGGGAAAGTGGATCACCTTGACGAAGGCCTTTTTGCATTTTGAAGAAATTTGTTGGAGACCCGTTTACTAATACCGCAGCTGAGGCTTTTGTCACGCATTCTTTCATCCACCCTATCCACTTAGAGCCAAATCCCATCTCCACCATCAGGTTAAACAGTGCGCCCCACGACACATTATCGTACGCCTTGGCAAAGTCCAATTTAATCACGAAGCCACTTCGGCCAGAAGTCTGAGTCGCTTGAATTACCTCTGCCGCAATGAGTACCCCATCCAAGATTTGTCTCCCCCGGATAAACGCCATCTGAACATCCCCCACCAATCCATTCAAAACCCCCTGCAACCGTTTAGCCATCACCTTTGCAACGATCTTGTACAAACTCCCAACAAGAGATATAGGCCGATAATCTCCGAACTGTAGTGGGTTGTCGACCTTGGGAATTAAGGCAATGAAGGATCCACCAATCTCATTAGGCAACCTGCCATCCTTTTCTAGATGATTAAACATCTGCACCACTTTTCCCTTAAGAATTTCCCAATACTTCTTAAAAAAGTTCATGTTAAAACCATCCGGTCCTGGCGCACGATTCCCGTTACAACTCCACACCGCCTCCCGAATTTCTTCCTCCGAAATGAAGCATTAGCATTAGCATTAACAAAAGCAAATTGGACGATACGAATAGGTTCCATAAAATTAAAATTTTTACAATAAGTTCCATAAACAAAATTAGTTTTTTTCTTTAAGTAATAAGTTCCATAAAATTAAAATTTTTACAATTTATAAATATTTATAAATAACCAAAATAATTAAACCGCCAATTGGACGATATGAAATTTTTACTATTAGCAAAATTATTAACAAATTTGATTGGATGATGACTTCAATAAATGTACGGATTTATTAATTAATGTAATAATACTCAATCCTCCAAAGTAGTTAACTGATAGATTCGTTTAAATGGAAAAAACTATGATATGTGGTGTAATTTCATTATGCAAATTTATCTTTTATGCATCAATTAAATTTATGCAAAAAAATTAAATTTATTTTTCTTATTTACTAACACCCATATACAATATATTTTTTAACTCATAATTAACTAATAAATTTATTTTTACACTTTAACTAAACTCATTGTTAATAAATGTCCAACAAATAGCATTTATGTAAAGTGAAGAGCAATATAGTAAAATATAACATAACTACCTATAACTACCTAAAAATGACAACTATTTTTGAGCACTTTTAAATCTCTAAAAAGACAACTAAAAAGAACGGATGGAGTAAAAAACTTAAAAGCACGGTCTACACCAACTGCAATTGGCTTTAGTGGATGGGGGCTTTAGTCGCTTAAGCAAGGTCTCGGGTTCGAGCATTGTGTATGCAAAAAAATGCTTTGGGAGAGGCGTCTTTAATTGCCCATGCAGATCCTCGAGGGATTAGTCTTGGGTTCAATGTGGCCTGAGGATACTCGGTAATTCACAAAAAATGGTCTATGAATATATGAGAGATAAAAAAACACGGAGTAGAACCCATATTATTTATTTCAACCGGGAATTTAAAAAATGGCTTAATAATTATCATATTATAAATTTGTCATCATTCAACACCATGAACAATAATTTTAATGGGAGCATAAAAAAAAAAGAAAAAAAAAACTCACTCATCCAATCACGTTATTTTTCTCCCACTTATGACTTATTGCATAATCAATTAACAACAATATTCCCAAAATTCTAAAATGAAAAACCGAAATTATTTAGTTCAATATGCAATCAAAAATGAAAAAAAAAATGTGCAGCCAAAAAAATGAAAAAAAAAATACTTCTCAATTACATTAAATGCATGCATCTACAACCATAAAATATATATTGAGGTAAAATCAATGTTTTACCATAATACATACATCTAAACCATGTAACATATAAAATGTCCAATACGCTCTTTTTGAATCAACTTTATTTTAATTCTTAATATCTATTTATAACCTTTTTTTTGTACACATTTGAACATATTTACATAATTCGCTAAAATTTTTATTAATATTTTACAATTACTCTATTGTTTCATATATGATTTATTATAATAAAAATAAATTTTAATATTATAAGATATAAAATAAACACGCACGATATGTGAATAGGTGTAGTAAAATAGAAAGATAATAATAAAAGTATATTCTAAGTAAAATAAACAGGCATGATAAGTATAAAAATTACACTTTTCTATATCTATTCGTAGGGAAAATATTAGAGTTGATTATAATTTTTAATTCATATTTAAAAAAATGTATAATGAATGTTTGATGTTAATATGAAAATCACAGCTTGCTAAATTCATTAGTTTATTATTTTTATATTATATAACATGAGAATGAAAAGTGATTAATTGTAAAAATATTCAAAATAATGAAAAGTACAAAACGAAAATATATAAAACACGGGAAAATTTGTGAAAACAGACCTATAACTAATATACCTAACCAATTATAGTTGAAAATTTTAGATTTATAAAATTATATAAAACTTTGTACGTTTTTTATTTTTTTAAAAAAAAATCATATCTTCACAACAAAAAAATTGAAATTTTCTGTACTCAAATAAGATTTCTTTAATCCCAAATACATAAACATTAAATTTCATCTTAAATATAAAGTAATATCACCACTTTTACCAAATACAAATACTATTTTTATTGGATTAGTTTAAGTAAACAAATAATTTATAGGGAAATTGGTATAATATTTTTAATAAAGTGACGGATTGACGGTAGTGCATATTCATTGTATTTCTTTTTTAATATAATATAGTATGCTATGTAAATAATTGAATTATGTTTTGATAATTATGATAATATTTTATTCTTCATATGCATTAGTTTTTAGTGTAATTAAGACTTGTGAAAATTGTTAAACATTTAATTCAACTATCAGGTTCCCAAAGTATACTTATATACATATCAATGATTAATGAAAATGGTATAATTTCCAAATATTTTATTTCAGTTCACCATAATAGTAATAGTCATAAGTCTTTGCAATAATTTATCTAATTACACATTAAAATTAAAATTGATTCTTTTTTAATATTTAATTCGAATTGAATAAATTTATTAATGAAATTTCGTTAAAATTATTATTCATGGATATCTATTCATTTCCAATATATAGGTATATGTTCAAATACTTTATATATAATAGTAGTGGATGCAATGTATTTTGATGTTATTTGGAATTAAATATAGGTTAACAGAATTTATTATTATATTAATTATAAGTGTTATTTAAATTTCATGTTGAATTTATCTGGAAAAACACTAAATAACTGTCATGGGGTAAATAACAGTAATACATAAATGACATCAATAAGTATCTTGATATATTACCAAGACCACTTTATGGTTATATGAGAAGAATGACTTTGAAGTTATTAATTTAATTAATATGTTTTGAATTAATATATAATTCAAAATCCCCATATTAGATCTTTACAGAAATGCAATAGGCGCGTATTGCTCATCAATATCGACTCAGACCATATTCGAAACTTGCATATTTAAATGATTCATTCAATACTGTAAAGAGAAGAAGACATCAGATGCATGTGGATTGATCTTCCAAGACCCAAATGAATCTCCAAAAAAAGTGATAAGCATTTGTTAATTTCCAAAAAAGTAATTAAAATTTAAATAAAAAATAAAATGAAAAACTGTAGGCCGGCTTCTCATTTCTTGATTGATTCAAAGTTAAAACAATTATTAAATTCATACATAATTATATACATATTATATATTAATGTTGCTATATCTCAAACGCATATTTTTCTATTATTAAAATAAGAATAATAGAGGATAACTATATCTTTAAATCTGCAATTCATTAAAAAAACGTGATTATTATTAAGATATCTATATAACAACAATAAAAAAAAAAAACAATACACTAAAACAATTACAAACATTATCATAATAGATTTACAAAAAAAGATGAAATTTCTTTTACCCATTTTCTATCTTCACTATTGTACTTTGCTACTTTAACGATGAAAAATCTTCCATAAGATTTTTGCAACTATCAACATGGACATCTTCTTTATGGACATTCCACTTTATCCCAATCAGTCTATCAACATTCTTCATGGACATCCTTGCATAGCTGCATGAGAAGAAGATACATAAACATTTAAAAATTTAAATATACAATCAAACTTATAGCTTCATTTGAATTTCTAACACATACGAACCACAAAATACCATATGCAAAATAAGAAGTCACAAACAGTTCAAGTAAAGAATAAAGTACTACGAAATTAGGAGTAATTTTACCAATACTTATCTGTAGGGTTGGGTACTCCTATTTTAATTTTCAAAATCGAGGATCCTATATTGGTGATAGACAATCAAGCAGTTCTACGAAAATAAGTTCTAATTCAGAAAAGATAAAATCAAATAAAAGTGAGTCTCAATACCTATAAAGCTTGTGGTAGCACCTTTACAGAAGACTGATACTATTTTTTCCTTGTACAAATCAAGTCATGCTTCAACACAAATGTATAAAATACAATTAAAGGATTGGTTTGAGAAAAAAATACTAACACACTTTGAGATGATATATTCAAAGAGAACTTGCCAAAACATTATATTGCACGGGTATCATTCAATCTTCTTGAATGGATTGCTCGATGTGCCTTCATAGTCCCCACACCTATATGAAAGAATTGTCAATAACCCAGATTCAAAGCCCCTCACACCTATAGATAAGACACGAATCTCACAAAAGGAAAACCTTAGGCTGCCTAAAGAATGCCCTCTCAGTCTGCAAATCAGCAAACAATTATACAAACATTAAAACCAAATACAGATGCATAACTCATAAATAGAGGGATATTACACTGCACTCAATACACAGATGCAAAGCTACTTAATATTGTCTTTGGTAAACCTTTTTGTGAACTCAAGAACTCAAAGGTTTTCTTTCAGGATATTCCTCCTTCATCCCTGATCTGCAAGAAGAAAACCAAGAAAAAAAAGGAAAATGATCAAAACTGATAAAAGAACACTCACTTTTAACGGATAGCACAAAACAATACAACGTTATATACAAACAGATTAGCAATGAACTAATTTTATAAGAATTTCCATGGATCAATATGTGCACAGTGTAGAAAGGGACAACCTACTGTTCACATTAGCATATTTGAAAGTGAAAACTGACTTACCTTCAAATATATTGTCCACTGCTAACGGATTGAGGAGGTTGGAAGCGGCGAGTGCAGATCCACGTTCAGATCCTAAAACCAAATTAAACTTCCCATCAACAAATTAAAGAAACAAATAAAAAGTAAATATAAAATGTATGTTTCATGTGACTAACATCAAAAAATCAAATAAATGCATGTTTAACATTAAAAAACCAACCTAATGTATGTTTCAGGCGACTAACATCAAAACCAACAGAGCTTTCTTCTTCACCCAACAATCCCAAAAATTGCAAAGCCCTTATTCCACTCAAAAACAACATTGCAAATATATACAAATAAAGAACATAAATAAGTGAATTTCACACCTATGACTACAGCTAAGCCAATTTCATCCTTTCTGAAATCCCCCACACTTGGGGCGGGGTGCAAGTTAATATATGTCCATCAAGGGGCTTCTTTTGATTGAATAGGTGGACTATAATAAGGAAACAACCAATGATAGTTAAAACTTCATTGCTGATGCGAGTAAAGCTAAGAACTCTGTTGGGAACATCTCATGGCGAGAAGGATGTACTGTTTCAGTACATATGCAAATCATGCCCCTGGATACACTTGTGCGCTTTATCTACTCTAAGGCCTAAAATAAGGCAAGTATACATAAAGCCTCTTCACTCCAAGTTAAATACACACACAGACAACCCACATATTCCCCCTCCCTCCAAAGGGCAAAACCCACAGAAACTGGTAGCAGGGGCATATCGTTAAATCTGAGCACTTGTTACTTGCTAAATCTACTACAAAGACCACAGACCGTGTGGGTTAGTAATCAAATGTTTCAATTTGCAATTTGCATCCCAGAACCACACACACCTTTCCCCCATTCTCATTTCATATATATGAATAACATTGCTTTCAAGAAAAGAAAATGCAATACATGAAGGTAATGGTTAAGCACCAAATTCACTTTACAGTATACAATAACAAAAGCATAGCAGATCGACACCATCTAAAGTCACATGTATGTTAACACTCATCAACATGATGGCCCCAAGGCCCCCAACAAAGCTTTAACAAACCAATTAAATTTCTTGAACGTGGAAGTGTGAAATTATAAATTCATGTAAATAGCAATAAATGTATTGGGCAGTAATCTCGTGATCCTGGCCATGGCTTGTACTTTGGTAAAGCCCATATATAGTGCTCAGGAAATCACTAAGCAAAACTGCAATTATAATAAACTGAAATGAACCAAAAAGTGAATAATCAAATGCATGAAAACATAAATTATATTTTCTGACTGGTTGATTGTGACCCTGCTAAGGTTTCATTCAAAGTTTCAACATGCCCCTGTGGATCTTCTTCTCACTTCTGCTTTGCTTAATTGCTTTGAACATTCAATTGACTATGTTCAAATACTGAAGTTGGAATCCGAGAAAGGTACATGCAAAACATATCGATCGTCAAGCTCTAACTATAATACTATTGTCTCAGTCCATCGAAAAACCTCAAAAAACTAATTGAATCAATGATTTAATCAACATAGAAAATTCAAAATATATAGAATTTAGATACGAACACATACGAACCACAGAATACCATATGCAAAAGAAGAGGTCACAAACAGTTCAAGTGCTCCTATTTTAATCTTCAAAGTCGAGGGTCAAGCAGTTATATAAGAAAATATGTTCTAAGGGCAGAGAAGAATAAGATCAAATAAAAGTGACTTCTCAATATCTATAAAGCTTGTTGTAGCACCTTTATAGAAGACTGAAACTATTTTTTTCCTGGTTCAAAATAAAGTCATGCTTAAACACCAATATATAATACTATAAGTCTGTCACAGTGGCATAAAATATATTGACATTATTCAAACCCCATCAAAGCTGTTAAATTGCCCAGGAAAATGATCATTTTAAGCTGTCATAAATGTACATGGCTAAGTGAGAATGTTTGAAAATTCAATACTCATTCCGTTGGGAAAATTTCTTACCTTGAAGATTTTGAACTTTCGACTCAAACATCTTCGCTTCTATATAGTTCCGCTGCAAAAATTGGAATGGAGCATTTGCAGAAAGCATATTAGATTATGAAAACAATTCGGATAGACCCCCAAGCACTTATCATAGGTTTGAAAATTATAAATTGGAAGAAAGCACGATGAAAGTGTTTTTAGAATAGTTAATATCACTATCAAAGTGTGGTCAAACTTTCAGAAAAGAGAAAATATAAGTAAAAATTTACACTATATTAGATTAAAATGTACCACCAAATACCTGGAGCAGGATAATTGGCCGCAAAAACCAATAAATTTAAGACTCTCATTTCTGCGCCTTTTCGCCAACGGTTGTACAAACCAAACACAGAAGATTAAGAACACATTAAGGCAAATAACTAATCTGAAGTACCTGGGTTTTAGTTTTCCTTTTTCAGAATCCAGCGAACTGCTCAAATTTAATAAGCAGGCATATTCTGATACAGAGGCGTTCGACGGTTGCGACGAAGGTGACGAAGCATGAGGCGGCAGTGGAATTCAAGGCCAAAAACAAAAATACTATCGAACAACAGAGTCATGGAAAAAATTAGGTTAAACAACACGGAAGTTATTGCTAACCTATAAATTCTCATATCTGAAATTTGGGGCAATTGTGCATAATTAACCCGAAAATCAAAATTGAATGTAAGAACACAAAAACAGAGTAGTAGAACCATGGAAGGGAGGGTGGTGCGAGAAATTATTGTTAGCGAAGTGGCGCGAGCGATTATGATTACCGAAGAAACTCAACGATGGCCTGCACGACGGGATAAGGGTTTAGGGTTGAATCAAGATGGAGGATGAGCAATGGAATTTGGATAAATTTGAATTTGGGGAGATGCAGAGAAAATCATTCAATTTGAAAGATGTCAGTCCATCTTGGGAAGAGAAATCGTATTTGGGAAGATGAGTTCTTAGTAAATACACGGCGGCTGAGTAAATGCACGGAGAGAGGCCGAGTTTGGATTTCTTTTCGATTTTTCTTTTTTTTTTTATTTAATTGAAATGGCGTTTTGGTAAATTAATTGATGTGTGTGAGAGAAGGAAAATTTTGTTGAATTGTGAGAGAGGGGAGGGTTTGGAGGGAAAGTAGGTGTGTATTTGGCTATCTTATTATTATATATATAATGATTTAGTATTTAGGTGGGAAAAAAGACTGTTTTATAGTATTATAATAAAGATTTGGTAATAGTTAAAATTTTCATCAAACTGAGTATTATTTTAATTTATCTAAGAATGCAAAGTGGCTAAATTTTGTGGGACACTCCAAAAAGGAATAGTGGCCAAATTTCGTGGGATGGGGATGGAGAGTACTACATTTGCTCAAAACCTTAGTATGTGATTATGCTTATCAACCCATCTCACCCACAAAGTTTACATCCCATAATTTCTCATAGCCATGTAATCTTATTTGGAACAGACAGACCAAACAGCCCTTGAATCTTGATCCGTTCATGATTATATGAAGCGGCCGGCCTGGATTGGATGGTTTCCGATCCTTTTTTCCCCCCATTGCGTGAGGTATTGAATTACAAGTGCAGACTGCAAATCGCTTATTCTGAAAAAGGACTTCGGGGCCAACACACTTCACCGGCCTCACTGCCCAACCCTAATTTCTCCCGTTCCACTTCCAGTTCATCCGACGCCCCGCCCCGCCCCGCCCCGCCCGTTGAGGCTGATTCAATTTCCTCGGACCCCAATTCAATTTTCCATCCCTACCATACTCTCGATTGCATGTTTTGCAGACTGCACTAGCCACTAGGACTTAGGATAGAAAGATGAAAACCCAGGGCGCCCGTAAGAACAAGTCTAAACCTTTGACTGAGCGGCCTGCTGTGGAGCTCCAGAGGCCTTCTCGTAAGCGCAAAAGCAAAAGCCTTGGGGGTGAGATCGCTGAAATATTTGCCGCAAAGAAGAGGAAGCAACCCGTGAACGAGGAAAACACCAGCACCGGCAATCCATCTAAAGCAAATGCAATTTCAAAATCACATGAAAAGACGAAACGAGGAAAGGGCGGAAATAGCAAATCCGCTGTTGCGCGCTCGGGGAAAAGGACTCTGGGTGGATTAGCTATCTGTACTGAGGACGACATGGGAATTGGGAAGGCCGATTCTGGAGGTACCCTCTATGCCCACACCATTGTGACTGTTACTTTTGATACACCGTGTGATTATGTATATAGGTTCTGGGCTTCTAACATTGTCTCTGTAATGCAGTAATTGAAAATCTGGCGGTTTGCTTGCATATAGTAATTAGCTACTTTTTACCTCTGGGAGTCATTTCTAAAATCCATTTCTTTGGCTTGGTTTGCTATAGTGTCAAAATATTGAGGAGTTTAGGTTTTGGTTCGGTCATTTGTTTACTTTGATTGAGATGATTATGGTATTTCTTTGACAAAGTTTAGGTTTTGTGGATAGTTTTTGTCCCCAATTATTTCCACTGACAGTGGTTTCCATTCATCAATCTATTGCGTTTTGTTGATAGGATGGAGTGCTAGATATGTGTTATGTTTATATATGAGTTTGGGTTAGGGTTTCTGTTCCTTTGTTGCAATGAATAAAAATGTTTGCTCTGGGTAAAATTATGCTGACGCATGAATAAATATGTTCACTTAGGTAACAACTATGCTGACGCTTTTCCTTTATATCAATTTTCTTCTAAATTATGGAACTATTCATAATCTAGAAATTGCCCTATTTAACAGATGCTTTACAATTTACTTGAAAGTGTTATTTATGTGCAATGTAATATACTTAATTTTAATTTGCTCAGATGCCAGTACCTACTCGGTTAGTGTATGTCTTCACTATGGGGGCAGCATTATTCATTCCCCAAAAGCCGTTTATGTTGGGGATGAAAGGGTGAAATATGACTATGTGGATTATGACCACTTAAGGTTTGATACTTTGGATAAAATGAGTAGGAATGCTGGAGTGAGGAGGCAGGCCAGATATTATATGATCTTAGACGGGCAGTCCAAAATGTTAATTAATGATAAAGAGATGCAGGAAATAGCCCTTAAACATTTGAGAGATAATAGGCAGATTGACATATATGTTGATGCACTTGAGGGTAATGAAGATGAAAATGAGCCTGAAATGGACAATGGTGACACTCATTGCGGAATAAACAATAATGACAATGAAGTTGAAATGCACAAAATAGAAGATGGGTGTCGTTATGTTGAACAGGGAATTGTTGAGGTGGGGGAAGTAATGGAAGTAATAGGTGGTAATGACCATGTTGTAGAGGAACACCATGATACAGAAGATGATGTATTCTTTGAGACCTTTGTGGATTCTGCAGTTAGTTCTGATGTTCTCAGAATTGAGAGAGATCTTGAGAAGGGTAGGGTGTCTGATGTAGAGGGAGGGGTGAGCTTTCCTATTTTTAACCGCGTTGACTTATATGATCCTGAATTTGTTGTGGGAATGGTTTTTGCAAGTAAACATGAGTTTAAGAAGGCCGTGGAATCCTATGCCATTAAGACATCCAGAAGTGTAAGCTTTAAAAAGAATGACAAGATCAGAGTGTATGCGAAATGTGCAACACAGGGGTGTAAGTGGATGATACATGCTTTGAAAGTGCCCGATGAGATTACATTTAGAGTTGCAAAATTTTGGGATGAACATTCAGAAATTTGTCATAAAACATTTGATGTTAAGAACGTGACATCTAAATGGCTCAGTGAAAAGTACTTGCGCAAGTTTAAAACAGATCCCAAGAGGAGTATAGCAGGATTTAGGCGTGATGTTATCAATGAAATTAACTGCAATGTGTCCTTACATCAAGCATATAGGACTAAATGGAGGGCATTGAAAATGCTCGAGAGTGATGCTGCATATGAATACAACATGCTGCAGGATTATGCTGAGGAATTGAGAAAAAACAATCCTGGTTCATCTGTGGTGCTGTTAACAGATGACAGCAGTCGTTATGTGAGGTTCAAAGGGATGTATGTGTGCTTTGGGGTTTTAAAAGAGGGTTTTAGGTCCGGGTGCAGGCCTTTCATAGGTGTTGATGGTTGTCGCCTAAAAGGACCAAATGCAGGAGTGCTCTTAACAGCCGTTTCTGTAGATCCAAACAACAATTTATATCCTTTAGCCTATGCTATAATAAAAGGAGAGTGTGGGGATACATGGAAATGGTTTCTACGCCATCTCAAACAAGATCTTAACATCACTTGGCCTGAGAAGATTACCTTTATGTCTCACAAACAAAAGGGGTTGATTCAAGCATTTCAGTCTGTGTTCCCAGGAGCAGATCATCGGATTTGTCTAGGGCACCTATATAACAATTTTAAGAATGCTGGATTCACGGGTGCAGCCTATAAAACTGCACTGTTCAGGGCTGCATTGGCTACCACTGAATGTGAGTTCAAGATGAGGATGCTTGAGATGAAAAAATTGGATGAGAGTGCTGTGACGTGGCTAGCTGACAAACCACCTGGTCAATGGAGTAGGGCATACTTCAGGGAGGACCCAAAATGTGACATGCTCCTGAATAATGTTTGCGAGACTTGTGATTCAAGTATATTAGAGGCAAGGGAACATGCTGTCCTCACAAATTTAGAGTGGATTAGATGTTATTTGATGAAGATGCTTCAAGTGAATAGAGATGTATCTTACACAAAGTGGAAAGGTCGGTTATGCCCTAGGATACAGAAACTGTTGGAGAAAAATTCATCAATGGTCGGTGACTGTATCCCTGTAAAATCAAATGAAGGACACTACCAAATATCATGCCATGATGGTAGTCAGTTTTGTGTTGATTTGGAGATGATGACATGCACATGTAGGAAGTGGCAGCTTACTGGAATCCCTTGCAAGCATGGTATATCGGCTATTTGGCACCAGAAGAGGGATCCAATAGATTTTGTGCCTGATGTTTACTCGGTTGACACTTATAAGAAGTTGTATGAGCCAGCCATTATTGATAAAATTTTGACTGCGACTCGATTTAGCACTCCACTGCCTCTCAATTTTGAAAGAAAGAGAGGACGGCCTGCCAATTCTAGGAGGGAACCAGATACGACTGTGATGAAGTTGAGAAAAGGGAAAATCAATCTGCTTTGGAGACTTAAGAGGAAACAATCATCAGTGACATGTAGGTTGTGTGGTACAAAAGGGCATAATGCAGCTGGTTGTCCACAAAGCATTGATGATGAAACACTGTCAGCTCAACCAAAGAAGTCAAGAAAGAGGGCAGTAAGTATCTGTGACTTGGTTCAATTATTTTCACACTATGTTCTTGTATATGTTATTTTATTAAAAACTTAAAGAGTATTTGATGGAATTTTTCTGTATAGGTGATTAGAAGGGCCGCTTTGAATGGTGATGCAAGAACAAAACTAGCAAATGCAACTAATAGCAATGTAATTCACATCACTATTCCTAGAAATATTTAAATTGCTATTCATTCCACTGGAAATGATGGAATTTGTATTTTTTGCAGGTGGTAGGTGAAGCCCCTGAATGTGCAAGAGCAGATATGGGCTCATTGGATGTTCTGGTAAAAGTGTGGATTATACTGCATTTAATTATCACTGTTTTGAGGATTGCCAGCTCAATATGAAATTGTACTTTTATGCAGGCAATAAGTGATGCTCCAGAAGATGCAATAACAGATAATAGGTCATTGTATGATTTGGTAAGTGTGCCACTCACCGTATGTAATGATCACAGTTTATGCTTGTCCAAGTCCAACACTCGTGGAATTTGTCCTTGTTATTAGCGAGAAGGAAAAGCAACTATAGAAGACGATTCTATTCTCCATAGTGGCATCCTTGATGATCCGGTAAGCCATGCACATCCATTATGTCCATGTGAAATTGTTTCTTATATACATGGTACATTGTGAATTGAATTCCTCTGTAGGATTCAGAATATAAATTTGGGTTCGCACCACTGGAAACTGGTCTTGATAGTGATAGCTTGGATGACATGGTAAGCAAGCTAGCTTAGATTGATGAAATATTCTTAGGCCGTGAATGAGTGGATTTTTTTTTTCTTTTTCTTAATTTACAGTTATTGGATGATGCCTATGGATTCCTAACCTGTGGATCTGACACTGTAAGTGCTACCAGAATCCAGATGCTTTACATCTCAAGTTTGGATGAAGATTTGTATCGTGATGTGATACTTTGTAGCTTTATTTTCATGCCTTGATGATTTTTTTTTTCTTCTTAATTCCTTAATCTGGTAACAGGAATCAGATGCTGATGTCCCAAAAGGGCCAATACTTCATATTAGGAGGCATGTTGCTGCTGCTCAAGTGAGCTGTATATATGTATATATATTGCCTTCTTTGTTTTTGGCCTTGGACTGTTCTTAATGACTAATGTCACTGTCTTCTATTCTCAGGATACAAAAATTGGTGGATCTGTTCCTACAATTCAATCCCATGAGTCAGTGATTGTTGAAAGTCCAAGTACTCTAGACTTGACAATTCAAACCCAAGTTTCTAACACAGAAACACCATTTCAAAATCATGTTTGTTCCCTCTCTCTGTGACAGATATAAGGCGTTTTTCCCCCAGATGCGAGTGTATTAAATATGTTTGATCTTTTGTGTGACCGAATGACAGGAAATGATAAGCACGGGGAGATCGTTACACCTTGGCACTAGTGCTTCCTCATCTCTCGAAACCATGGTTATGGAAGACACAAAGGTTTCCAACAGTGAATCGCCATCCACAGATAATTCAAACAACCCCTGTCAGCTGGTATGTGTACGTGGTGATCTGGTGAAAGTTTATGAGGAGCCATGATTTGATTTACTATTATTTTTAGGTCTCTATCATGTCTTTTTATTGAATTTTGTTGTCAACAACACTCAACAGGGTAGGAGAATAACAAGATCATTAGCAATTGCAAATGCTAGATCACCATCACAGAATTTGCCGTTGGCCGGACCTGAAGCTGTAAGCAACGACATACATGAAGTTGAGCGAGTATGAAATTACACTCTAAGGGATTTTTGTGAAACCTCACATCATTACTGTTGCTAGGATTCATGCGGGAAAGAAAGTAAAGGGCGAAACGTCATCTAACAGGCCAAGGGGGGCATCAGCAGCCGAGCACAAGCAGTTGAAGGCAGGAGGGCCAGCAATTGACTGATTTGATTTGTGGTGGTCGGTGTACAAAAAATTTAACTGCTGGTGCTTTCAAGACACAGAATTAATCCATCCGTCCGTTGTTTGTGTTGGAAACTGGAAAACTTGCTCCTTGTAGAATTACTATAATTTTAATTTTAAGAGGTTGTACGTATTTTGAACCGATAAAAATCCATTCACTGTGGGGTGGGCTATGCCTATGGGGGTATTTTTAGTAGAGTAGTCAGTAGTGTAGTGTGCAAATTAAATTACTACTAGTGGAGTACTGGATAGTTGAGTTAGTTTTGAGAGAGCAGAATGAGTGGTAGCTGCAGGGAGTCCCCATTCACTCACTCCGGCTGCTGCTCTCATTGCGAATTTTCTAATTTCTAAATTTCGGTGGGAGTGCTGCTGCTGCTGCTGCTGTCGACTCTTTCTCTGTCTGCCTCATTCACTCTTCACTCATCATCTTCATTCTTCTGTGCCCCCCGCGCCGCCCGACAATATAATGAAGGATGATGATGCCCTTCTCCCCGTCTCTACCCCCACCACCTCCCCCTCCCCCTCCCCCTCCGCCATTCTCGCCCCCCGCCGCTACTACAAGTTTTGGGCCCTCGCTGCTATTTTGCTCCTCGCTTTTTGGTCTATGCTCACCGGCACCGTCACTCTTCGATGGTCCGCCGGAGATCTCAAATTTCGCTTTGACGACGATGTTTCTTATACCTCCCGCCTCTCCCAAGATCTCGACGTCCTCGTAATATTCTATTTCTACCCACTTTTCTCATTTACCATTTCTTACTCGGACGGGGGTTTCAGTTTCAGTTTCACAGTTTCACATCGCTTTCTTTTTTTTCTTCAATTAGGATATGGAGGAGAGGGAGAAACTTGTCTGGCACATGTGGGATGTTTATACCAACAACCAGCGTACCAGATTGGGGGGATTTTGGCAGCAAGCGTTTGTCGCAGCCTACGAGGATTTGACGAGCGACGTGCCTCAACTTAGGGAGGCTGCCATTTCCGAGATCGCTAACATGTCCTCTCGCTACCTCACGCTCCACCCCCCTCCCCTGCATTCTTCTCTGTCCTTGGTTAGTTTACTTCTTTGCCTTTTCATTTAATGTTGGGAGCATGCTTATCAGGAGGAGTTGATTCACTTTTCTTTGTGCCACATCGGTAATAGTTGCTGTTTCAGAAAAACAATTGGGTTACTTATATGGACTTGGTGGGTTAACTACTAACTACGTACATATTTAGTTACCAACAATAATGAGTCGTGATCGTCATCGTGTATCAGGGGGACGGGAAACCCCTGGGATATATAAGTTTTCCTAATTTGGGAATGTGTGGAATTGGCTGGAATTAGTTCTGTGTTTCTTAAAGGAAAACCACTTATTATTTGCCAATTACCTACACAGCCTGTTGTACCCTTTCACCAAATCTATTAAATGAGAATTAAGATGGTGATGCCTGGATGATAGTTGGAGCTGTTTAAGTAAAGTTGAACTACAACAGACATACTCCAGCTGAATAAGCTCAATACTATTACTATACTGGGGAATAGTAGCTTCATTTTGTTTCCTTTGACAAGAATTTTTTTATACCTGTTACTATCTCTGAGGATTGGATTTGTCTCATGTCATATTGCTCTTTTTGGACAAGCTGTGGCCCATGCTCCTGAAAGCAATTTGAGTAGATAGTGGTTCTATTCGACTAGCTCAGAAAATGTAATTGGTTGAGAATGTAGTTTGAAATTGGGGACTCGTGGCTAAATTGATCAGTTGCTTATCATTATATAGTGAGGCGAGCTTTAAGTTGCTTGATTTTGACTTGGTTTAATGGTATGCTGACTGTAAATAAATACTTATAACTTATTCATCGAGTGTTTGATAATGATTGTGACAATGCCTTACTATAATGTTTAGTTGTAATGGCGCATTTACAATCCTCAGTATTGTAAATATTTGAGAATCCTAAAATTTGACCGATGACCACTTGCAATCTTGAGTTAGCTGAGCTTCAACGCATTATGCATTATTGTACCACCCCCAAAAAACAAACCTTTTGGCAATGCTATTGCCGTACTAACTAACCTAAACTAGTTGCTCTAAGTCCCTAACCCCCTATTTAGGCACAGGTGCACAGCTGAAAAATAGGATGTTTACAATTATCACATTGCTGCTATGTAAGATTTAGCCATGTTTCGCTGCAAGTTTTATATGTCTGTCTATCCTGCTTTAGGCTCTAGATTGTGATTGGGATTCTTATATTATTTATATGGTAATAATGGTTTGCTACATCTTCAGGCCAGCTCAAGTTGTTTAGCGATTCCCTTTGTCTAAATTGTTTGGGCGTTACTTGACTTTTATTTTTTGTTTCTTTTCTTGTCCCTGGGAGTTTAACATTTTTATCTTTGGCAACCTTGTAATGAACTTAAAAAGATGAAAAACTTACTTTCCAAACAATTATCAGTGAATGGCAGTGGCATGCTATCCAGATCATTGTGTGGTTACTTTTATTTCTGTTCATTCAATATTAAAGATAAGGCAGAAAAGCAAAAAGCAGAATGTCCGCACATGGCTATCAGATAAATTTGGTGCACTGTTGGTTCTTTTAAGACTCAACTACCATAATTACATTCCATTTGTTGATCTATTGCTACTGTTTCAATGAACTTCTTGACCGGAAATGAAACAAATGGCCTACCCTTGAGTTTACCATGATATAAAAAAAGCAAGTTAAGAATGCGAGAATCATTATCAGTCCATTGAATATTGATACTAGATGTTATCATGAATAAGTGGTTGTTTGGGATGAAGTGCAATTTATGACCTTGTGGTCCATATGCCCGTTCATTGTTTACGTATAGTTCCCTTTTAGTGAAGAGTTCTAGTAATTTTTATTTTCTAAAGAACCTCCTACTGCTAAATTTAAGGAAAAGAGCATGTAGAAGTTTTTCGACTTAGACCCCGTTTGTTAGATAAGACGGTCTTATTAGCCTCTTATTACAGAAATTTTAAGCTGATAAGCGGCTAATAATACTTATCCGATAATACCAATCAAACATGACCTTATAAAGCAGCCTCACTGCCCGACATTCTGGAAGGGGAAAAGGTTGCAAATTTCACCAAACCCAAGCTCTAGAATTGGATCTTTGTTTGATTCCATACTCAAGGTTCACATTGTTGCTTACATTCAGATCATGCGTTGAGACGAATATGTAGATTTCTTTCCTTTTTGAGTTATTATGCTTACTTTGGATATTAATGGTGTGTTTTTCTGCATATTTTTCAGAGTGTACGGAATTTTCATATAAATCAAGGGGAGAACAGGGCATTGGCCTCAACAGCAGGAAATTTATGACATGGAGTATATGGTACATCCGAGCCAGCATGTTATTTATTCTTTCAATATAGTTGTGGAAAGAATGCAGCATGTGAATTGCATGGGGATATATTATACTCGGTTCTCATGTTTTTTTAAACTCAGATCATTTTGTATTTATTTAAACTCACTCATTTATTTTCTGGCTGACGATCAAACATAATCTTTTATTCTTTTAGTTCTTGTGCAAATTATGTTTTTCTTTTTTATTGTGCTGTTGTTCTCACTTGTATCAGATACAGAATATGACTCTCTACCTCAGATGTTTACTTGCTTTTCTCCATATGCTGCTCACTGTTGAATCCTACCAAGCATTGTAGCAATATCAAGGTTGCATTTGTGAGACACAATGAAACATTATTAATCTTGATATTAAAACTCTCTATTGCTTGTTTGGCAACTAGAACATTTCTCGTATATAATCTCTCTTCTGAAAAAGTTGCATCATCTCTCTTTAAAAGGGAGGTGTATGCAAAAACTGTGGAGGTATGTCAGCACAGCAATACACCCGGGGGTGTTTGGATTGGCGGATTCGGGGTGCTCTGGATTGATGGATTTGTGGAGGGGAATTTAAAATTAATAATAACAATCGCTCCCCTTCTTTTGATTAATGAAGGGATTTGTGAATGGATTTCAAATGAAATCCTCTCCCCTAGTTTAACTAATTTAGGGTGGATTTCAAATCCCTCTTAAAATGAGGGATTTCAAATCTTTTCCCCAAATCCTAATCCATCAATCCAAACATAGCCTTAAGGTATTTTCCTCCTATCTTTACTTTAATCGAATATGCTCTTCATTTTGGGGGATATTTGGTATGCTCCAAAGTTTAAATTGGGTTAGACCTAGTAGTAATATATTGGTGCTTTAGGAAAGCTCCACTCCCCCTCTAGGGTGTTGTCAAACTCTGTTCCTATTCATGGTAAGAATTCCTGGAGGGTGTTGTCATATGATTACATGTTTTGGATATGTGCAAGGATAACTTGAGAGTATGGCGGTTGTTATTTTATATATCCAGGCCTCATTTGGAGAACTGACTGTGGAATTGGATAGAGTTCAGACCTCATTAGACTCTAATGTCGCTTTTCTGCCTTTTCATTTGTACATGCCAAACTTTGAATCCATGCATGTGTAATGGATGACGATGCAGGCATTTCAATAGGAAATTTAATGAAAGCTAATCCGTGGGTTCTTGTTATTTCAATGTTGAAAGAACAAAGAGAAAAATATAGACGATGGAATTAGATTGCTTAGATTAAACAGCTTGTAGAAGCATATTTTAACAGTTGTAAAGTGTAGCACAGTAATTGCTCAAAAGATATACTCCATGAGATATATATTAAAATTTTGAACTTTGTTGATATTTGTAAACTGGGTCTTAGCATCCAAACGCATCTTGCACTAGAAAGCTGGTGTACATATATATGTAAGGTGCAATTAATCATTGATGAGTTGTAGAGGAGATTCAATCGGATCTCAGAAGACATAACTTTGGGGGTACAAAGTAGAAACAGGCGTAGCCTAGCTCTAGCTCAACCCAACCGCCTTCAATTTGGCTTCCCTTATGGCTTACTGTGGGGGATGGGTGATTTTCGCCCAACAAGACCCGTCGGTGCCAGCCAACATTTGATACTTGTCTTTCCTAGTAAGGTTTGTGCATTTAAATTTCAATGTCTCGGCAATCACTTTCTGAACATGATTGGCAACTTCAAAGTTGGATTTTCCAGCACCACATGTTTGATCATGCGATAGCTTGTCCAAAAATGTAATCTCATGAGTTGGGAAGGGGTAGAAAAACAAGTCGAGGCTACTAGCCTCGTGCTGTAGTCCCATGAAACATACTCTGCTTTACAGGAACTATATGATCAGTCAGGTCTGCAAACAAGGCTGAAAACCTAAGTAAATAGGGCTCTCGATAAGTTGCGTCTTCTGGGCATATAACCAAGTTCCATCCTCGCTCCAAAATCTCTCGGATCAATATAGCATCCTTGGCACGGTCTCTTGTTAAACGGTAGCACTTCATCGGGCACAGGAACTCACTGAGCCTTGATGCTGAGTAAGCGAGGCAAGCAGTGCGTTTACTACCTATTATAGTTGCCACGAACAGAGGGTCTGTGGCATGCCTATGGGAACGAACAAATACATTTCCCCTCCCATTCCCATTATTATTGCAAGGTGGAGGTGCAGGGGTTCCTTTAACGTTGATTCGACAACCAAGGAGTTGGATTGAGGTATAAAAGACCATTGGAACTGAACTGAGAGAACCTACTATGAGAATCCGCAAAATGGATAAAAGTGTGCCAAAGGGGAACCAAGCAATTATGAGAAAGGTGACCGATGGAGTGGGCTTTTGTACCAGTCGACCGTCGTGAAACATTACAGGCTTCGGCAACTCGTCTTGTTTCACTTTCACCAGAGGCGATATACCACCATCCTTCAAATTTTGATTCAACTGGAACTACATAACTTTCCTGCTACATACACGACATAGTATAAGTGCTGTGTCTACTGTATTGAACACTACCTCTAGTGGTATTACACAAGACCAATTAATCTTATTCATGGCATTTTTAATGTTGAATGTTCTCAACATTAAGAATAATAATAATAATCTCTCTTTTTATGTAGTACCAAGTAGTAGTAGTATTTGACATGATATGATGATAATGCAGTCCCACAAGAAGTTGTATTGTTGCTAAATAAATGAAAATGGTGACAAGTGGAGTATATTAGTACTATGACCTTGCATTTGTTGATAAACCAAGGATGGGCTCTGGAATGAGCAATTGCAATATTGGGTGGAAATGAAGAAGCTTCCCGAAATGCCTCCTCGCAGACAACAATAGACAGACTTGTGTTCATACCAACAAGGACGCCATGGCGACCCGCCACAAATCCCGTGGCAATGCAGCCCATATATGATGAAATCTCCGTGTTCCCAAATGCGCCCAAGTTTGGGAACTTGTTCAAGAAAGGCTCTAACATGATCCTGGGATACTTGGTCACCACACATTTCTTCCCACATGATGATGAAACAATAATGCGCCAAGTTTGGGGATGCAGATTTTGAGAGTAATATTATTTAAGGCAGAACAGCTGTTGCAGCAGACTCGATGTCAGACAACTTCACTCCAGGTCTCCAGCAGCGAAACTAATGAATATGATGAGGAGCCGGAGGCTTGCAGTTTCATCAGATATACAAATTATATTGATGCGAGAACCAAGTTAATGGAGAAACCACAAGTAATAGGAGGAGGAGCCTTACTATCCCACCAACATCGAATGCATGCAACTACTAGGGCGAAATAGGAGAAGGAGGTGCATGGGGTACGGGTCAATCAGCAGCAATGCTCCATCCATATCGACTACAACGGAATCATTTGAATGGCATTGGTACATGGTTTTTTGCATTTTTATTTCATCAAGTGCTTGGGAATGAAATTGGTGTGATTCCTTGGGTTTGAAAGAAGCATCACATTATATATATATATACTAGTAATATTTTCTGTGCGATGCACAACCTACTTATGGATATACAACTGCTCATAGAAGCATAATAAAGAAGTTTTGGGTAAGCGATGCATCTTTGTAGATAACTAAATTTTGTGGATGAGAAAACATTGTTGGCATGTAGATTTGTATAATATAATTGACACCTCAAATCATCTTTGCATTAGTCTATGCTATTAGGTATTAAGTACTACCAACAATACTTAAACACTATGAAGAATGTTACTCACAGGCAGTCTCGTACAAAATGAAAAGTAGCCCAAAAAAAAAAAAAACTCTAAATAGCTGCGAAAGACAAAAGACACATGAATACAACAAATCATTTTACTCTGATACATACCCTCTATGATTTTGCTAATCATCTGCATCAGAGTGTGAACTCAATCGTGTGCCATGGTAACATCTGCAACAAACAAAATCATACAAAGGAATCAAGAACACATTTCTCGCATTTTTATTGGATTTATGTTTTTGTCTTTTAGAAATTTGTATGAGTAAAATTATTAATGTTGGATCCAAAAAGCTTTATATTATACCACATACCGAGTCCTAAGTCAATGAAAAATGATATGGACAAACATACATGAACTTGGCTAACAATAAAAATATATGGTTTTTATGTATTATAGGTAGAATAGCATCTAGGGACATCGGTATAAATCAATTGTGCTGGGCTAGAACGTCTTTCCAGCACCATTCATATCTTGTAATCACAGAAATTAAAAGTTCACCTTTAATCATATTAACCATCATCTTATAGTATTTAAACAGATGCACCAATAACCCAAAAACAATGAACTTGACATTTAAAACGAAACATATTCTAGCATCAACAAATCAGAGAGAAAGAAGGCAACATATTCTACTATCATAATGGCTAATCCGATGCCTAACCTCATGATCATACTAATCTGAGATGGTGAAAGCTTTCATCATTGTCTTCAAATCTACCTAGACGGAATCCAACTTACCATTGTATTAAACCCAAAAATAATTCATTCGACAAATAATTCATTCGCCATTGTAGATTCTTGCAAAGGTTTTCACTCCATGTAATGGAATTTTAAAAAAATTCATGCCATTCCACATCCATGTAATGGCTATGTCAGAAGCTCATTGTAGATTAGGAGCACCTGTAATATGTTTAACTCCAAAGGTGTGCACTTATTTTTCTTATTTAGCCATTTGAGAGTGAGACCAAATGTAGCAATACATGTTGGGGGAAGCTAATCTCCTTAAAACCTAAATAATTCAATGCAAACTAATCCACTTCTTATGATCAATATTTGGGCATTAATTCAATCACATAAATAACATAGATAAAATAGATAAAAGTGCTATCTTAAGTTAAAACTTTAAAAATGCTAGTATTTTCATATGCCTCCTACACATTAATTCAAGAATTCCATAATGTAATAAAAAAAAATTCCAGAATTCCACTGCATTACAAACCGACAAAAATTCCAGAATTCCACTGTAATACAAACCGACAAAAATTCCAGAATTCCACTTCTAAGAAATCGAACTTAACAGATCATCACAGATTGCAAGAATTTAATAAACAGACCAACCTTCCAATAATGTAATAAAAACATCTTCCTAAAGTTAAAATGAAGAATGGCAATTATGTTAAAAATAAAGAAATATAGTGGCATTGTTATATGTGACCAAACCTTATATTTCCAGAGTTAATCCAGTTCCCTTTAGTAGACTTCTCTAGCATACTTTAATAACAATGGCTGAAGTGTCGAGACTACACTTCTCGAGCTGTACAGGTATTTAACCATAACATTATATCAAATTACATCCTATAATTTCCAAAACACATTATATGTTGAATTCAATTGGCACAAACCTAAAGAAAAGAATCCACTGATTAGTGTTCATGTGGAGAGAAAGACAGATCTCTTTTTTTTTCCCCTCCAATAAGTCAACTTTCTTTACAACCTGCAGACATAAAGTAATCACTCATAACTGAAGGAAACCAATCTTAACCAATAACCAAAAGAATCTGAAGTTTTTCAATCCCAATAGTCAAGTAGAACGAATAAAAGTAAAACTTATTACTTGATCAATATAGGAATTTCATTTCAATTTTAGTACTTGATCAAGAAATTACTTCACTGTACGATAAAGGGTTTCTACAGTTGTGCTCGCATGAATCTTTCTCAAACTGATTAGTGGAGGAGTAGTAGTAGTAGTAACATTGGGGATGGAAATATAGGAGGGCCACTAAATTCGAACATAATTTAGTGGATGTTGAGAGTGCAATATAGCTAACCCCTGGAATAGTGTTCATTCGCAATACAATGCACAGAATTTGAGGAAAAAAATAAGCCACGACTGCCTTATTTCATCAGAAATTGGTTGGTATTTTGGCGAAGCAGGCAAAAGAAAAATTCAAAGATAAAATTTGATATTATTCACAAAGGATACAATCTTCAAAAAACCGACGAATTTCAGCCAAACGATGGGGTGGAAGGTCTTTAAAGTCTGTATAGTTTCGATATTCAGGGTCATTAGCACAAACAACAATTATCTTGTCATCTTTCTCTTCCTGATGCATATTCAAATGAAAGAAAGAAAGTAAACCACCTGCTTTCCTTAATTGTGAATGAACTAAACGTAAAGGTTGGCATACCTGATCTATCATGGGCATGAGCCCTATTGCTTTAGCCCTGAGAAAGCAGCCAGGGACCACTGGTTCCTGAATGTGTTCATGGATAGATTGATGTTAAATAGCCCGTTATTAAAGAATACTCCCTCCGTTTTTTTTTTAAGTTCATCATTAGCATAGTAGATACTATTCATTGAGTAACTTTAATTTAACTTTTTCATATAGTTATATAAGATAAAACATAGTGAAGTGAGATCTTGTTGGATTCGTCTAATCACGTACTTTTAGAATATCAAACTTTTATAATTTTTACTTATATATAATATGAGATATTGATAATTGAAAATGTGCATTGGATTGCGTGCAGTGCAGGATGGGTGAAGTTAAAAAAAATGGAGGAGTAAAATGTTATTTCAAAACCTCCAAAGTCCGACTCCAATCTAAGTCAAATTCTTAAAAGATTCACCAGGATGCAAAATTAAACTGACCATAAATAACTCATTCAATTGTATCCACAGGAAGTGAACAAAATTTTTGAAGTTGCATTTTTACAATGGCTGACTAAACATTTAGAGGGCATTGCATATAATTTTCTAAATTATCTTACCTGCATAATGACAAGGACATCCATTGGGTCACCATCTTCACATATAGTACGGGGGGATGAAACCATAGTTATGGGGGTAGACAACTGATGAGTAAAGAATACGATCAACCTGCATATACAACCGTCTTTTAGTAATGGTAACTTAAACATGTGAAATAAGACAATCCCAATACCTTGCTTAGACCAGTGTCCTTGTCAAGCTCATACTTCACCTTGCTCCCCTTACTTATCTCTACCACCTAAACAGATTATATAAATTGGTCGGAAATACTCTAGTAATAATGCAAACTCAAATTTCAAATGATTAGGGATGTTAAAATAGATAGCAAGGAATGATGCACAACATCATAAAGTAGAAAACAGAGATCCATTATGCTCCACACAGCCACAAATCAAGAAATCCACCAAGAATTTCCACCAAAACATAATACCAACAATCACCAATAACAGACAATTCCAAGAATCCCCAAAAATAGCGCTACCTAAGCAAAATCTCGGCCAGAGATTTCGTCTTACCAATAATCTGGAATACTTTCTTTGATTCCCACAAGAATCTAGCAACACAATGCTTCCACCGAAAGAATTCGAAGATCCAATCGAACAAAAAACCTTGCAACCAAAAATAACAAACACTAAGTTAGATTTGGAAGCAAAAAACACACTGCAATTTCACCAAAAAACACAAGAATTTGAAGAAAGAGCATAAAGTCGATTCAGCTGTTTGATTCAAGAATGTCTGTGAAAGGGTGGAAATCGACGGAGGCTTCCTCAAGCCCTAGCAGTGGGCGCGGAGATGGCTGAAGATCTTCAACGCCAACAGCAAGGGGGCAGTGGTGACTGGAGCTCATCGGCAGAAAAAAGAGCCGGCGGTGATGGGTCAGGCAGAGGAGAGAGCGCCCAGGGAGATTAGCCGGAGCCCAGTGGTGGCCCGCGCAGACAACGGCGGAGGGCGCGCAGGGCTGGTGGCGCCAGTGGGAGACTCGCGCAGGGGTGCTGGAGTAAAACACTAAAACACTCAAAATCACTCATGGAGTAAAACATCATCTCACAATAATTTACATCTTTGATATAAGAGATGGGAAAAAGGGCATAAGAATATCAGTGTCAGGAAAATTGAACTTGAAAGTTTCAGCTAAGTTACCTAATTTGAATAGGGGGAGATTCTAATGAACCCACGTATCTTACTCTATCACCATCCAAAATGCCAATAAACTTGTTTAATACAGGGCATGTAGTCAACTATCAACCCCAAATAAAAACAAGTGGTTGAGGAAAAACTTCACCTTTTTGGAACCTACAGGTTTTCGAAGACGAGGTAGATACTTCCTGCTTTGGCTGTGCATGGGAGCCTGTTACAGAACCCCCAGAAATAACAGCCTCCACACTTGAAGCTGGTTTTCTACGTTGCAATGCTGCAATAGCTCGTTTAGACAAAGAATTAGTCCTTTCTGACTTTGAACTTTCCTTCAAAGCATCAACTTCCTTCATACAAGTCCATAAACAATTTTTTTAAGCCATAAGCTAATATTAAGTATATATTTGACAAGAAAAACAGGCTAATATAAATTCCAAATGTTGTACATGACAGACAATTACACGAGGTAACAGAGCAGTGTCCACTGTAAGTAGCCTAGCACCAAAATATTTAGCTAGTGCCTTGACCAGTTTCTCTTGATATATTTCTGAACCTATGGACATAGAAAAAAGATTCCAATTGATGTCAAAACCAAAGAAAAATAGGAAAAAAACTTAATATAAACAAAAGCAAAACGGTAAATTACCCGCCGGACCAGACAACAAAATTCTGGGGCATAAAGTAGGCGGCGCCGGATTCACAGAAGGCAGAGGCCGTCGCGCGCAGGTGAGGCGGCGCCCGATTCGCGAAGTCAGGCCCGGCGACGTACGTAGGTGTGGGCGGCGCCGGAAGAGGAGTGGGAGCGACGTGCAGAGACTCGCGGACACTGGAGCGTGGCGAGGCAACTGTTCGCGCAGGCAGGGGGAGGCGCGACGATCGGACGGCGGTCGGCGGCGCTCGAACGGTGCTATGTTCTTCCATCATACCCTAAAGCTCTTCAATGGCGTACCCAGCAATTGAATTTGGGGATTTCTCTCCTTCTCAAAAATTAGGAATTCCCAACCCTAGAGCACTGGGGGAGACGAAAGACGGAATTGAGAGGAATAAGGGATTTGAGAGCAAATGGAATTGAGAGACGATTGAGAGAGCAAATTCAATTGAGAGACTATTTGATCCAACAGTCACAATTCCAATTCAATTCAGGATCCAACGGCTAAGAATCAAATTTAGATTTGGCAAATTTTTGGCTCTCCCATTTATAGTATATAATAGAAATAGATATACTAGAACTCTCTTGGGGCGCACGCATGAGAAAAAACAGTATGGAAAAATATAATAAAACATTCAAAACTGAAAATAAACAAATAAATAAAATAAAATAAAATAATTTAATTGTGAGCCAAAAAAGGCAATAGCAATCAATATTTAAGAATCTCTTTGAATTACAGAAATGTGATCTATAACAGGAAAAAAAAAAGAAAAAAAAAAAGAAACATAAAATATCATAGCATGGGGTCTATCCTGACTTCTCACTAAGATTGCGTTGCTCTTGATGGCAGTTCCATTCCCCAACCAGGTTTTTAGCACCTAACATTGATCAACAATTCCAAGAGTCAAAATCAATAAAATGGTTGATTGATAAATCATACCCAAACAATTAAGAAGTTTGGCAACATCTTGCTACCACAACAAAGATTCGTGTAAGAATTGCATTCTTTGATGTCAAAGCTATTTGCATGTATTCTCTTTATTTTTAAACAAAGCAAACAAAATAGATATGGTAGATGCATACCAATGCAAGGATCGGGGTGCCAAAATATGTAGTATTTTGCTTCTCCAGCTTTTATCATTCTGTCAACAACTTCAACATCTTCCTGGATAGGATACAAATCATCTTTAAAAAATTAGAATGTTGAAAAATGAGTTCAATCTTATAAGTGCACAACATAATATGCAAGAGGGCAGCACATAGGCACATTCTTGATTAACCAAAAGGTGTAAAACGGGACTAAAAGGTTGAAATTCATTGCATATTACCTGATGCATGAGCACCACTGCTGGGTGGAAGGGCATACGAAGAGGAAGGTGTAATCTAGGACAGAGAAGATGGGTTATTTTTTGAATGGGAAATATTTGTGATGTGAGCTCAGTAATTAAGCAAACAAATCTAGTACTTCACTCTCAAACACTTGTTTTGTGATCATCCGATAGAGTTGATGAAGCTTCAAAATCAAAAGGCCAAAACTTAAATCAATGCCCCTGATAAATCTTTCATTAAGAAAGTAAAATTTGAACAACAATTTTCAAAGTACTGCATAGTTTAAGCAAATACATATTGAAGATATATTCACGGGAGTTTATGTTTGATAAGTGAACAACCAATTAAAGAAGTAATATACCAGGAATTCATCTTTTAAAAGATCATCAAAGTTTACCAGTAATATAATAACACATTCCTATAAAGACAGATTATCTATATAAGTTTTTGCATTGGAAAACCAATGACCTATATGTAGATTCCTACATGTATTGGCAAAACAATGAATGTTGTAAGCATTTGAGATATCTTTGTGGTGCTTCAGAGGATTACAGAGCAATTGACCTACCCAAGGACAAAATGCACTGACGCATTCTACAACTCAGAAGTAAATTTTTTTTTTTTCCATTGAATCCATTGGCACAAGTATATCATCTAATAACTATATAGAACTACTAAAACTAACAGTTTCGATGATCAAATCCAAACGTTATTAATTGCCAAATAATCGCGAGTTCAACTTGCAATGCAAGTCTGCAACCCCTTGTTGACATTGGTTCCGCAAATCAAAAGACCAAAAATAAGGGATTTGCTTGTCTTTAGGTAAGAATTTTGCTGCATAAAGGCTGTCATAACTATTTCATAGACCAATTTGTTTCATAAGAAGAAAGTTTCTAAATGCCAGAAATTTGCTCAAAATGCTACCAATAAGTTTCTAAATGAAACTTTCTAAATGCTACCAATAAGTTTCTATAACTTTTGCTTCCATATACGTTTGCCAGTATTTGAGACCCATATTGTCCAATCTTATCATCAACACCTCAAGATTAAAATAAACGAACTTTTTAAAAATGGAATAAATTATTTTCTGAATTCCAAATATCCAATCAAACATCTAAACATGGGTGTGTTTGATTAAACGCAACTAAACAGATTTTGCACGGAAAGCACAAAATTTTAAAAGGAAAAAATGCAGGGTTCGAGTGATATTTCAATTTTTACCAAGCAGTTGATGCATCAAAGATAGGGAGGGAGCTTCAAAAGACCCAGAATAATCTTTTCATTCCTCTCCTCTTTCGTTTTGCCACTTTCTTATTCCACAAATTCAATCCCCCAAACCAAATTCAGCCAACAGGCAACAGTTCCCACAAATTCAAGCTCTTATTTCATAAAAGCTTTAGAAGAGACCAAGGGAAATCCAGTGGTAGAGGCTTAGAATGGAAGTTTACATTATTCACCTAATTAAGAAATGACCGAGCGAAAGAGTAGTTTGTGAGATTCTTTTCGATTCATAGAATTGCTTAACTGATTAAAATCACCTTCAGTGGAGAACATTCAATGAAGGAGACAAAATAAGAACAAAGAAATTGGTCTACTCATGGTTACTTGGTTAGGCCAAAAATAGTTTAAAACCAATGAAATCATGGTAGCATATAAAAGCAACAATAAAGCAACAATTTATGTGTAGAATAAAGAAACAATTTCTTGTCATTCACATTATGATGCACCAAAATGAAATCAGATAGCAGAGAAAAGGATATCCAATTTGCTAATAATTAAAGTTGTCGTATTTATGTGTAGAACCAATGGATTACCTGAAAGACTTAGAGCAAGAAATGGCATGGTAGCATAATAATACTTGTATCTCCCGTTACTGAAGGTGCATAGTAACACCGGCGCGCGTAGCGTAGCACAGTGGGAGTAACAAACCCAGATACTTCGAGAGCTTTGCCTGATTATGAAACTCATTACAAGCTCCGAAAAAGGCCTACCTAGTCCAAATTTAACTCAAAAGGACTACCTAGTCCAAATCAAGTGTATACATCAAACTGAAAGTAAAGATCAGAAAATGAACACAACAAACTCTCAAGATTGATAATGAATATATGATCCGAAAAGAGGTTCATAAGCTCTTTTTTCCCTAACAATCGGAAACCCCTAACAATCCCTAATACACACTATCAGATTATACGTATGCAAAATCCCTAATAATCTTAGTTTGGAGGTGACCACACACTATCAGAAACATTCCATCACGACAATTAAAAAAACCTCGGAATTATGCCCATGTTCTTTCATACCAGTGATATGTGTTTCTCTTTTCGGAAAAATTCATCAGAATATCCAAAATGAAGTCACGCATTTAACCTTTTATTTTTGAAATTGAAAATTTCCCTCATGATTCACCCAATAAAAAAAAAATCACAATTAAAAGCAAAGCGAAACGCAGCAATGCAATTCGACCGCCCAAATACACTATCCAAATATTCGAAACCAATTCTCTTCACCGCTCCAAAATAAATAAAACTCGAGTTGAAAATTCATAAAATAAGATACTACCACGGTCGCACTGCCGGAAGAACTCATGAACCTCTGCAAAACACAGAAACCAAATTCGGCAGAAAAGAAATATAGAAAGTAGAAGAAAATAGAGAGAAACAAGCAGGATGAGCATTGTAAAACGCAAAATAAAAAATGAATAATGGAAAACACTACCATTAGAGATTACAGATTAGAAATGAAGTCTTGGTGAAGAGCGGAAGGACAAAGACGAATCGACCGAAGAGGCAGTCATTGAGAAGCTTCTATTCCTTCAATTTCATTTCGTCTTACTTCTCATTCCCTCTTCTACTGAACTACACATTAAGGACACTACAAGCACAATCACACAACGTTAATCACTTTAATATCCAATCAATCATATTTGTATAAACCCAAAGGCACATCATTAATGTTGCTGAACAGCAAAAGAAAATCGTGAGATGTTTGAGATGGAACCTTAGAGAGGAACATGAGAAGCCGATGAAGTGGAAGCCTGAGACCCACAGTCAGGTGCCACTGCAGCTGCTGAACTGGGAGCCTTGCCAGCGGTTTCCTGCAGACGTTTGCAGAGTCTAGAATTTAACACTAAGAAAATAGCACAAGAATCAAAATCTCTACTTTACAGTAAATTGGAAATCAAACGAGGCGGAATGGAAATCTGATAAAAGCATATGATAGAACTTGGAGAACAAGTAGCATAAGATTGAGACAGCAAAATCAAATTTTGGAAAATCACAATCCGCTCATGTTCGAGCACATTGCTGAGAAAAAATCACAATCCGTTCCTAAAATTTCAAATAGTGTAGCAAGGAAAAAACTGTTGGCACATTTCAGGCTAAAACTGCCACTGAATTAAAGGAAAAAGCAATTGGGTAGAGGGTCTTACTTCGCTGCTTGGTCAGAAAAAAGTTTTTCTGGTTATTTTTCTCTGAGAATGTGCAGGCCTCCACTGGGGCAGAATTCCATCACCAAACCTGAAAATTTATCGGGCTCAAAATGGCTGTACAAAGAAAATAAACAATTTGTATTAATATTTCATTTCCTGTCTGAGCACGAAGAAGCTTCTTGCGACTTGCTAAAGAAGCCTTGTCCATAACTTTCATTGCAAAGTAGCATTTGGTGCCACACAGTTCACCCAGATAAACACTCCCAATATCACCAGAATCTAACATTTTCAAAAGCATGAAATGGCTCAATGCCAAAACACCACGCCTGGTTCGCACAGCTTGAATGGCTTCCCATCGCAAATCATTTGCTTTGTCTAGCTTCTTGACACTGGTGCAAAATAAAATATTATGGACAGTAAGGTGTATTTACCGAATTCTGAAGTCTGAGTGATAAGCTAGTTGTGGAATGCTCCATCGATGTTGGAATATTTATGGACAGTAAGGAATATGTGGTGCTGTTCTATGGTAGATGTTTTAAACGTTTTACAATTCCTTTTATAGTAAACAAATTCTTAAGAGTCAGTTGTTTCATTTACCAGGTAAATGGCTGCTTATCATCCTCAGACAAAGTTTCAAATGGGTTTTACGTGATTCATGGGATGGATCCCTATGTTTGGTGTATGTCCTCAGATCATCAGGAAAGTGGCCGTTTTCCATCCCTTGAATCTCTAAAGATGGTTGATCCTAATCTCACTTCTTCATTTGAAGTTATCTGTGTAGATTTGCAAGGGGATCCTAGCTTGAAAGAGCTGCAGAATCGAATCCTTAACTAATCATCTACTTGCATCACCACAAAGGAAGTTTAGTAAAAAATTATGATTATAAGACTAAACTCTTCTGCCCCTTCAGAGGAATCTTTGTAAGGAATTAATGAAATACGGAAGAGTTTCATTAAACTCAAAGGAACATTTATATACCGTATGTGCTGACCGAACTGTCAAGACCAGATTAATCTTCACTCCTTCCTTGGAGCTGAAATTAATAATGCTTTTCTCATCCCATTTAATTGGACTAATCTGAAATCGCAGCAACGAAACCTTGCAACCCAAATTTTAGACATCACTGAATCATCCACATGATTGACATAACAACGATGAACAATAACAACAGCTCCACGAACTATAAAAAAATTGTGGATACATCAAATAATTATTACAATTTCAAGCAAACAATCTTAAATTAAATCACCTGGAAAACAGAAAGGGAATCCCAATCAAATTATCAAGAATGAGTAAACGTGAACACATAGGAAAGCAATTAGTAGATTAAGAGGGTGAATTATGCATAAACTGGAGATTACAGGAACAGAATGGTGCTCAAAGGCTGGCCGGAGGATCGAGGGTGACAACTGCAAAAGGGTTTTAGGGCATTTAGGAAATGCGATTGAGGTTTTTCCCAAGGTGCGTCGAATAGGGCATTTCAACGTGAGTGAATTAGAATGAAGTTGAAGTGAACAACAATAAAACCTACGAAAGGTATAGAAGCTCTGCTACACATATTAGGAAAATACCATTGCCTTTTCCTAATAGGGACCCAGGTCACAACCTACCTATCGTCGTCCAATGCAATGGATTGAAAGATGTTGACCCTTTCAACTACAGTTCGGGGCCAGTCGGCCCGGACCCGGTTGAAGTATCTTGAAAGCCGCGCCCTGCAATACACTACGACCAAAAAGAATCTAGCAAGCATTTTCCAAACAGATCACCAAATTATGACTATGATATACTATTGGTGAAATATAACAACTTTCATACATTTTTTAAGGCATCGTGTATCAATAATGCCTAAAGAAAATAAAAGGATGGGCCAAAGTCCCCAATAGAAGAATTATAATAAAGAAACAACAAGATGGTGCCAGACCAAAAACTACAGTAGCTAAACAACTGATAAAATTAAATAAGAGAAAGTTGAATTTCAATAAATGCATGACAGTAAGTAAACAATCGGCACTGTACAGAAATAGAATTGTAATAGTAGTAGCAGGTATATAAGAAGCTATATCAAAATGTCAAATAGTCCTCACCTTAATCAGTTTCTATAGCTCTGCGATCAAAACATCTCCAACACCAATGTTCCTGCATTTGCCACACCTCCCATACCCTGAACAACAGAATTATTGTTTTCAACAAGGTTTTGAAAAGCTAATTTCAAAAAGTTGCGAAACCCATTGAGTTTTTAAACAACTTTTGCTCATGTATATAATGATTTTACTTCCATATTTAAACAGACAATGTAATATGAACCAGAACCAGCAATCCATAATTATAACAAACTAACCATTATCCGTCCTTCCATTTTAGAAATGCCAACTCAAAACAGAGATGCAGCATTTCTAACTACCTCACTGATTTTGAGAGTATTCATTGAGATAAACTCATAATCAAGGGATTTCAATTCATAGGAAGTTTTATAATAAGAGCCTGTACTCGAAACAGGTCAACAATCAACAACAATCGAAAAAGCAAAACACTTACCGTAGACATTGAGATTTGGGCAGACAGTCGACGGGCAGCGGGATGAGAGGGCAGATGGTCGGCGGGCCTAAAATACATGAAATCAAATCAAATGAAGCATTTTATCAAACATGTAGTGGGCATAGACAAAGCGGCAAAAAAGGCTCTAAAACGGGCAAACATTTCACATACAAAGAATGTGTTGAGCTAAAATCAAAAAATAAAAACCCATACCAAAGCGAACGCACAGGCGAGAGGCGACGGAAGAGAGCGCAGACAGGCAATGCAGCCGGCAACGAGACAGGCGAGAAGGCGGGCGCCCGACGAGCAGAGCTGAAGTGGAGATTACCGATTTAGGGTTCACAAAGGCGCCCAATCACATCCCCAAATTCCTGTTGTACAGCCTCCCATCCGAATAACACATCCCACACTCCCAAGTGAAGGCGACGGCGCAGGTACGGGTGACACGGCAGCGCGAGCCGGGAAGCAGCATCCCAGTGAGCGGGTCAGCGTCGAGCGAAGACTGGCGCGCGGAAAGCTCCGCGTCGGAGTGGCAATCCGAGGGGAGGTGCGGGCGCGCAACACAAATCAGGAGCGCCGAACGGGCTCCGTACGAGTGGCGCTGCAACAGAATCGGCAGCGCGGGAGGAGAAGGGCGAGCAACGGCGATGCAGGTTCGAGCAATTGGCTATTGCACCGGGTGGATGCGCACTCAACGGCAAGGCGAAAGGATTCTTGGATACCGGAGACCGGAGAGATTGAGATCTGGTGGACGCGAACTTGACGAGGAAGCGAACGTAGAAAGGGAAATTAGGGCGAGAGACATATTTTGGATGCAGCAAGAATGAAATGGAGGAGGCGGAACGAAGTCATTTACAATACTGTTCCTAAGGGAACAACTTTTCAATACTGTGTGGTATTTATATATATTAGATAGATTAGATAGATATACTAGTACTACTGCTTCTACTACTATACAATACTTCTACATTGGATTAGATAGAAGGTACGAGAATGATAGATGTCGTTAAGGAGGTGCATTAGCCATCAAGAGTAGACTAGAAAGTAGTAGAATAGTAGTAGTAAATGGAAATGTAAATCCAGCCGCCTTCAGGCAGCAGGTTCGGTATTCCCACCAGCCTAACCTAACTCCCTAGCTACTCTAAACTCCAAATTCCCTAACTATTCATTTTTCACTCTTATCCTGCAATTCTGTCTCTGCCATACCTTATTCTTATGTCGTCTTTTGCTCCCCACAACCATAAAATATATCACCAACAACAGGCTTGGTTGAATATTAGGTAAATGCTTTTTACAGTAGGATCTCCATTCCTCTCTTTCCCTTTTTCTCTTCACTCTCTTTCTTTATGAAATATTATAGCCCTACTCTCCATAATCTTTATATATATGTCAATCACATAAATGGATATTTATGTATTGCTGTACTATAGTCTATATACTTCATTCCACACAATAAATATGTACCCAAAAATGGGACTGGTTAGCAGGTTGAATCCCTTTATTCACCTCATGCTTAATGTGCTACCGATAAGGATGTTATGTCTGTTCAACACACAACTTTTGGGAGCTTTAGATTTTATATTTTTTTTGTTGGACAGCTTTAGATTTTATATTGAAAGCTACTATCCAATTTAATTAATTTTTTTCTTCAAATTACAATTTATAACAACTACAGCCACTTCTACCTAACATCTATGTGAAAATTGCTACAGTTCCTACAGCTGCAAGCACGCAGCTACAACCATACGTGCAGAATAAACCCGATGCAGAGATACCATTTTTTGGGCCACAATTAAGGAAATTAAAAATTCAGTTTCCACTTTCCACAATTCATAATGGAAAATTCGGAATTACACCACCATCCCAAAAAGTCAGATACTCACTGTTTGAACATGGTTTGTCAAAAAAAAAAAAAAAGGCGTGGTTGTGATTTGATGGCTGATCACTGATGGAGACTAGACCAGCCCACCTGACTGCCGGAATCTCAGATGCTGCAAATTGCAATTATTATGTTGCAACTTGCAACCCCATTTTAATCTCCTGCATCCATCTGCATGTACCCATTTCTTTAACTCAGAAAACAAACCTATACTACTACAGGTCAATCTCCTGCATCTACATTGATCATCGGCCAGCAGAGACTATACTATTGAACACAGACATACTTGGCCATACCAAACTCAGTGGTCCACAAAGAGTGAAAAGGGGGCAATGGGAGGGGGTCAGCTAAATTCTCAATTCAATCCAACACCACCATAGCAGCCCCAGACATGAGCTACTATTATCAGCCAAATTACAGTGTCATGTGTCACTACTCCCCTTTTCAATGCTCATTGCAGTGGCTTAAATAAGATAAACAACCCAAGCAAGCAAGCTCCACTTATTTCATTTTCAACTTTAAGCTCGAGCTTAACTAGTTTCCTCCACTATCAAGTGGCAATTTTCATTCAACACTACGCAAATACAACTCTGTCGACACTAGTACCAAACCCACATATAAGGAACATAGTTTAAGCTTATAGATAAAACCAACATAAATTATGTGTTCTTGAGCTTATTTCATCGATACAGTTGAAGAATGAATCGTTTCCTCTAATCACTACATGACACTAATTATAGTTTCATAGATTACCATTCAGCAAGAACCTGAAGTCAGGCAGAGTAGTAATACAACTATACAAGTAACAATTGCCTCAAGGAAACAACACCACAGACCAGGTGAGGCACTGAAACAGAGCTCAAAGTCAATGACTAGAAACAATAGCATAAGCCCTAATACAGAGTATAAGTTTATACTTTAATTACACCGTATACATAAACGACCAAACACCCAGTGAAAAAGGGCATAACATACAGGCAGATAATTTGATCTAGACATTTGACATATAGAAGTCTTGACTCTTGAATTGGCCAACAAAAGTTGAAATGGTAAGCAATATGAATTAACATCTCGTTCTTGACAACATAAAATTTACAGTCAGTTACAGAAGGCAATCTCCAAGAGTATCCAAAGGTCCCTGGCTTTGACAACAAATGCATTTTGAACAGCTAAAAAATCACAATAAGGTATGAAGTAAAACTCCAGGTATTCATGCATTCCGTGACGACCCCTGTCATTGACAACATTATTTGATAAGAAGCAGGCAATGACTCACAATAAACGGTTGACTAAGTCCAGACCAGACCAGCTGTTGATGTAATTTTGTTAATGTAATTTTTAATATAACCAAATTCAAGAGATTTTGAAGCATATTTCATCACCAGACCAGACCAGACCAAAAGCAGTACGACCAAACCTCAAAGAGAAAGAAAAAGGAAGTTGTCAAGCATTTGGAGATAATATCATCCTTATTTTGGTACCTGGGCATGCATTCCATTGTTCCCAGTTGGCAGTGGATAGAACATTTGCGATGCACCAGGATTGATTTCTGAGTGAATAGGATGAAACAATAGTTGTGCTGTTTCTGATGGAAATGCAACCTGTTCACAAACTCGGGGCATAAGTGACATTTGCTGAGGCAAAGTTTGAAATTTATCGACAGCTGCCTTCTTCAATTTCCCTGCATACAACACAGTGCTTTTAAATAAAATGAAGGAAATAATTCAATCTCTACGAGAATTTTAGTGGAGAATATCTTTTACTTGAAGATTCAGCAACTGGTTGGGGCTTCCTCTTGTTACTTATCTCACAAAGGCTGAGCACTGCATTTGAAACTCTTGCTGACTCAACAGGAACACCAAAACCCGCCACTTCAATATTTGCACCAATAGCTTCAATGATGCTTGTTGCATTATTCACTCCTGTGCGTTTAGTGGATTTAGTTTCTGAGTTCAGCCTAAGAAAAAAGTTTTCAATTTTTAAAGCCGCATCCTCTAAGCATCTAATGAGAATTTCCCTCGTCTCCACATGCGACTTACTTCTCATGATTAAGTCATGAGTAAATCTTAGGAACTGACTGGAGTCAACCAGATCGAGATCATTAATATTCCTTTGATCGCAATGTTCTATCTTATTCTTCGCATTTGTGGTCCACCTAGTAAGAATATACCTCTCTGGAATTTTGTGCACATTTTCAGATACCAATATCAATAATGCATGTGAACATAGGATGCCAGTAGACTCAAACTTTTTACAGCTACACTTAATATCCAAGGTAGCTGTATCAAAAACCAAAGTTCTAACATGATCTGATTCGTGAGAGATTACTTCATACATCAGTGCTGTGCTCCCATATGGTCCTTTATGTATTCTTGAATTTGCCATGGTACCAGTCACCAGCTCCAGCTCAAATTTTTCATACACCGCATTTGTGTAAACACTCCCCGCATGATTGAGCAATGGGCTATGCTTAAGACCACGGGAAAGCTTCCCTTGTTTGCAATTGAAATCTTCAATTTTTTCCTTTGTACGCCAACGTACTACAAGTTCCTCAAAGGCAACCACAAAGTTATACAAAGACGTCGCCTCATCACAAATCTCTTCCAACACATGATTCCCATTTTCGCTTCTACAGGTTGACCTAAGCCCAGCATTAAACTCATAGCTGTAGAAAGCAGTAGACCATTTCTGACGGAGGTCATACAAATCGCCCAACCATCCATTGTCGCGACAATCGTGATTGTTAATCATTTCATTCCAAGTTCCTTCAAATTCTGCTTCAGATTCACAAACATCCATGCATTTCTCAAAACAACTTCTGAATTCAGCGCTGCTGTTAAGGCTGCCAAGATGATTGGGTGCATCCTTCCAGATATGCCATTGGCAAAAACGATGGCATGTATTGAGAAACACATTCTCAATGGCGGTCATCATGGCATGACATGGATTCGTAATAATTGTTTGAGGGTGCTTATTTCCCATTGCTCTTAAGAAAGTTCTAAACAACCATTCAAACGTTGAATGTGTTTCATCTGACAGAAATGCACACCCAAACATGACATTATGTCCATGATGGTTGATTCCAACAAATGGTGCACAAATTAAGTCATGTTTTTCAAATCTATAGGTGGCATCAAAAGAAACAACATCACCAAAGTAATCATAATCAATGTCACATCTGTTGTCCCTCCAAAATATATTTTTCATCAAGCCAAGTTCATTAAATTCTGCATCCCAAAAGAAACCATCATTTAGGCTGACCCTGGTCTGAAAATGACGGAACAATTCTTGACAATCCACACTCTCAATCTTTGAACTTTTAATAACACTAATCAAGCTATTAGCGTCCTTAAAATTTAATGCCTTACTATCCTCTCCACCACACTCTTGTGCAATGTCATTCAATGTACCTGATGAGTTCTTTCCAAAACTGAACATTTTTTCCAAGACCCCAACGACACCCACCGTCATCTCACGGGCAGATTTTAACAATTGAGCCTCATCGGGAATAGCCAATTCATGGTTGTGTTCAGTGTGAAATTGCCTCACTTTCCACACGCTATTCCTCTCACGTGAGATCTCAAGTTTTGCTTTACACCCTGTTTTCGTCTCTGTTTTCGCACGACTAGCTTTCTTAGGTTTACTTATCTTCTCCCCTTCTTTATTACACAGAAACATCTTTAACCGGACTTCTTGAGTCTTCTCAAAGTATCTATTTTTGGATTTCCTGACATTAAAGCCCTTAGCCAATGCATACGTTTTGTACAACGAATATGCTTCATCAATGTCAGCCACTATTTGACCAACTGCCAGTCTAGATTCTAGTTGACGGATTACAGAAGCTACCTTTCCCGCATCAAACTCTCCACTTCCATTATCCGAATCCATAGTAGCAAGGTCAACATTCATATCAACAGAAATGGCATCGTCCCGACTTCCACTCCCAGATGTAGAATCCATTATATTCTGTATTTACAAAGTCAATAAAAACTACCAAATTAATAGTCAGAATATATTATGTGCACATCCCAGGTATACAATTCAAAAACTGCAGGTTAGAGCATGTTCTCCACAAGTACAATCCCAAAAACCCATCACCCGATTCACTTTTCTTCTTTTCAATTGAAGGAAATAAAATTAACAAAATAAAAAAAATTGATGATGGTATGAAGCATTAACCGAGAGATGCATCAAAAGCCAAAGGGGAATGGGAACAATTAATTACCCGATGAAAGCTGCGGCCAAAAGGTAGTTCAGGGGAAGCAAACAGCTGCTTACATTCTGCAAGATCGATCTCCAGAATCGCGAATGGGCATATTCCGGAAAAGAATTAGACAGAATTCAATGGAATGTTGATGTGGGGGAGGAGGAGTGCCCTAGTAAGGGGAAGAAATGGGAAAACCCCTTTCTCACTGAAATTGAATGGAAATTAGGTTTTCTTTCGCATTTCTGGTAATTATATAAAGTATTTGGGGATTTTGTTATTGCCTGCAATTCCCTCCGCAAATTTGCCTAAAGTTCTAGTACTTCTCTCCACTTTCATTTTTTTTCCCCTTTAAAGGGTTTACAGACGTCGCATCTCGTGATTGTTTACTTTACACATTTTTTTTTAGATGTGGGATATTAATAATTTTGTAGGGTGTATTCCTTCATTAATTATAGATATTATTGAGAAATTAGTACACCCATTTATACACTTTTAGACTTATATCCAGTTTTTGGACCTAATCGTTTGGACTTTTATTTTTGTTTATTTCTCCGCTTTCTTTCACCGGAAGAAAATGATAATAGAACGTTTATACTCCTCCCTCAGTAGTTTAATGATTCTAATATTTGCATAGCTACACTATTTATAAGATGAAACATAATCAAGTAAAATCTAACATAGTAAACACTTTTTTTCTTTGAGATATAACTCTTTCAAAATATGTATGTATGTATTGGATTACGTGAAAATAAAATATTTAAATATCATTAAAATAACGAGGGAGTACTAATTTCTTTTGGTACTGGTTCGAGCCTTTGTGTATGCAGAATTCTGCTTTGGGAGAGGCAACCCTTCAATGCCCACCCGATCCTCGAGGGATTAGTCTTGGGTCCAATGAGGCCTAGGGATACCCTGGTATTCACCTAAAAAAAAAAATTTCTTTTGGTACTGCAGCCTGTAGGGACTCAATCCCAAACTGGAGTATTTCCATCCTCCACCTCTTTAGCTTAGACTATATGATTTTCTATGTAAAATACAGATAGCAACCCTTACATTTGACATACAAAAACGCAGTGAGCGATTCAATAATTTGTAATGGATCTATCTTCTTAGAAGGGTGATAATATGCATACTTTGAAAGTTTGAACCACTCTCCTCTAGCGCGAGAGAGCGAGTAGTTCTTTTGTGTTTGGGGGTGTCAATAAACAGGTAACGAGGTTGTCCTTTGTGGATGCATTCATCGCCCCAAAATTGGATGATGGAGTTGAGACTGGTTAAGAATAATAGTACAAGATGCAAACCTCCTCTGTGCAATGTTTTCTTGCCCATTTGGTTTTACACAAAGGGAACCAAACCAGACCATCCTATGAATATTTTTTTTTTTTTTTTGATGAGCCGAAGCCGGGACCATCCTATGAATATGATCCGCTGCTAAACCAACCGGACCAGATGGTTATGAGTTATGACGCAATAATATCCATTCAACATAGCACTACCATTTCACCTAAACTCACCACTTTCATGCTTTTCAAGTATGACTCGCATCAAAACGTAAGTGCCGTTACCAATTTATCCCAGATATGAACAAACCACCGCGTCTCACTACCCTTGTCCACAGTATTCCAAACACCAAAGGAAAAACAGCAACACTAAAGCTTCAAGATCAACAGAGATGGAACATTATTTAGGGTCTTTCCTAGTTCAAATTACATAAATTACATAAGGGATTAACCCATTCATAAACAACGATACAGAACACGCGTGGTTCCATCTTTTCATGGGCATTCCAGCCCTCATCGCTCCTTCTCAGAGTATCCTCACGCACTGACACAATCAAATAACCTGTAGAGTTCTTATTTCCAAATTTTTCACAAAACACATGCATCACTCCAAGAACACAAAGCCAGCGGCAATATAGCATATACCGGTCACAATCCAACGAGGGAACACAGCAAAAATAATTTCACAGGTAAGGCACAATAAACATGTAATTCCAAGTTAACTTTGATAAGACGGCGTACACAGACAATCAAACAACAGCGACAGGCAGACAAGTTGAGCCGCACAATTCGAATAGCAAATAGTCTTGAATTTGGCTAAGAAAGCTAAAAGGCTACCAGCATTGATTGTGACACCTTACCCTTGACAGCATAAAAATTTACAGTGAGTTGTGTTTTGAAAGTGATCTAGAAGTATCCAAATATTGCATCCTGATCAGATATGCATCTATTGGACAGCTCATAATCAAGATCAGGTACCAAGTACAGTTCCTGGCCGTTTATGCATCCCGCGACGTCCCCTAGAAATTGCCAAAATGATAGAAACCAAACACGTCAACAAATAACCAATAATATTTATCCTTTGTTTTCTTTTTATTTTTGTGTAATCATTAGCTCTCTCGCTCTCTCGGGCCTCACTTAGTAAGTTATCAAGAATCTTTCACTATCCAGTAAAGTCCAAAAGGTAAATAGCATATTACCAAATTAAAATGCACAAGCAAAAATTTGGAAGTAGCCTATCATCAAGTGGTTATAACTCATAGCTCATAGGATTCAAATCATCCCAGCTTCTATACCTGGGTATGCATGCCATTATTCCCAGGTTGCAATGGATAAAACATATGTGATGCAGGAGCATTCATTTCTGTATGAATTGAATGAAGCATTAGCGGTGTTGCCTGTGATGGATATGGAGCTTGCTCACAAGCTCTGGGCAGAATAGACTGTGAAAGAGTAGGATTTGACATTTGTGGCGGGCAAGGTTGAAATTTGTCTCTAGGGTTCTTTTTTGATTTCCCTGCATGATAAACTGTTCAACTTAATGAAACGGTTGGCTAAAATTGATTCATCACAAAAATTACAAGTAAAGGACTTTCTTACTTGAAGATTCGGCACTTGGAGGTTGCTTTCGCTTGTTACTTATCTCACAAAGACTCAACGCTGCATTTGAAACTCTCCTTGACTCAACAGGAGCATCAACACCGGCTGTTTCACTACTTATGCCAATAGCCTCCATGATGCTGACTGCATTATTTATCCCTGTGTGCCTAGATGGATTAGTTTCTGAATTCAGTCTAATAAAAAAGTTGTCTATTTTGGAAGCTGCATCTTCTAAGCATCTAGCGAGTATTTCCCTTGTCTCCACATGAGATTTACTTCTCATGATCAAATCATGAGTAAATCGCATGATTTGATTGGAGTAAACAACCTCAGAATCATTTCCATTCCTTGGATCGTTTTGCTCTATCTTATTCTTCACATTCGTGGTCCACCGACTAACTATATATCTCTCAGGAATTTTATGCACATTTGCAGTCGTATATACCAACAATGCATGCGAACAAAGGATACCAGTAGACTCAAATTTCTTGCAAGCACACTTAATATCCAAGGTGGCTACATCAAAAACCAGATGTTTAGCTTGCTGTGTTTCATGAGAAGTCACTTCATACATATATGATGAGCCCCCACAAGGAAGTTTACTCGTCGTTGAGTTGGCCATGGTACCATTCATCAGTTCTTGTTCAAATTTCTTATAAACTGCATTTGTGTAAATATTCCCAGCATGGTTCAGCAATGCGCTGTGTTTCACGACACGTGTGAGCTTCCCTTGCTTGCAATTGAAATCTTCATTTTTTTCCTTTGCACGCCAACGTGCTACAAGTTCCTCAAAAGCAATCACAAAGTTATACAAAGAAGTGGCTTTTTCACTAATCTCTTTCAAGACATGATTTCCACTTTCACTCCTGCAGGTAGACTTTAGCCCAGCATTAAACTCATCGCCATAGAAAGCTGTAGACCATTTCTGACGAAGCTCATACATATCACTCAACCACTTGTTGTTGTGGCAACCATGATTGCTAACCATTTCATTCCAAGTAGCTTCAAATTCTGCTTCTGATTCACAACCATCCATGCATTTCTTGAACAAGCTTTTAAATTTCGCATTGTTATTAAGGCTGCCAAGATGAGAAGGTGCATCCTTTCTGATATGCCATTGGCAAAATCTATGGCATGTATTGGGAAACACATTCTCAATGGCTACTGCCATTGACTGACATGGATTTGTGAACATTGTTTGTGGGTGTTTATTTCCTGTAGCTCTTAAAAACGTTTTGAACAGCCATTCAAATGTCATAACTGATTCATCCGACAGAAATGCACACCCAAACATTACATTTTGTCCATGATGGTTGATCCCAACAAATGGAGCACATATCAAGTTATATTTATTGATTCTGTAGGTGGCATCAAATGAAACTACATCACCAAAGTAGTCATAATCAACACCACATCTGTTGTCCCTCCAAAAGAAATTTTTCATCAGACCAAGATCATTGAATTCTGCATCCCAAAAGAAGCAATCATTCTGGCTAGCACGATTCTGAAAATGTTGAAACAATCCTCTACAATCCGTGCTATCAATCTTCGATCTTTTGATAACATTAATCAGGTTATATGCATCCTTGACATTTAAACCCCTGCTATCTTCTTCGCCGCACTCTTGCTCTATGTAAGTTAATGCCTCAGAAGAGCCTTTTCCGAAGCTGAACATATTTTCCAATACCCCAACCACACCCACCGTCATATCACGCGCAGATTTTAACAAGTGGGTTTCATCTGGAAGAGCCAACTCATGGTTGTGTTCAATGTGAAATTGCTTCACCTTCCACTCGCTATTCCTCTCACGCGAAATCTCAAGCCTAGCTTTGCACCCAGTTTTAAAATCTGATTTCACACGATTCCCTTTCTTAGGTTTACTATGCTTCTCCCCCTCTTTGTTGCACAGAAAGACCTTCAGCCGGACTTCTTGTGTCTTCTCAAAGTAACGATTCTTTGATTTTCTGACACTAAAACCTTTTGCCAGGGCATACGTTTTGTACAATGAATATGCCTCATCAATGTCTGCCACTACTTGACCTACTGCCAATCTAGACTCTAACTGACGGATTATTGAAGATACCTTTCCAGGATCGACTTCTCCACCTCCATTGCCCAATTCGGTGTGAGCAAGGTCAACATTCATATCAACAGAAACAACCTCTTCCCGGCTTCCATTCCCAGATGTAGAATCCATTATGTCTGTGAGGTAAAAACCGATGACTAGGAATCATTTACTAGAAACTCATAGACACAAACAAGATTTAACCGAAAAAGTTTCAGACTGATTCTCTTCCCTCATTTATAACCCTAAAACCCACAACTCTTGTAAAAATTCTCTCTTTTTAAAATTTTTTTTATCTAATCCAATCCCAATTTAACCCAATTAAAATAATAAACCAGCTGCAAAACATTACGTAATAACAAAATTCCCAAAGAAAGGGTCTTCGAAAAAAACTTACTCGAAGAAGATAGCAGCCAAAAAGAAGAGTGATGAGTCAAGCAGCCGCTTACATTCTGCAAAACCGGGATCTAAGATCGCGAATAGGCATATGCATATGTAGATTTTGAAGGTGTATGTATCGATGATCGGTGCTCCGACGGAACGCCGTTGACAGTCTAGGAAAACGAGAACCCTTTTCTGCAGAAATTGAATCGTCGAGGATAGGTTTTCGTTGCTGCGGGCAATTAGGGAAAAGATAGGGGGTGGAATGTGGATGTCGGTGGGGTTTCTACCGTATGGGCGCAGGTTATCTGGTCCCGGTCATCTTGGCTGATCTCACCCGTTGATTTTTAGGGGTCGGGCAATCGAGGGTTGGGATCATCCAGAATAAATCTGGTCCGTGGACTAATTAATTTGAAAAATATGTGGTGCGAGGCATGAGTAAATTGAAATAGCATTGGGAGAGCATGCCCGTCTATTCATGGGGCACGCGTAATCAACGGTTGAGATCATGTGGGAGGAATCTGGTCCGCGGACCACTTTAACGATGGAGGAGTCGTGTGAGCCAACTGCCTAAACCAAGGCCAATAGTCAAGAGGGCCGAGGGCAACGCCAACGACATTAACCATCAGAATTCACTTTTTGCTCACTGCTGACTGCACAAACGTAGTAAATGAATAAGAGATTGGTCCGTGAGGACTGAGGTGCAAGGATAAATGCATGTAATAATAGTATTGATCATCTACACAACACCAATAATAATTAAAAAAAAAAAAAAAAAAAAACTCCATATATGTGAAAATAAAAAATGGAGCATATGCTGTACAACTGAGAGGGTGTTTGGAATGGCTTTTAGCAAGATGTTTTTGGCTTTTGCTTCTGCCAAAAGTATTTTTGGTAGAAAATAAACGTTTGGTTTGGCTTTTCAAATAAAGCATAAGCACCTCGAAAAGCTATAAAAGTACTTCTCCAAAAAGCAGAAGCCAAAAGTACTTCGTAAAATGTGCAAAGACTTAGATACCCTCATTACCAGGGGCGAAACCACACTATTAATAGGGAGGGCGTGGGCCCCTCCATAACTAAGAATTAAGTTTGTAGAGGTGTCAGTTGTCCAAAAGCCTCTCCTCCAATGTCTCAGTTTCGAGCCTTTTTGTATGTAGAATTATGCTTTGGGAGAGGCAACCCTTCAATGTCCACTAGATTCTCGAGGGATTACTCTTGAGCCTAATGTGACTTGGGATACCCTGGTATTCATCTTTAAAAAAAAAAAAAAAAAAAGCCTCTCCGCTTGTGGTGCAGCAACTGTTTTAATTTTTCAAATTTTCCCCTTTTAATTTTTTTTTTAAATTTGCTTTAGTATAGTATAGTACAATATCTAAAATTATAATACTAATTTAATACGTATTTTATTAACGATATAACTCTGAAGTTCAAATTATTATTCATAAATAATTTTTTTCTTCATTTATTCATGTGTAATTTGATAATTTCAAACTTATTAAACAATATAATAGATTCTTATAAAGATATTTCACAAATATATCAAGTAAAATTATATCTAATATTAAATTACCAAAATTTCTTGTGCTTATTGGCCGAGCCAATTTGATTAATTTATTTTTTAAATATCAAAATGTGCTAAAAAAAACTAACTGAGCTGAACGTGACATCTGATCGAACTGATTCAAACCAAATTGATTTATTTATTTATTTTCTCCATTAAATGACCCTTATTTGGGCTCTCCCTCTTTTAAAGTCTAGTTTCGCCACTGCTCATTACTTAATACTATAAATTACACTACAAATATATCTTATTATCATATTAAGTAGCATGTCCTTTTTTTGTAATTTATACATTTCAAAAAGTACTTTTCCCTTTTACACATCCAAACACACTTTTGAAAAAAAAAGTTGTTTTTCAAACATTTCATCCAATACACAAAAGTTACATGCTTCTGTTTTTGGCTTTCACTTCTATTTCTCCTTTTGGCTTCTGCTTTTCTCAAAAAGTCAATCCAAACGGCCTAAACAAGGAGTATAGTGCACGCTGATTTCAATAAATTAAAGTCACATCAGTTTGTTAATACAACTTTTTAAGTGTATATGTATCATCAAGCACGATACATCAAGAGAAGTGCAAAATACAACTATGAATGGTGTAAGTTTGAGAGGTAGTAATTGAACATCAGACAACAATCGAAGCATAGTTTGCGATCTTATCAGTAATTAATTCATATACGTACTATATAAGAAGAAGCCCTACTAAAAGCCATCAAATGAGTTGTAAATGTAAATAACATGGAAGTCAACTGTAATGAGGATAGATGAAGTATTGGGAGGTGGTTTGGACACAGATGGGTGCACATGCAGTCATGAGCAAAATATATGATGCATCCAAAATGATTGATGTTTAAATGATATATTGTCCATGATTAAATATATAAAATGATGTTTGTGGTGTAGAACCTAAGAATCCTTCAAATATATTGAAATGTCATATTTGTGTGCAGAATATTTGATGTTTGCTCGCATATATGTAATGCTGGGATGAAAAATGGACAATGTGCGTCAATGGGGTTGTATATGATAGGGTCAAGATTTATATAATGTGTATGCTATTGTAAGTGATGCCCTACATTATGAAAAATTATGAATCATGGGTATTAGTTCGTTTGACATCACATGTCGTCACTTACGAATCTCGCGCCATCATTCAGTACATTAAGATTTTAGGAGTGAATGCAAGTGCATCTTAATTGGAAGCATTTGATCATGTCAAAACCATATGGTAGTTAAATACTTGGTGCAGATAGAGGCATTTGATGTATCAATTATGATTCAAATCCATTGGTTTTAGCTCAAGTTATTAATCAGATCAAGTTAGTCCGAGTATTACACACTCAAATTCAGCTTGTTAAACACAAGAGAGTGGATGTCAATTTTTTTCAATACATATTTGCAAAATTACAACAAAACTTTCTTTTACAGACTTAATAAAACACAAGTTATCCGAATATACCCAAACTTTTAATTTTATAAACACTAAGTTGAGTTCCGAGCTCGACGCAAACAAGTGAGCTAAATAGAGCCTCTATCAATATGCACGGCCAAAATCGCACCCATCAAAGCGTTGCAATGGGCAAATTAAAATTAAATGATCAAAACTAGAATAAAATTATTAGAAGGTATTCCTACATGAATAAAATTATTAAATCGACAAATTAAGTTTGCTGCAAAAAATAAGTTACTATGAACGAAACTAGTACTAATATTTATAAATAAAACATTTGTTATATACAAAATTCGAAAATAAGTAGATGAGAGAAACATTCACGGAACCCGCTGCTTATATATACTAGAATTTTGACCCGCGCTTTGCGGGCGGTATTTTTTTGTCAAATAAAATAAAGAATTTTTTATTTTATTATTTTTTATGCATAAAGTTTCCTTTACTTTAAACTCATAACATAGACATAGGAAATCATATTAATTAATTTGATCATAGCACAACCGACACAATAAATAATCAGTTCATTACCTCAAGATATCAACATTAATTTCTATAGAAAGATCTTGATCCACCAATTTCAATAAACCAAACTATTCTAAAGCGTTAGTACGAATCAGTTGAATCTTTTAATTATGTAAAATGTTACAATAAATTAAAATTCATAATCAAATCTCGACGGCCCTATAACCAATTATGAGATTCCAAGAAAGTTGATCATCGATATTTCTTCATTAATTAAAATAAAGCAATCACTGATATCAGATTTTCACACTAATCTTAAAGTCAAATGTTAGATTCTAAGACCGGTGTGCATACTTGTTTCATTGAGGAATGGAGATATACAACATAATAAGACATCTTGAGCATGAGGCATGGATGATGATGGACTATTAAAAGATCATATGTGCTACATAAATATTAAAAGATCAAAAGCAACAACTGAATTAAAAATTAGTACTAAAAAGCAAGTTGCATTTAGAAAATGATGAAACTCAAAAGAGTACAGGGAATTGCCCGACAATAAAGATGATTGGTGGAAGAAGATAAATGAAGAAAAGATCCCAATGCAATACCATGGAACATAAGGTTTTCCTCTAGTGATTAGTATGATTACAACCTATGTGCCAAGACTTTTTCATATAAAATCAAAAATAATAGTAATTAAATAATGTATAAATAACAATCACTCAAACCATAAATTGACACCTAGAAAAATGAAAATGTAACATCCCGGATAATTGATTATTTAAATTGATTATCATTGAGTTAAATAAGTGCAAAAATTTAATTTTATGGACTTAAATTTAAATTGGTGAGCCCACATTGATCAAGAGGACAATAGCATTATAGCAATTAAAAGAGTACAAGCTTGGGCCATTAACTAGCTTTAGTATCATTTTTGAGTCCAATAAGAGTTTAGCCCATTGGGCTGACCCGAACTCGGTCCGGCCCGACAGCCCTTTTAACTAGTGTTGGGGTCAACTTTGGTCTTCATTATTCTCCACCTATTTCCTCTCTCCACCGTCGCCACCCTCTTCAATTTCATTTCATAAAACACCACCCCACAACCGTGTGTTTCAAGAGGGAGAGCAAGGAAATGGGTTTTGAAGCATGAGTTGAATCAAGACTTGGGAATTTGAAGAATTGAAAGAGTAAGAGCTTGTGAATTAGTATGGTAAGTCAATTCTTCCTCTACTTTAACCAATTGAGAGTCAAGAACCATGGATAGGGATTTAATGTTTGGTTTAAATGAATTGTAGGGGTTAATCTTTGGGAGTTTGAATTTGGCTAAATTTATGGTTTTTGGACTACATGCAAGAGGATGGGCGAGTAAGTTTATTTAATTTTTGAGTTGATTGTAAGTTGGAAGTATGAAATTGGTAGGGGAGTATGAATTGAGGAGGAAAAAAGGATTTTTAGTTAACTCTTGTCAAATTTCTTGATTGTGTTGTAGTTGATGGAAGTGAAGAGTAGAGGCTTGAAAAGGAAGAAGATTGGGAGCTTAGAACTTCAATAAATAAGGCAAGGGATAGGATAATGCTTGAATTGAATAATGTTAGCAAGATGGGAAAATTGAATTGCATTTCTGGACAGTCAGCCTTGGCGTATTTTGACGCCATGGAGCCATTTTTGGCGTCAACAAGCCTAGTTGACGCCAAGCAGGGGAGTTTTTCCTCCTTCAGTCCTAGCGTCAACTGATGCCAGGAGGCTCTTCTTGGCGTCGACACCCTTGCCGACGCCAGCTGTTGAAAATTCCCATTTTTTAGGGTTGGCGTTTATCTACGCCAGACATCCTGTTTTGGCGTAGTTAGCCTTGTCTACGCCAGAAATTCAAATTTCATGTTTTTGTGACTTCTTACTATTATATCTTCCTTGATATATGGTTATTGATGTTGAAGTATGTTGGAACTTACGAGATACGAACCTAGACAAATTCATAAGTTCATCTTATGTGATTATGCGTTAGAATTGGGATTATATTATGGTTGCCGTTATGCGAGGCTTGGCAAACCTCAGTCGTATATATATGGATATGTTGAGTTCATTCTATGTGCTTGATTGGGATTTATTCCCTTGACTGGAATTGACCCATAGGGATATTCAGCTGATATCCCGGGTCTGTGTGTTGTGCGTGTGGCACGATGCGGCAATTGGGGAGTGAACCCTTTGCCATGACCTGCTAGACGCCGCTCTGGTCAGTGACGACTATCCGGCTCCCTCACCAGTGTTATTGGCCCTGCGTAGGTTGTTCGTCCGCGGCGGGGGCGACGTTGACGGGCAGTTCATTGTGATGGGAGAGCGTGGTGTCCTCTCGCCAATGATGACTGTCGACCATGGTTATTAGGAAACGCATTATACATGACTATCTGCTTCATTTAGGATAGATAGACACCTAGGTCATATCATCCATTTCATCATGTTATAACATATATTTGATTGCAGTGGTTGAAGCAACGGTATGGGACGGTGTGATGGTTTGCATTCTTTTACTTATTTACTTAATTACTTTGTTAATGTTTGACAGTAGTATGTGGTTGATGTATCCCCATCCCCCATTATTCTTCCCTTGCTCAGTACCCGTACTGACCCCTGCTGTTTTTCTTTTATAGATACTCCGAGGATGGCGCAGTGCATTGGGCATATTGAAGGGTTGGGGATGAGCGAATGTAAATTAATTCCTTTGAATGGTCATTACATAAATAGTTAGTTATCATGATTTATTTTACCGTATATGATCATTATGCTATCTTAAGATCTTGGAAATATTTAGAAAGGGCCGGTGAGCTGTATTTGAGTTAGAGCTTTGATCTGATTGTCGTTTATTTATTATAAACGAAATAGGGAAATGGTAATAGGGCGGTGACCCGGATATGCTGATTTGTTTTTTTTCGATTCATTATATGGGTGTTGTTGGATTTTCTGATTCTACAGGTACTCAGCTTCGTGTTACAGACCCTAAGTTGACTGGCCAACAGCTTAGGCGTTGTAGCACGGCAGTGACGTCACGGAAATTTTTGGTTTAAAAATTTCGGGACGTTACAAAGTGGTATCAGAGCGGTTTGCTCTATTATGTGTTTAAAACTTGATAAAAGCATGTGGTGAGGTGTGTGGGGATTGCATATAGGATAGGTTTTGCATTGTCATATGCTAGTTAGATTTATTTTATGTTATTGGTTTTCTGATATATATACTGCGCACCTTGTATTAAGTCATGGTTTGTAAGATAACCATGGGTAAATAACAAGGATATCCTTAGGGGATCTATGATAAAATTCAGTTAGCAACTTATTTAGAAGTTGTTGAACAGTTATGTTAATATTATTATTAATTTATGGTATTGTGGTATGTTTGGAGCCGTTTTTTAGGCCAATGCAGGTATGGAATATCTGGATGATGCGAGTGCGAAATATCGACAAGAAGCACACAAACCGCTAAGCGTGGGGTCACCATCAACAATAATTTCTTCTGCAGGCCCCATACCTTATTGAAGCTGATCAACACTGTTAAATCACTCATGAGGCCATCCGAATGATCCTCATCGATACTCTAGCAGCATTAATATTTTTCTACTGCTTCGATATTTTAATAGTTCGAATTACTTGTCATCTACAATGGTATATTATCAGTACATTATTTAAAAATTTTCAACTCTTCTACAGTTCCCCAAAATTATATGTTGCATTCTCACTGACTTCCTTACTTTGTTGGAAGCTTCTTAAGTTTTTGTTTGAGTCAGCTTACCTTTCAATTAGTGTTCATTGTTTTAAATTTGTACTACTACTTCATTTCTATTCGAAGTAGAGTCGTTGCGTAACGAACATTCAGGTAGTGCCTTCTAATTTCTACGGAATTTTTATTCTTATAATAATTCGGAGTCTATATCCGTCAGTATGATTCATGTTGCTAATTTGAATCATCTCATTATTGATTTGCTTATTCAATTATATTGTTCCTTTATATAATAGCTTCCGTCTCAGTATCCTTATGTCTGCAAACAACGATTTTAGTTGTTTAGCATTTTCCTTCTACCAGTATCGGAATATTTTAACTCCCGATATAATCCTGAATTTACCATACCCTTGGGAAGTTGATCTCACTTTCTACCTTGTGTGGGGATTGTTGTTACTTTTTGTGATGCAGGTTCATACCAAGTCAAGAAAGTCTATGGAACCGTTGAGATAACACTACACTTTATGCAATTGCCATCAGAGATACGAAGCAAAACCTCCCAACAGTGCGAAGCTGTTAGCGACTGAGTAAATATGTAAGTGGATTATCCAGAATAGAATTAAGTCCTAACACAATTCAAAGAAATTCTTATGGAATGATTAACGACTTTAACCTTTAAGAATTGTGTAAAATATCATCAGAATGAGATGGAATCTAGGAATGTTATCAGGATGAACGCTACAAGCCATAGATTCAGATGGCTCTCGGGATAAAATTCACTATAGTTTGGATCGGTAAGCATGAAACCGGAGTGGATTGTATTAAATTTCCAGTGTTTCAACGAAGAAAAACACGAGACCAACGAGAGAATTGTGTGAGGAGATGCAACCAAACACATAGCTTCAGGCCAACATAACGATTGCACATCAGAAATCATGATGCAAGCCGTAAAACGTGAGAGAAGAATCACGGCAAGAGCTTGAGACTCGCGGATTACCAACGAATGATGAGCTCATTTAAAGACGACACATCTAATCTACCTGCTGGAAGTCGGCGTAGCATTAGAGAAAAGGCTACCGCTTAAAATGGAATACGTGATATAATTTGGATTTTTGTGATTGAATACAGGGTTGGGTTGTGTATTTGGTTCCAGTGTAAGAGGGAAAAACATATGGTGATGCTAGGTTTCTTTTACGACATCCAACAACGTTATAGTTCCCGGTTGGCATTGTCTTGGAACTAATTTAAAAGGGACCCCCCTTCTTCTATTATAGAATGACGAGTCTATTTCTAACCAATAGTACAAGAACGAATAGGTTTCTTTGAAACCTACTGGGTACTATTATCAAGTTTCAAGTGCAATGCTTGGAAGCAATCAACTGTGCTATTATGCGTAACACTATCATATCTGTAATACCGTTGTATCGCTTCAACTTGTTAGTTGAGGCCTCTTCCTAATATAAGGCATTTTGCTATAAAGGAAGATGCCCTACTTGTTTATCTTCATAGGGTTTCATGCACAGTAATGTTTAATTTATTAGCATTTTCCCTCCATTAGCATTCAAGGATATGGTTCTCGATGCTATAATGGAATTCCAATATATTGGGGAACTCAACCTTGCTTTCTATTGTGAGATAGAAATCGCTTGTTTATTTCGCAGGCGGCCATTAGTTTCGGTCAAATCAAGGATATCCATCGAACGACTGCAATAATGTCGCACATAGTATCCTCAACTCCGGAAACTTGAAAGAACGATCCGTAATATTATCGGGATCTGAACAACAAGATAGCGGTAAATAATCGGAATTGCATTGAGACAGAATGCGGTCCAACGTAATTCTGAGGATTGAGTATCTGCGGTAGCAGTGGAGAGCAATGGATACTACACCTCAATATGAGAAGAAATCTAGGAACATTATTAAAACAACAAGCAAAAATGGTGTAATAATATGATACTTGAAGGGACATATACTAAACTTCATATTGGCAGACAGAAGATTGAGGAATTCATTACAGTTCCAATGTCCCAATTGGGAACCTACATGATTGGGACAACTACTATACGGCATGATGTATTGGAACTGAGAAATTAAGGTCGAAAATATGATCCAATCTTGGGAAGTATTCTGTATCATGGAAAAAAAAAAAGCTTAAGAGAAGTCGTAGATTGAGCTCGAAACTCACGAACTACAAACGTATAGCAACCTTATTGACGGACTATTTACTTAATAAGATCGGTTAAACAAAGCATAAGATGTGGATTAAAAAGGAACAGGTTGAGACAATATACCGATGACGGATGAGAGGTGATGAATCTTTATGAAATTTCAAGTTCAATTCCCGTGTAATTAGGAAGGTCTTCATAACTGTCGTGATTCTCTTATGCGCACAGAGAGCATCTTGATGATGTTCATAGTCAATAGATAACTCATCAAGGACAGGAGGAAAGAAGATCACCCACGTATGATCTTCTCACCAGCACCAACAATATGACGTTGTGCCTGAATCAACAAAACATAAGTGCAGAATTATGCGTGGAAAGAGTAATTTCTAGGGACGAGTACGGTTGAATCACTGGCTCGTCAAATGAAACTGAGGGTGAAATTTCTCAAGAACGGGTTGATAGAAACTCCAGATCTGTACAAAGGATATACTGACATGAAAAAAATATGGCATGGAATGGGAGTAATGTTTCCATTCATAAGTTCGGTTGGGAAGTAAAGAAAATCTAGAATCGGGTCTATCTATTTGATAGATTCGCTCTACGCAAGAGCGAATATGATAGGCCCTATATAATTCAAAGGAAGAGTAGTGCATAGAACAAGGCAACATCACGGAGTGTAATGAGATGAATGTGGCAAGAGCCGCAAGTAATGAAAGGGTACAATGATAACGGATGACGATGACCTCCTTAGTTCATATCCTCGAGTCATTCGAGGGCGAATGATCCTAAGGGGGAGGGATTGTAACATCCCGAATAATTGATTATTTAAATTGATTATCATTGAGTTAAATAAGTGCAAAAATTTAATTTTATGGACTTAAATTTAAATTGGTGAGCCCACATTGATCAAGAGGACAATAGCATTATAGCAATTAAAAGAGTACAAGCTTGGGCCATTAACTAGCTTTAGTATCATTTTTGAGTCCAATGAGAGGTTAGCCCATTGGGCTGACCCGAACTCGGCCCGGCCCGGCAGCCCTTTTAACTAGTGTTGGGGTCAACTTTGGTCTTCATTATTCTCCACCTATTTCCTCTCTCCACCGTCCCCACCCTCTTCAATTTCATTTCATAAAACACCACCCCACAACCGTGTGTTTCAAGAGGGAGAGCAAGGAAATGGGTTTTGAAGCATGAGTTGAATCAAGACTTGGGAATTTGAAGAATTGAAGAGTAAGAGCTTGTGAATTAGTATGGTAAGTCAATTCTTCCTCTACTTTAACCAATTGAGAGTCAAGAACCATGGATAGGGATTTAATGTTTGGTTTAAATGAATTGTAGGGGTTAATCTTTGGGAGTTTGAATTTGGCTAAATTTATGGTTTTTGGACTACATGCAAGAGGATGGGCGAGTAAGTTTATTTAATTTTTGAGTTGATTGTAAGTTGGAAGTATGAAATTGGTAGGGGAGTATGAATTGAGGAGGAAAAAAGGATTTTTAGTTAACTCTTGTCAAATTTCTTGATTGTGTTGTAGTTGATGGAAGTGAAGAGTAGAGGCTTGAAAAGGAAGAAGATTGGGAGCTTAGAACTTCAATAAATAAGGCAAGGGATAGGATAATGCTTGAATTGAATAATGTTAGCAAGATGGGAAAATTGAATTGCATTTCTGGACAGTCAGCCTTGGCGTATTTTGACGCCAGGGAGCCATTTTTGGCGTCAACAAGCCTAGTTGACGCCAAGCAGGGGAGTTTTTCCTCCTTCAGTCCTAGCGTCAACTGATGCCAGGAGGCTCTTCTTGGCGTCGACACCCTTGCCGACGCCAGCTGTTGAAAATTCCCATTTTTTAGGGTTGGCGTTTATGTAATACCCCAGATTTTTTATCAACAGGAATAAAATTTATTCCGATCAATGTCGAAATATCTCCGAGAAGAAGAAAATAATTTATCACAATAAATTATTGCTCGGAAATAAAACACCGATAGATTCAAATTCTAAATGGAATAAAAGAGAGGAAGCCCGAAGACATTCCATGAATTGAGTCAAGATAATTGGAATTAAATTCAAGAAGGGAAAGAATTTTAATTCCAAGAACCCGTGAAGTCGGAAGAAATTTAATGATACAAGTTATTGCACGGGAATCAAAAGACGACGAATTGGAAGCCGACGAACCCGAGACCGACGGACTTAAGATCTCAAACATGAAATTCATTTGAGTCGAGATAAACTTAAGATAAGAATTTATGACCCGAGAATGACCCGAAAAATGGAGCCCGAAAACGTAGAAGGACAGAAGTCCGAAAGAGAGGAGAAAAAGCCCGACGGATCGCACGACCCCGCCCGGACCGAAGTCCAAGCGTGTTTGGCGCGCACCCCGCGCGGTTTTTAGGCAAAAACCGCGCCAACCCCGCGCCGTTCTGACAGCAGCTGCGTTTTGTCGCGTTGTGGCGACTTTCTCGCCAATTTTCGGGGCCCAAGGTTGGGAATCATGATCTATCACGGGGGAGGCATATTTTGGACGATATTAGATGTTCCTAACACCCCATTTCAGCCATCAACACCCAAAGTTTCCTCCCAAACTCTCCCAAAGCCAAAACACCCTTCCGACGAACTTCCGGCGACTTTCCGACGAGTTTCCGGCAACCAAATCCGACCGAGGAAGTGTGTAGATCAAGGATTGCAAGCTTTGGATTGTTGGTAAGATGTAAATCAAGTTTCCTTATGGTTTTAAGATCATAACCATCATCCTAACTTACGAATCTTCATATTCAAACACAAATCGGAGCCAAAGGAAGAATAAATCGGGTGGAAGAGATTCGTTCGTGACATCCCGTGGATTCCGGACGACCCCGTGACCTCCTAGACATCATCCCCACTGTAAGTTAACCTTACTATGGTTTTGGGTGACTTAAAATGCAACCAAACATAGAGATTTAATAACTCTAAAATCTGTCAACAAGAAAAACCCCCGGCGCAGTGTTTTCGTATGAATTTTTCGAACCCCTAAAACTGCTCAAACGGAAAACCTCAAAACATGAAAAACGTTCCTAAGACTTAGGTCTAGCTTCTAAAAAAAATTTCAGAATTTTTCATGTTGTTTTGAAACCTGATGCCGACCCAAAACCGAACAGCATCAAATCTTGATCTTAGAAACCTTGACAGAATTTTCGTTCAAACTTGTTGGTGATTTTTACCTTAGATCTAGACCGATCTAGGATTGAAGTTGAACATAAGAATTGTAGATCTATGAGTTTGGAATATTACTGTAAGTTTTTAGAATTTTTCATTGAGATTTGAACCTCCGAATCTGAGCCGATCCGATCTGCGTTAGTACCGAAATCAAGAACCTTGACAGATTACTTAACCAAACTTGATGAGCATATTTCTATCATTTCTAGTCCGAACTAATCTTCGTGATCTAAACAAAAGTTTTATATGATCATGTCTAGTATGTGCATATAAAATTTCAGAATTTTTGGAGTTCATTTGATATGTTAAAAATTCAAATCTTTGAAAGGTGTCAAATCTGAATCCTGACAGCTTATTGATTGTGTAGAAAACTTGATTTTTGACATGCTTCCCATCTTTTTTCCGGAAAACTCAAAACATAAAAGTTGTTCGTTGGGATGTTTTTGAGTTACTGTGAAAATTTCAGATCAATCGCCTAAGAAACGAATTTTTAAATTAAAAAGGCGTAAACTGTGACGCCAAATGACTTTTAAATCAAAGAGATTTTGAAATTTCGAAACAAACGGTGGAGACGTTGAAATACGATATATCTATACTTTTGAAAAATCTCGTCACACAAAATAAAAACATTTTCTTGAAAAGAAAAGAAAAATTCTTTTGAAACATTGGGGATTTGTGACCAAATTTGATATTATCAATATTGACCATACGGCTTGTGGACATAAGAGCCCAAGCGTAAGACTAGTGGACATAAGAGCCCTGGCGAATGATTATTTATGAGGCTTGTGGACATAAGAGCCCAAGCGTAAGGCTAGTGGACATAAGAGCCCTGGCGAATGGTTATTTATGAGGCTTGTGGACATAAGAGCCCAAGCGTACGACTAGCGGACATAAGAGCCCTAGTGAAATATTGATTATGAGGCTTGTGGTCATAAGAGCCCTGGTGAATGGTGATCTATAAAAGAAACGAAAAATATTGAGAAATGGTTATGTAACGGGAGAACAAAAGATTTAATATTTTTAAGTATTTATTTATTTATGCCTTGCAAATCATTTTACTATGCAAGTCGAATTATGATCACGTGGAAATCCTTGTTTTAAATTATGCCATTTATTTATTAGTGGATGATTAACTTAATTGTGTATTACCTACAAGAAATGTTTTATAAAATTTTAATTAAAGGCTTTGAAACCCCTAAATCATGCTATGTGTTAACTTACTCAGCGTGTTTTTGCTGACCCAAACCGTTTATCCCCTTTTTCTTACAGAGTATGAAGATTATGCATCATCATATGCATACATGGGAACATTTGGGAAATCTCTATTTTAAATTCCTGCATTTAGTTACGACTTGCATGAACGGGCCTGTTTAACCCGCGTTTTGGCCATGTCGGCCCTTATACTTTATTTCCGCTGCACAACTTATATTTCCGCTGCAACTTTGATGTATTATTTTAAAATTATATATGAATGGTCTGTTTGAATGTTTTAAATTCTGAAAAACCATAGCCTTGCATCTCTTTAGTGAGCTCGGAGAAACCGTGTCTTGCTAGGGAGGTGTGGCGGTGGCATCCCGGCCTGGGTTACCAAAATCGGGGTGTTACAGTTTATCTACGCCAGACATCCTGTTTTGGCGTAGTTAGCCTTGTCTACGCCAGAAATTAAAATTTCATGTTTTTGTGACTTCTTACTATTATATCTTCCTTGATATATGGTTATTGATGTTGGAGTATGTTGGAACTTACGAGATACGAACCTAGACAAAAATTCATAAGTTCATCTTATGTGATTATGCGTTAGAATTGGGATTATATTATGGTTTCCGTTATGCGAGGCTTGGCAAACCTCAGTCGTATATATATGGATATGTTGAGTTCATTCTATGTGCTTGATTGGGATTTACTCCCTTGACTGGAATTGACCCGTAGGGATATTCAGCTGATATCTCGGGTCTGTGTGTTGTGCGTGTGGCACGATGCGGCAATTGGGGAGTGAACCCTTTGCCATGACCCGCTAGACGCTGCTCTGGTCAGTGACGACTATCCGTCTCCCTCACCAGTGTTATTGGCCCTGCGTAGGCTGTTCGTCCGCGGCGGGGGTGACGTTGACGGGCAGTTCATTATGATGGGAGAGGGTGGTGTCCTCTCGCCAATGATGACTGTCGACCATGGTTATTAGGAAACGCGTTAGACATGACTATCTGCAGCATTTAGGATAGATAGACCCCTAAGTCATATCATCCATTTCATCATGTCATAACATATATTTGATTGCAGTGGTTGAAGCACCGGTATGGGACGGTGTGATGGTTTGCATTCTTTTACTTATTTACTTAATTACTTTGTTAATGTTTGACAGTAGTATGTGGTTGATGTATCCCCATCCCCCATTATTCTTCCCTTGCTCAGTACCCGTACTGACCCCTGCTGTTTTTCTTTTATAGATACTCCGAGGATGGCGCAGTGCATTGGACATATTGAAGGGTTGGGGATAAGCAAATGTAAATTAGTTCCTTTGAATGGTCATTACATATATAGTTAGTTATCATGATTTATTTTACCTTATATGATCATTATGCTATCTTAATATTTTGGAAATATTTAGAAAGGGCCGGTGAGCCGTACTTTAGTTAGAGCTTTGATCTGATTGTCGTTTATTTACTATAAACGGAATAGGGAAATGGTAACAGGGCGGTGACCCGGATATGCTGATTTGTTTTTTTTTTTCGATTCATTATATGGGTGTTGTTGAATTTTCTGATTCTACAGGTACTCAGCTTCGTGTTACAGACCCTAAGTTAACTGGCCAACAGCTTAGGCGTTGTAGCACGGCAGTGATGTCACGGAAATTTTTGGTTTAAAATTTTCGGGACGTTACAGAAAACTAAGTTGTATACACAAATCTCATGTATATTTACAATTATGAACATTAATGGATATTTATTTGCGTTGAGAAATAAATCTTCTTGGATATAGGATATATATATATATACTCCATCCATTTCAAAATAAGTGTAACACAAGAAAATGACACGGGATTTAATGCAAGGAACAAAATACTTTAATGGAAGTTTTCTTGCCTTTAAAATATTATGAAACATCCAAAAAAGAAAGTGTTACACTAAAAAAGAAATGGGGGAAGTATAAGAGAATAAATATACACACACACTTATAATGGATGAGAGTCCCCTAACAATGGGGAACGATGGTGGGCATATTTTTTTGGGTGAACAGGACGCTCAAGCATCCGAAAAGAAAAAGAACAGAAAAAAAATGAAAAATAAAGGAAAAAACTGAAGCAAGAAAGAAAAAGATCCCTCGATGAAGAGCTTAATAACGCGGCATACATACTCCCAACATGTCCCTGGCGAGCAGCGGTCGAACATCATCTGGCGGAAAGGCCCAAGTGGTAAAAAAGTCCACCTCCCGGGCACCCTTTTTAGCCAAGGCATCAGCGACAAAGTTTCCCTCGCGGCATAGGTGAAACCAGTGATATCCCGGATTTTGACGGAGCAAGATGTTGATATTCTGAACCAACGGATAAAGGCCATGATCACTAGCCAAATCCTTACCAAGATAGCGAATGGCTTCGAGCGAGTCAGAGTACCATACAGCCGATACAATCCTCTTCTATTGAAGCCACTGCAGACCCGCCAAATCCCATGAAGTTCAGCCACAAGAATCGTATTCATACCAACAAACCCTGAAATACCCGCAAGCCACTGTCCCTCATCGCTCCGGATGACAACACCAAAGCCTGCACGTCCCGGATTACCCAAGGAGCTCCCGTCAACATGCACAACCGTCCCATTGGGCTGTTGGGGGTGCCACCTAATAAACCGAGGCTCGCTGCTAGAGGGGCTGTGAGGAAGAGCTCGATCAATAGCCTCCCCCATGTGACGAGCTCGTCGAACCACGGACATGGAACAAGGCACGTCCCCGCGAAAGCTAGCAGCATTACGAGAGCACCAAATAAACCAAAGCAGGGCCCAATGCTTCCCCTTCCAATCTTTCATGACTGCCCGAAACAAGGCACCAATGTCGCAATTTGAAGGGGGATCAAGGAACGCTGGCAACCCCCCTAACAGGTCCCAAGCCGCGGCAGCCCAAGGGCAAGCGAAAAAGAGGTGACCAACTGTTTCATCCTCCAAACCACAAATTGGACAAATTGCAGAAGTAGTCAGGCAGCGCTTCAGACGACACACATTGGTAGGGAGTGCATCATGGACAATAAGCCAAAGTAGAACCCGAATCTTTTCCGCCACACCAAGTTTCCAGACCCAAGCCTTACTATCATCATGAGTGCAACCCCGACGAGCGAGCAGCCACTCATAACCCGTTCGAGTAGTATACTTCCCCGAAGAAGATCCCGACCATACCAAAATATCCTCAGCCGACGGAAGTAGTGATGGTGGCCCAACTTCTAACACCTCATTCTTGATGCAGTCAGGAACTATCATGTAGAGAACTTCCCATCTCCACCTATCATTGCCATAAAGATCTTTAACACATAAGTTCACGTCCGAGATGTGAACAAAGGGAACCCGGGGGCCAATCGCACCCCCCTTCAACCACGGGGAAGACCATAATGAGCACTCTCCCGAACCTAACCGAAGACGAAAACCCTCGGCCAATAACGGAGCCACCCTGCTGAATGCTCTAAAACATGGGAACGCACCAGGACGTGAGCGGCAAGAAGCCAACCCTGAGCCATACTTTGCACGCAGCAACTGGATACATGGTTTTGGAGAATTTTGCATGAAGTCCGCAAAATTCTTTCCTAACAACGACACATTCATGTCCCTGCATGTCCGAAGCCCCGCCCCGCCCATCCGGCGTGGCACGACCGTCTTCTTCCAACTCACAAGATGAAGACCATGTCCTTGTGAATCCTTCCAAATAAAGGCTCGAAGTACCTGATCCATCTTACAACAAATAAAGGATGGAATCCAAAACAATTTCATAACGTATGAAGGAATAGCAGCAAGAACTGACCGTGCAAGGGTGATTATGCTCGCCTTGTTGAGTAGGGCGCGCTTCCAACTATTAAGCGGAGCATGCATTCTGTCAACCAGGAACAGGAAGTGATCATTGCGCATCACATCATTTATTACAGGAAACCCCAAGTACCGACCCAAGTCATCAGAGAACTCGACATTTAGGATTGAAGAGAGCTCAGATTTCAAAGTCGGCTGTACAGACCATGAGGCAAAGGCAAGTGATTTGGAGGAGTTCACCCGTAGGCCAGCGTGCAAGGCGAACGACGACAGAACCTCATCCACACAGGCCGCGCTCTCTGCCGTGGCACTAGAGAATAGAAATAAATCATCGGCGAACATGAGATGCGATAGGGGCATAGCGCCTCGACAAACAGTAATGGGAGTCCAGCTACCCATCTCCACTTTAGCCGAAATAGATTTAGACAACTTCTCCATAACAATGATGAATAAGTATGGAGACAAGGGGTCCCCCTGCCGCAGGCCTTTAGCAGGAGTGAACGCGGGCAGAGCCGAGCCATTCCAAAGCACTGAGTATGTGGGCGAGCGCACACAAAACATAATAATGGTCACCAGGGACCCCGGAATATTCATCTCAGACAAACACTGCTCCAGAAAGTCCCAGGCGATGTTGTCGTATGCTTTTTCCAAATCAACCTTTAATAGAAACTCGTTCGCTCTTCGATGTTTGTTCCGAAACGCAGTTACCACCTCTTGCAATACAATGGCATTCCCAGCAGTGCCACGCCCTGGTAGAAAAGCCGACTGAAACGGGCCAATGTATGTCTGCAGCAAGGGTCGAAGCCGGTGAACAATGACCTTAGTTAGGATCTTATAGCTGACATTACAGAGGCTGATAGGTCGAAAGTGACGGATTTCCCTAGGCACCTCAATCTTCGGAATTAAACATATAAGAGTAGCGGCCACAGACGGATCAAACGCACCCTCCTCAAATGCTCGGCGAATAAACTGACAAAAACAGAGTCTCCAACCACATGCCAATACTCCTTGTAGAATATAGCTGGAAATCCATCCGGGCCCGGGGCTCCAAAACCATTCATACTCTTGACAACGGCTTCAACCTCTTTTTGTTGGATGTCAACTCCCAACAAGGCCGTGTTTTGAAGAGGTGGCAGTGGCTCCAAAGCTACATGCGGAGCTACAGGCGCTGGAACATGAGAAAACACCCAGCTGAAATGATTCAATGCATGCTGCTTAAGTCTTTCCTCATCAGTAACCCAATTCCCATCAATTCCCAGGCCTAACACTCGACTGCGTTGCCGATGGATGCGTGCTTGAGCATGGAAATAACTTGTGTTCCGGTCACCAAGTGGAACACTCTTGTCCCTAGACTTCTGAAACCACAAGATCTCCTCTTGTTTGAGTGTCTCCTCCAGTTCTCGCTCCAAACTTTGTTCCAAATTATGCCATATGGCTGAATCCACCCTGCGAAGACACCGCCGAACACCCTCAAGCCGCTGCACCAGTTTTCTCTTCCGCCGCGTGATGTTCCCGAATGAGTGATTATTAAAATAGGTTGATGACTCACGGGTTTGGGTGAGTTCGACAGGCAGACTCGCGTCGTCCCAGTTCCAAGCCGCATCCACTACGGCCTCATAGTGGGGATGAGTGGTCCAAGCGAACTCCCACCGAAAAGGCCGATTCAAGCCGCGGCCATGCCAAGAGGAGCACCGCAACAAGATACCATTGTGGTCCGAGCAACGTCGAGGCTGGACTTCCACATAGCCGTCCGGAAAGGACGCCAGCCAACTGGCATTGGCCACCGCTCTGTCAAGACGTTTCCTTGCTAATGGTCCGCCCGACGTGTTTCTCTGCCATGTAAATATATCATCCAGGGTATGCACCTTATTCAGTCCGCAATCAACCAACATATTCCGGAATTGTTCACAGTGACCAAAGGAAGTAGCCATGCCAATACACTCCGAAGTAAGTTCAACTCATTCCAATCTCCTATAGCAAGCCACGGTCCTTGAACTCCAGCCGACACAGTCCGAAGAGTATTCCAGTCCTCCCCCCTAGCCGCCCGCAAGGGATTCGCATAGACGGCCGACACACACCACTCATGAGCACCACTCCTCACAACCATGGTAGTAATCCGAGCATGGACACTAACCAGGTTGTAAGAGAATGGGAGCCCCAATCTGCCCAGTACCCATATAACACCTGCTCGGCCCACACACTCAATAATATGGATGGCAAAATAACCCAATCTATACAAGATCACCTGCAAACGAGGAAATGGACCTTGTGGTTCCAAGAGGACAAATAACGACGGTCTTGAGGTCCTTAGAACGTCAGCAATGTGGCGTTGTGAACTCCTCCCCATGGCGCCACGCACATTCCATGAGAGGATTGTATAGTCATTAAACTCTATCATTGTGGCACTAAGGCCAATTCATGAGTAGAAGAACCCCCCAACTGCTTCCCTTTCAAAGAAGCAAGCCTATTTTCCAAAATTTTTCCTAACCCGGAAGTCACTGAAATATCCTTGCCCGTGCCACCAGATAGTAGATGACGATACTTCGCAGGGAAACTTTTCTCCAAATCCACTTTGCCACCACCCTGAGACTCATCGCCCCTGGAAGGCTTTTTGGAAGGCCTATCCCTCTTGACACCATGCAAAAGGTTTCTGACTCTCATCGAGTTCTTGACAGGAGTATTAGCCTTAGTAGCTAACGCCTCAGTTGCCAAGGTAAGTAGGGATTCATCGCCATCTATCGGTCGTATCGCCACGGCTGAATGGCCCGGTTCTTCAGGCTTATCCTCAGACCCCGGCCGCTGCTCCAGAACTGCTGCATCCATCCCACCGTGCTCCATCGAACCCGGTGTAGATGGGTCCACAACCTTAGTGAAGAGTGAATTAACCGGTTCCGAAACTTTCCGTCGCTCCTCAGATGTCTTAGGACCGACCTCCGTGGTGCCCTTAGTGGACTATAATTCATAATACTAATTTGTAATTATAAGATAATCAATAGGGAAAAAAGTCAAAAAATAATGAATAAAAGTAAATCCTTCGCCAGTAAGAAATAATTGTTCCCCGCAAATAGAATTAGAAACCATGGGCTAGAAGACTAAAAATACATAATCTCAAACATTAAAAGATAATTGGAGTGTAAACTTTAGTAAGACTACTTGAAAGCATTAGTTATTACGAATATTCATCAGTTAATATACTTAATGGCGTCACAAATCTAGTACTTAAAGAGTGGGACCTAACAGGTTTTCATTTTTTTCTTGATAATATATCAGCAATGACGTCGTAAAAAAAAAAAAAGAAACCCTCCAACCTTCCATTGGAAGTCAAGAGACTTTAACCACTTGGGCTAAATCCTCATTCCCTTCTTGGTAATATATTAATAGATAATATCATAAAATCGACTAATAATTTTTTTGACCTTTTTGAGAAACTTATAAAATACAAAATTATGGATTATGTTCATAAGAAAAAAATTCAATAATAATTTTTCTTAATATATTATTCGTGTATTAAATTTTTTTTATGATAAAAATAATATTTAAAAATTAAACCTGATATAAAAAAAATTAGGACTAAAATTTGATTAAATTTTTATAACGGATTATAATTTCTTATTAACTATATATTTTGATAAATTACCCAAAATATGGTTATTATTAACTAATTTTGTAATTTATTATATTATTTTAGGTTAATATTTTAGGCTCAACTTTAATATAATTATTATAATATATTTGAAAATATAAATTATTCAATTAAAGAATTTATAATATATTGGTTTAATTAAATTTGTCATAAATATCATATATCATATATATTACAATTTGTTTCAATTTCTATCTTTTTAAAATATATATAGAAATATATTCTCTACTAAAAAATAGATTTATTGTAACACCCCGATTTAATTAACGCATAATTAATTTAATTAATTGTGGTTAATTGAGTAAGATAAATGATATGGATTATTTTGTGGGTATGATTTTGAATGAGGCGGAAGAATAATTGGGTTCAAACTCACATGAGAATAAGAGCCCAAGTGCTCAATTTAATTGAATTAGTGAAGATTTAGCCCAAGACAAGAGGGGCCCAACCCACCAGCCCATTGTCCGGCCCGGCCCACAACCCATGAACCGGCCCATAACCCATTTAGGGGGTTAAAAATCTGAATGGGAAATGAGGGAGTTCATTTTTGCACTCACAACTCACTCTCATCTCGCCACTTTGCTTGGAGGGGAGCTAGGGCACTCATAAACTCAAGATTTTTGTGTTTTCTCACTCAAATCAAGTGGGGGATTGGTACCTACACCTTTGGTAAGTGTTTTCCTAGCTTTTGCACTTGTTTTTGAGGTTGTTTAAGTGGGTTTTTGAAGTGGTGAAAGTTAGTGACGGGAATTGAACATTTGGGATGAACTCTTGTAGATTTGGTTGGAGTTGGTGTTGAATCTTTGATTGGAGCCCAAGTTAATGTTAAAGGTGCTTGAGGTCAGTTTTTGAGACCTATTTGGTAGCTTATATTGGAGGAATTCAGCCCTTTAGCTTTGCATGTTGGTGTTGAGTGCTTTGGATGGATTATTGATGAATTGAGTTGTGATATTTGTATTGTAGCTTGCAATGTGGTGATTGGAGTTTGAGAGAGCTTGGGGAAGATGCCATTGAAGTGTTTGGACTCCATAAACACAAGGCAAGAGTAGGATTTAGCTCAAAGTGGGGGAAAAATGGGAGAAAAATTGAAGGGGAACGCAGAACAGCGTTTGCTGTTCTGTTTGCGCCCAGACGGGGCGCCACCAAGCCTTGGCGGCGCCCAAAAATGGTCCGGGGCGCCAATTCGGCGCTCCTGTTCACTGGGAGTCAGACCCCGGCGCCACCATGCCTGGGTGGCGCCTAAATGTGGTCTGAGGCGCCACCCTGGCGCCTCCTGTGCACCCCAAAAACCCACAAATTTGAATCGGCTCTAACTTACTCGTTTCTAATCCGATTTTCGCAAACCATATATGAATTTGACCCTACTCGGAACAAGGATTTCAAATATGCAATTGGAATTAAGAAATAATGACTCCTTCAAAAATTTATTTATAGGAGTTTATAACCTCGGGGTGTCCATTGCGTGTCGATTCGTTGTTTCTTCCATTTTTCTTTTCCTTCCGTATTTTATCGTTTCTTACTCGTTCTAGGCTTCGAGAAATGTTTTTAAATGGTCTAATCCTTGTTGGTACTTGATTCATAATTATTGGTATTGGATTGTGGAATCTACCATGCCTTAGAAATTAAGGAGATTCGAGTGCCCTTGTACTTAACTCTTGTAACAGAGTTGCGAGCCAATATGTGGGGTTTGGCTAACCCGGAATCTAAATTCTAATCTTGGGACTTGGAAATTATCTTAGTATGCTTTCGAATCTGGGGGATTGGGCATGTGAATTCTGATTATGGGATTTATAAAATTTATGCTTCCGAGTCATGAGATTGGGCATGCGTTTGACATTATGATGATTGGTGACTTTATGCTTTCGAGGATACAAATCTCATGTTTATGCTTTCGAGTTGTTAAACTGGGCATACATGAATATTTGATTATCTTGGGCATATATATATTGTGTTGATTATGTGTTATGCTTTCGAGAACTTAGTTCTGGGCATGTAAGCTTTCGAGAGCGAGATGCTCTGGGCTCTACCCGCTGTCTGTGGGTGTAACAACCCTACCCCGGGCTGGGCCTGCAGACCATGCACCCCAACCCCTCCCCATGTGTGAAATCACATTCACCCCATGGTGGGTTGTTGGGAGTGGGATTTGAACACCCAACCTCCCCTTTAACAACCCCCTAAAGGTAAGGTTGTTAACCATGTGGGCTGCAGCCCACATGGTTAACAACCTTACCTTAGGGTGGTTGTTAAAGGGGAGGTCTAGGGATCAAATCCCACTCCCAACAACCCACCATGGGGTGCTTGGCGGGAGGCCTGGACGCACACATGGGGACGGGTTGGGGTGCACGGTCTGCAGGCCCAGCCCGGGGTAGGGTTGTTACATAAAAGTGCACTTTTATGTAACAACCCTACCCCGGGCTGGGCCTGCAGACCGTGCACCCCAACCCGTCCCCATGTGTGCGTCCAGGCCTCCCGCCAAGCACCCCATGGTGGGTTGTTGGGAGTGGGATTTGATCCCTAGACCTCCCCTTTAACAACCACCCTAAGGTAAGGTTGTTAACCATGTGAGCTTCACTGATACCAACATGTAACGCCCCAAAAATTTTAAAACAATTTTTGTGACGTCACTGCCGTGTTACCTCCCTTAAACTGTTGGCCAGTCAATTTAAGTTTGATAACACGAAGCCTGGTAACCAGAAAATCCAACACATCATAATATCAGAGTAACAGAGTAAGCAACAGAAACAAGTCCATCATATAATCATAACAACTCGGCTACAAGTCTCATACAGTACCTCACCTCGGTACTCACGTCTACCTGTCCAAAATATCAAGTACAAGGAGTAATAACAAATGATTGGTTCACAGACCAATTCCAATTCACAGCAATACTCAGAAATATCAGACAAGTCACATAAAGATAGCGTATGGTCTAATACAGCATATTAGTCAACAACATAATAATGCAGTCCTAATAGATCACTCAGTCCCAACCCGTCACCATGATCATGCTCTGCGTCCTCCTCGGGAGTATCTATAAGAAAGACAAATTGCAAGGTGTCAGTACATAAAGTACTGAGCAAGAGTAGAACTAGCTGGGAAAACAGGGAACAAGGTTTTAGAGGTTAATTAACAGTTATAAAATAGCATAATTAAATAATTAAATAAACATCACACCGTCCCATACCGGTGCTTCAACCACGTTATACACTGCAAAACAATTATAAGATGAATGATGGATGATGAGATGAAATGTTATGACCTAAAGTGTCTATCTACCCTAAATGCAGCACATAAGTATGCCTAGCGCGCAACCTAAGTACCATGGTCGGTATTCCTCTCCAAATAGGGTCCACTCCCCTAATGGTCAGAAGAGATATCCACAGTGCCCCCGCCGCGGACACTAACAGCTGAAATAAGTGGCTTACGGTCATGGCGGGTACTAGCCCAGAGCATCTCGCTCTCAAAGGCCAACATGCCCGGGAGAGATACTAACTATGCCCAGTCGGATACCGACTCGTAAACATTGTTAGGATATCTAACATCCACGAAAGCATAATTTCATATCGATCACAATCACCTTACACAATGTCCAGTCGGATACCGACTCGTAAACATTTAGTGTAATTTATCAGTCCGCAGACTACATACAATATTCGGGTTGTCAACCCCATACATCGGATCACAACAGTACCACATGAGTTAGACATATTCCAGGGTGTGCCACGTCCCACATATCGGCACTCGACTCACATACATAGTGATAGAAGCAACGCAAGATTCCATCCTAAACTAAGGCTCGGTAGATCTATCAAATCTGACATTAATAACCATGAATTGTGTTCCAACAATTCTTAAACAAGTTATTAACATTTTCCAACGCTTAAAAACGAGTAAGAAACGATAAAATGCGAAGGGGAATGAAAAACGGAAGAAAACAGCAAATCGGGCCCGCGTGTGACACCCCGGGCTACAAATTCCAATTTTTGACTTTTTAAAGAGTCATTATCTCTGAAATCTGATTGCATATTTGAAATCCTCGTTTCGAGTAGGGTCAGATTCATATATGGTTTGCGAAAATCGGATTAGAAACGAGTAAGTTAGAGCCGATTCAAGTTTGTGGGTTTTTGGGGTGCACAGGAGGCGCCAGGGTGGCGGTCAAAGGGGGTTTCAGGCGCCACACAGGCATTGTGGCGCCTGAACTGGAACCCTGGAGGTCTGGGGCGCCGAATTGGCGCTCCGGACTGTTTTTGGGCGCCGCCAAGGCTGTGCGGCGCCTAAAACTGAACACAGCAGAACAGCAAACGCTGTTTCTGCGTTCTCTTCCATCTTTCACCCATTTTTCCCCCACATTAAGCTATGTCCTACTCTTGCCTTGTGTTTATGGAGTCCAAACACTTCAATTCCAGCTCCCAAGCTCCTCCAACTCCAAATGCAAGCTTCAATTCAAGATTTGGAACCAAAATATCAAAATTTAGCCAAGAACAAGGGTTCTACAAACATGCATCCATTTGGGGCTTCAATATGAAATTACCACCACAAACCAAGCTGAAGAACTGACCTTAGCATCCCCCAACATTAATACAACTTCCATTCAAAGATTCCAGCTCCAATTTGCACAAATCCACAAGATTCCACCCAAAAAGCTTCATTCCCGTCACCATCAAAGACACCCATCAAAAACATTTCAAAACTCTTCAAATACAAGAATTAAAGTGAGGAAAATGCTTACCAAGGTGTATATAATCAATCCCCCAACTTTCATTGAGCTCAAATTAGCCAAATCTCTCTCAAGGACCCCCTTTTTCCACCATGTCTCCCAAAAACGGGAATTGAGCCCTAGTTTCTAATGTTGAGTTGCAAATGAAGCCAAGGGGCTGATTTGGGGGGGGTTTTATTGGGTCTTGGGTCAGCCCGGATCGGTTTGGTGCAAACGGGTCGGGTCCGAAAATGGGTTATTCCACTTGTCTTGAGCCATTCTTATCATATTGCACTCACTTGAGCACTTGAGCACTTATTCTCTTGCGGGTTTGAACCCACTTATTTTTCCACTTCATTAAAATCATACCTACAAAATATCCATATAATAAATCCTTTATTAATTAACCACAATTAAATAAATTAATCATGTACTCCCTCCGTCCCAGCTAACGTGTCCTGTTTGACTTTTTGACACTGTTCATTGTTCTACTTTGACTCGATTTTATTGCATGTGTATATTTGGAAAAAATTGTCGAGTTGGGTCTTGTTAGAATCGTATAATCATGTAGTTTTAGAATATATATTTTATATAATTTTTTGTTGTATACATTTTGAAATATTAGCGGTTGAAAAAGTGCATTGGATTATGTGCAAAAGTGAAACAAGACAAGTTAAGTGGGACGGAGGGAGTATTAATTAAATCGGGGTGTTACAATCCCTCCCCCTTAGGATCATTCGTCCTCGAATGCAAGAATATGGATTGAGTAGGTTATCTCATTGATTTGGAGTCAAATCCAATTCAGGATATCGCTCCAACATACTGTCCTCGGTCTCCCAAGTGGCATCTTCTACACCATGTCTAGACCAAAGTACTTTCACCATCTTGATCACCTTGTTGCGAAGCAGTTTCTCCTTAGTATCCAGAATCGCCACGGGATACTCTCTGTACTCCAAGCACTCATCCAATTCCACTTCATCTGGTTGGATGATATTGTCGGGATCGGAAACATATTTTCTTAATTGTGAGACATGGAAAACATTATGCACCTTTTCCACCTCTGCTGGCAATTCTAGTTGGTAGGCTACATTCCCGATCTTTTTCATGATCTCATAGGTGCCTATAAATTGCGGACTCAATTTCCCCTTCTTCCCAAATCGTCTCACACCTCGCATCGGTGAGACTCTAAAAAAAAAAAAATACCCAATCGCCAACAGCGAGCTCAATATCCCTTCTTGCTAGATCTGCATAACTCTTCTGACGATCCTAAGCTTCCTTCATTCTGCCTCTGATCACTCGCACAATTTCAGTGGTTTGCTCAATGATCTCGGGACCCATGACCACTCGCTCTGAATGATCACTCCAACACAAGGGTGTCTTGCACTTCCTTACGTATAAGGCCCCGAAAGGAGCCATACGGATACTCGCGTGGTAACTGTTGTTGTAGGAGAAATCCACCAACGATAGAAGTTTCTCCCCAATCCTTGGAAATCTATCACACGAGTTCTCAGCATATGTTCCAAGGTTTTGATGGTCCATTCTGTCTGCCATCAGTCTGAGGGTGCCACACAGTGCTCATACAAATCTGGGTGCCAAAAGCTGCTCGCAATTCCTTCCAAAATCTAGAAAAGAATCTGGAATCCCTGCCTGAAATGATCTCCTTCGGCACCCCAAACCGTCTACCCATATGTTGGATGTAAGCACTCGTCAATTATTGCATACTCCAATTCAATCCCATAGGAACAAACACCGCGCTCTTGGTCAGACGATCTACAATCACTCAAATGGTGTTTACTAACTTGTTCCTCGTCTTAGACAGCCCTGTGATAAAATCCATAGCAATGGACTCCCACTTCTACATGGGAACCTCCAAAGGTTGCAATAACCCTGAAGGTCGCATGAGTTCCTGCCTTAACCTTCTGACAAGTAGGGCACTTAGATACAAACTCAGCAACTTCCTTCTTCATGCCCTTCCACCAGTAATTCTGTCTCAAGTCCTTGTACATCATCACTGTTCCCGGATGTACAAAGTATGGTGTACAGTGTGCTTCCTCCATAACGTTCATTTTCAGCACCTGATCCTCAGAAGGCACACACCATTGATCCTCAAGCTTGATCGTACCTCTACTATCAATAGTGAATCCGTCTGCCTCGCCTTACCGAATCTTAGCTCTCAAGTGCATCATCTCTTGACTCACAGCTTGGCTCAATCTGAGTTCCTCGAGTAGTGAAGGCATCGCTGTCATAGCGTTCAATCTCACCTTCACACCACAAGGTTCCGTAACAATGCCTTCCTTATCTAACTATTGTCTTAGTCTTCAAGGAAGATATACAACATTCAATGCATGTCCCTTCCTACTCAATGCATCGGCCACTCGATTGGCTTTCCCTTCAGTGTACTGAGTGCTGGTGTCATAATCTTGCAAGAACTACAACCACCTTTGTTGTCTCCCACTCATCTTATCTGCAGTGTAGAGACACTTAAGATTCTTGTAAGCTGAATAGATTTGACACTTAGCCCCATAAATATAATGCCTCCAGGTCTTCAAGGCATACACGACCGCTGCCATCTCCAAGTCGTGAGTCGGGTAATTTAGCTCATGAGGCATCACTTTCCTAGATGTATATGCGATCACCCAGCCATTCTTCATAAGTACAGATCCAAGTCATCGATGAGAAGCATCGGTGTATACCTCACATTCCTCATATTCATCGGGTAAGACCAAAACTGCAGCTTCTGTCACCTTCTCCCTCAATGGATCAAATGCCGCTTGACAATCCTTGCTCCACTGAAAAGGTACATCTTTCTTCAATAACTGAGTCAGGGGTTGAGCACTACTTACGAACCCCTCAATGAACCTCTTGTAGAATCCTACCGACCCAAGGAAACTACGCACCTCACTGACATTACTAGGTGGATTCCACTCCAAAACGGCTTCCACCTTCGCAGGGTCGGCAGCAATTCCTTCTCCCGATATGATATGTCCCAGAAAAGCCACCTGATCAAACCAGAATTCACATTTCGAAAGCTTGGCATACAACTTATGCTCCGTAAGCACCTGTAGAACTTTTCAGAGATGCTTCTTATGCATCTGTAGATCGGGGGAGTATACCAAAATATCATCGATGAAAATAACCGCGCACACATCCCGCCATGGTTTGAGCACACGGTGCATCAAGTTCATGAAGACCACTTGTGCATTGGTCAATTCGAACGGTATCACCGTAACCTCCAAATAACCATAACGTGTTAGGAAGGATGTTCTCTTGCGGTTTCTTTTCGTTATTCGAATCTGACGAATATCCGAAGCTTCAATTAGTCTTAGAACCGTAGAAGCGCCCTTCAACTGATCAAACAAGTCATCGATCCTCAGTAATGGATGTCGGTTCTTGACCTTACCTGATTAAGTCCGCGGTAATCGACACACATCCTCAACTCCCATCCTTCTCCTCACAAGGATTACCGGTGCTCCCCAAGGTGAACCGCTGGTTGAATGAATCCTTGATTAAGTAACTCCTCCAGCTACTCCTTCAATTCCCTCGATTCGGCAGGAGCCATACGATAAGGAGCCTTGGCAATCGGCGTTGCCCCTGGCACAAATCTATCTCCCGGGTATCTCACCAAAAGTACAACGGAAGATTCTGAGGTGATAGGAATTCGTGACACTGCTGGTCTTGATGTAGGTGGTGTGATCTCGTGCACATAGTAGATATGCGCCAGGTACCCATTTCTGTTTAATACCGCAGAAGACACGGAGGATACAACTCGAACATTAGGGTAATACATCACTTTCTCACCTTCTTGATTGTCGAAGAATATTCTTGGTACTCTGAAATCCAATCTAGCCTTGTACTTGGACAGCAATCCATTCCCATTGTGACATTGGAATCCGCCAAGTCTAGCACCACGAGATCAGTGCTGAACTCCCAAATTCTTTATAGTTATACGTGCATTGGGTCCTATCCGTTCACATCGTATTATATCACAAGATGGTAATGACACAGGAAGATGATAAGTCATCAAAGGTCCCATCCGGTGTTCGGATATCATATCTGAGGACATAAGTGAGCACGGTGTCCGAGTTTAGCACGTTGTCAACAAAATAGTACCTACACATTCAAAAATATGTGGCACTATCCTCATAATGACTTGCAATGATACAGCATGCTCCACTTAGCGCTGGTAATATTTTGAACTGTCATGTCTCCACTTGCTCCAAAGTGAGGAACTCCCTCCTCTTGAAATCCATCATTTGAGGGATTAGAATGAGATCGCAAGGTATAGCAGATCGCCTCCCAAGTAAATCTTGATCTCTTCACAAACTCGTTCTCACAAGTTCGCCACCAACGTAGCTCTGAATCCACAAGATGCCTATTGGGATGAATTGGATCGACTCTCTATCCCTGATTAATGTTCTGCATAACTGAGAACATCTGTGGCATTAGCTGAACGGAATCGAAAGGTAAAGGCCTTAGTGGCAGTGGTCGTGAAACTGGTTCATCTTCCAGGCGAAGTCCCCCATTAACTCCCAACAGCTCATCTGAATGAAGGCCCTTCCCTTTAGTGAGGTCATTCTTTCACTGACATTATACTGCCCATCGTCACCAATTGCCAATCCCGAATTTCTATGAGGCCCTTCCGCCTCTCGGTTTCCAACTCTGCGCGACGGTATCCTGTACTCAAACATAACAAACCATTGAGTAACATTCGGTAATGATACCGAATATCAATTAAGTAAGTATAGATCTCCCGGGATATCCTTATGAATTGATCGTGGTTTGGCTCACAAACCAAAACTCAATCTCATAAGGTACGCAGTTATCCCAAAAATAATGCAATACAACAGGAATATACGCATAATCCAATGCAAATCCTATACTATATGCATTCCCCCACACACCTCACCACATGCTTGTGTCAAATTCTAAGCACATAAGAGCACACATGGCTCTGATACCAACATGTAACGCCCCAAAAACCCACAAATTTGAATCGGCTCTAACTTACTCGTTTCTAATCCGATTTTCGCAAACCATATATGAATTTGACCCTACTCGGAACAAGGATTTCAAATATGCAATTGGAATTAAGAAATAATGACTCCTTCAAAAATTTATTTATAGGAGTTTATAACCTCGGGGTGTCCCTTGCGTGTCGATTCGTTGTTTCTTCCATTTTTCTTTTCCTTCCGTATTTTATCGTTTCTTACTCGTTCTAGGCTTCGAGAAATGTTTTTAAATGGTCTAATCCTTGTTGGTACTTGATTCATAATTATTGGTATTGGATTGTGGAATCTACCATGCCTTAGAAATTAAGGAGATTCGAGTGACCTTGTACTTAACTCTTGTAACAGAGTTGCGAGCCAATATGTGGGGTTTGGCTAACCCGGAATCTAAATTCTAATCTTGGGACTTGGAAATTATCTTAGTATGCTTTCGAATCTGGGGGATTGGGCATGTGAATTCTGATTATGGGATTTATAAAATTTATGCTTCCGAGTCATGAGATTGGGCATGCGTTTGACATTATGATGATTGGTGACTTTATGTTTTCGAGGATACAAATCTCATGTTTATGCTTTCGAGTTGTTAAACTGGGCATACATGAATATTTGATTATCTTGGGCATATATATATTGTGTTGATTATGTGTTATGCTTTCGAGAACTTAGTTCTGGGCATGTAAGCTTTCGAGAGCGAGATGCTCTGGGCTCTACCCGCTGTCTGTGGTTCGATCCTTGGGGATGCCACTCCGTAAGTCCACTTACCCCTTTATGCATGTAGTGTCCGCGGCTGGGGCACTGTAGGCATCTCTTTCGACCATTAAGGAGAGGTGGATCCTTAATGGGAAAGAATGCCGGCCATGGTAATAGGATGCGCGCTAGACATACTTATATGTTGCATTTAGGGTAGATAGACACTTTAGGTCATAACATTTCATCTCATCATCCATCATTCCAAAAATTTTAAACCAATTTTCGTGACGTCACTGCCGTGATATCTCCCTTAAACTGTTGGCCAGTCAATTTAAGTTTGATAACACGTAGCCTGGTAATCAGAAAATCCAACACATCATAATATCAAAGTAACAGAGTAAGCAACAGAAACAAGTCCATCATATAATCATAACAACTCGGCTACAAGCCTCATACAGTACCTCACCTCGGTACTCACGTCTACCTGTGCAAAATATCAAGTACAATGAGGAATGACAAATGAATGGTTCACAGACCAATTCCAATTCACAGTAATAGTCAGAAATATCAGACAAGTCACATAAAGATAACGTAGGGTCTAATACAGCATATTAGTCAACAACATAATAATGCAGTCCTATTAGATCACTCAGTCCCAAACCCGTCACCATGATCATGCTCTGCATCCTCCTCGGGAGTATCTATAAGAAAGACAAAATGCAAGGTGTCAGTACATAAAGTACTGAGCAAGAGTAGGAAAAGCCGGGAAACAGGAAACCAGATTTTAAAGGGTTATTAACAGTTTATATAATTGCATAATTAAATTAATAATTAAACATCACACCGTCCCATACCGGTGCTTCAACCACGTCATACACTGCAAAACAATAATAAGATGAATGATGGATGATGAGATGAAATGTTATGACCTAAAGTGTCTATCTACCCTAAATGCAGCACATAAGTATGCCTAGCGCGCAACCTAAGTACCATGGTCGGTATTCCTCTCCAAATAGGGTCCACTCCCCTAATGGTCAGAAGAGATACCCACAGTGCCCCCGCCGCGGACACTAACAGCTGAAATAAGTGGCTTACGGTCATGGCGGGTACTAGCCCAGAGCATCTCGCTCTCAAAGGCCAACATGCCCGGGAGAGATACTAACTATGCCCAGTCGGATACCGACTCGTAAACATTGTTAGGATATCTAACATCCACGAAAGCATAATTCCATATCGATCACAATCACCTTACACAATGTCCAGTCAGATACCGACTCGTAAACATTTAGTGTAATTTCTCAGTCCGCAGACTACATACAATATTCGGGTTGTCAACCCCGTACATCGGATCACAACAGTACCACATGAGTTAGACATATTCCAGGGTGTGCCACGTCCCACATATCGGCACTCGACTCCCATACATAGTGATAGAAGCAACGCAAGATTCCATCCTAAACTAAGGCTGGGTGAATCTTCTAAGTTCAATCAATACTCATGATAGGCACTAACATATCCTAGATCAGTTTTAAGCATATTCCAAGACCTAGAAATGAGTGAGAAGTGATAAAATACGAGAAGGGGATGAAAAATGGAAGAAAACAGCAAATCGGGCCCGCATGTGACACCCCGGACTACAAATTCCAATTTTTGACTTTTTGAAGAGTCATTATCTCTGAAATCTGAATGCATATTTGAAATCCTCGTTTCGAGTAGGGTCAGATTCATATATGGTTTGCGAAAATCGGATTAGAAACGAGTAAGTTAGAGCCGATTCAAGTTTGTGAGTTTTTGGGTGCACAGGTGGCGCCAATTGTGGCGCTTAAGCCTATTTCTAGGCGCCACACAGGCAATGTGGCGCCTGTACTGAAGGCTCTGTGGTCCGGGGCGCCGAAGTGGCGCTCCAGGCCACTTTTGGGCGCCGCAAAGGCAATGCGGCGCCTCTGAAGCACCAAACAGGGGCAGAATCCGCGATTTTCACCCATTTCTTCCAATTTTCCCCCACTTTGAGCTAAATCCTACTCTTGCCTTGTGTTTTGGAGTCCCCAAGCCTTCAACCTCAGCTCCCAAGCTTCTCCAAACACCAAAGCAAGCTACATGCAAGAATCAAAGCTAAATTTAACAAAAATCCACCAAGAACCAAAGTTCTTCAACATGCAAGAGTTCTTGAGCTTAACCCATCAAAATGTCCAACCAAAAATCAACATAAAACTTACCCAAGCCCTCAAATCAGTCACCACAAGCTCCCCAAGGAAAATGACAAGCTCCACCAAGCTCAAATCTACATTTGAACCAAAAATCCCCAAATTCGTCACTATGGTTGACAGCCCCAAAACCACCTCAAGAATCCTTCAAAAATGGGAAATGGAGTGAAGGAATTACTTACCAAAGCATATACAAGTGATCCCCTAGCTTGCTTTGAGCTCAATCTTGCTCAATCTCCCTCAAGGACTCCATTTCTCACCTTGTCTCTTCAAAAACGGGATGAACCCTAGTTTGAAGTGTTGAGTGGTGAAATGAGGGTAAGGGGGCTGATTTGGGGTGTTTAAGGGGTGTGGGTCGGTTGTGGGTATGGGTTGGGGTGTTGGACCACTTGTCTTGACCACCTTGCACCCACTTGAACACTTATGCTCTTATTCACTTGTGGGTTTGAACTCACTTATTCTTCCACTTGTTAAAACTTACCTACAAAATACCCATAAAATAAATCCTTGGTTAATTAACCATAATTAATTAAATTAATCATGTGTTAACTAAATCGGGGTGTTACAATCCCTCCCCCTTAGGATCATTCGTCCTCGAATGCTAAAATATGGGTTGAGTAGGCTACTTCATTGAATTGGAGTATGCAATAATTGACGGGTGCTTACATCCAACATATGGTTAGACGGTTTGGGGTGCCGAAGGAGATCATCTTAGACAGGGATTTCAGATTCTTGTCTAGATTTTGGAAGGAATTGCAAGCAACTTATGGCACTCTGAATTGAATGAGTATGGCGTGGCACCCTCAAACTGGTGGACAGACCGAAAGGACCATCAGAACCTTGAAAGATATGTTGAGAGCTCGTGTGATAGATTTCCAAGGATATTGGGAGAAACTGCTACTTTTGGTGGAATTCTCCTACAACAACAGTTACACGCGACTATTCGTATGGCTCCTTTCGAGGCCTTATACGGAAGGAAGCACAGAACAACCTTGTGTTGGAATGATCCTTCAGAGCGAGTGGTGATGGGTCCCGACCTTATTGAGAAAACCACTGCAATTGTGCGAGTGATCAGAGACAGAATGAAGGAAGCTAAGGATCGTCATAAGAGTTATGCAGATCTACCTAGAAGGGTTATTGAGTTTTCTGTTGGTGATTGGGTACTGTTGAGAGTCTCACTGATGCAAGGTGTTAGACGATTTGGGAAGAAGAGGAGATTGAGTCCCAGAGTTTTAGGTCCCTTCGAGATCATCAAGAAGTAGGGAAGGTGGCCTATCATTTAGAACTACCAGCTGAGGTGGGAAATGTGCATAATGTTTTCCATGTCTCATAATTAAGGAAATATGTCTCCGAACCCGACAAGATCATCCAACCGGATGAAGTGGAGTTGGATGAGAGTTTGGAATATGATGAATATCCTGTGGCGATTCTGGATACGAAAGAAAAAAAAGTACTTCGCAACAAGGTGATCAAGATAGTGATAGTACTTTGGTCGAGACATGGTGTAGAAGATGCCACTGGGGAAACCGAGGACAGTATGTTGGAGCCTACCCCGGGCTGGGCCTGCAGACCATGCACCCCAACCCCTCCCCATGTGTGCCTTCTAGGCCTCAGCCAAGCACCCCATGTGTAGGTACTATACTAGTTGATAATGTTCCTGCTTATGCTTTATATGACTCCGGTGCATCATGCTCTTTTATATCCTCTGAACTTGTATCCAAGTATGATATGGGACCATTGGAAGCTTATCAACTCCCGGTGTCTCTACCTTCTGGAGATCTTATGCGGAGCCAGTGGATCAGACCGGATGCACAAATAGTCATTACAGATCGAGAGTTCAGAGCGGACTTGGTGGTGCTAGACTTGGCCGACTTTGATGTGATTTTGGGAATGGATTGGTTGTCCAAGTACCGAGCAAGATTGGACTGCGGAGTGCCGAGGATTTCCTTCACCGATGAAAAGGGTGAGCAAATGAATTATTATCCTCCTAACATTCGAGTGGTACCTTCTGTTACTTTTGCTGCTTTAATTAGGAAGGGATACCCGGTGTACATCTGTCATGTGCATGAGATTATGACACCTGCATCCGGATCATCAGTGTCCCAGATTCCAATCGTTTCTGAGTTTCCCGACATATTTCCCGATGAGATACCCGGGTTTCCACCTGCTCGCGAGATCGAATTCGCCATAGACTTGGTACCAGGGGCGGCACCGATTGCCAAGGCTCCTTACCGTATGGCTCCTGCAGAATTGAGGGAATTGAAAGAGCAACTCAAGGAGTTACTTGAAAAAGGCTACATACAGCCAAGCAGCTCACCCTGGGGAGCACCAGTGATTTTTGTTAAGAAGAAGGATGGGAGTTTGCGAATGTGTATTGACTATCGTGGGCTTAATCAAGTCACGGTCAAGAACCGTTATCCACTGCCGAGGATTGATGATCTATTCGATCAATTGAAAGGTGCTTCTACGTTTTCAAAGATTGATTTGAGATCGGGGTATCATCAGATTAGAGTGGCAGAAGGAGATCGTGAAAAGACAGCCTTCCGGACACGATATGGCCACTTTGAGTTCACGGTGATGCCGTTTGGAATGACTAATGCCCCAGCAGTTTTCATGGATTTGATGCATCGTGTGTTCAGACCATGGTTGGACGTGTGTGTGGTCATTTTCATCGATGATATCTTGGTATACTCTCCCGACATAAAGACTCATAAGGAGCATCTCAGAACCGTGTTGCAGGTGCTTAGGGAGCATACGTTATATGCCAAGTTCTCGAAATGTGAGTTTTGGTTGGATAAGGTTGCTTTCCTTGGGCATATTATTTCTGGAGAAGGAATCTCTGTGGATCCAACTAAGGTAGAGGCGGTGTTGGAGTGGAATCCACCCACTAATGTTAGTGAGGTACGGAGTTTCCTTGGATTGGTGGGCTACTACAGGAGGTTCATTGAGGGGTTCGCCAGCATTGCTAGGCCCCTGACTCAGTTGTTGAGGAAAGATGTACCTTTTCAGTGGAGCGAGGATTGTCAAGAGGCTTTTGATTTATTGAAGGAGAAAGTGACAGAAGCTCCAGTGTTGGCGTTACCCGACGAGTCTGGGGAGTATGAAGTATACACTGATGCATCTTTTCGAGGGCTCGGTTGTGTACTTATGCAGAATGGTAGAGTGATTGCATATGCATCTAGGCAATTGAAGCCTCATGAACTAAATTACCCGACTCACGACCTGGAGATGGCAGCGGTTGTGCATGCATTGAAGATTTGGAGGCATTATCTTTATGGTGCTAAGTGTCAAATCTACTCGGATCACAAGAATCTTAAGTGCCTCTATACTGCAGATAAGATGAGTGGAAGGCAGCGAAGGTGGTTGGAGTTCTTGCAGGACTATGACACTAGCATTCAGTACATTGAAGGGAAGGCGAACCGTGTGGCTGATGCACTTAGCAGGAAGGGACACACGCTGCACACTATCACCCTCCCTTGGCTTTTGAGGCAAGAATTGGAGAAGGAAGAAATTGTGGCAATCCCTTATGGTATGAAGGCGAGGTTAAATGCTATGACAGCGATGCCTTCACTACTCGAGGAGCTCAGATTGAGCCAAGCTGTAAGTCAGGAGATGATGCACTTGAGAGCCAAGATTCGGCAAGGCGAGGCAGATGGATTCACTATTAATAGCAGAGGTATGATCAGGTTTGAGGATCGTTGGTGTGTGCCTTCCGAGGACATGGTCTTAAAAAGGAAAATTATGGAAGAAGCACATTGTACACCTTACTCTGTACATCCGGGAGCAGTGAAGATGTACAAGGACTTGAGACAGAATTAATGGTGGAAGGGCATGAAGAAGGAAGTTGCGGAGTTCGTGTCTAAGTGCCCTACTTGTCAGAAGGTTAAGGCTGAACACATGCGACCTTCAGGGTTATTGCAACCTTTGGAGGTTCCCATGTGGAAGTGGGAATCTATTGCTATGGATTTTGTCACTGGATTGCCTAAGACGAGGAACAGGTTAGACACCATTTGGGTGATTGTAGACCGACTGACCAAGAGCGCGGTGTTTGTACCTATGAGGTTGAACTGGAGCATGCAACAATTGACGGGTGCTTACATCCAACATGTGGTTAGACGGTTTGGTGTGCCGAGGGAGATCATTTCAGACAGGGATCCCAGATTCTTGTCTAGATTTTGGAAGGAATTGCAGGCAGCTTTTGGCACTCAGATTTGTATGAGCACGGCGTGGCACCCTCAGACTGATGGGCAGACAGAAAGGACCATCAGAACATTGGAAGATATGTTGAGGGCTTGTGTTATGGACTTTCAGGGGACGTGGGAGGAACACTTATCTTTGGTGGAGTTCTCCTACAACAACAGTTACCACGCGAGTATCCGTATGGCTCCTTTCGAGGCCTTATACGGAAGGAAGTGCAGAACACCCTTGTGTTGGAGTGATCCTTCGGAGCGAGCGGTGTTAGGTCCCGAGCTTATTGAGCAAACCACTGAAATTGTGCGGGTGATCAGAGACAGAATGAAGGAAGCCCAGGATCGTCAGAAGAGTTATGCAGACCTAGCAAGAAGGGATATTAAGTTTTTTGTTGGCGATTGGGTACTTTTGAGAGTCTCACCGATGCGAGGTGTGAGACGATTTGGGAAGAAGGGGAAATTGAGTCCTCGATTTATAGGCCCCTATGAGATCATCAAAAAGATCGGGAAGGTAGCCTACCGACTAGAATTGCCAGCGGAGGTAGGGAATGTGCATAACGTGTTCCACGTATCGCAATTGAGGAAATACATTTCCGATCCAGACAAGATCATTCAACCGGATGAGGTGGAGTTAGATGATAGCTTGGAGTATGAGGAGTACCCAGTGGCGATTTTGGATACCAAGGAGAAGGTACTTCGCAACAAGGTGATAAAGATGGTGAAAGTACTTTGGTCGAGACATGGTATAGAGGATGCCACTTGGGAGACCGAGGAAAGTATGTTGGAGCGATATCCCGAATTGGATTTCACTCCAAACAAATGAGGTAACCTACTTTATCCATATTCTTGCATTCGAGGACGAATGATCCTAAGGAGGAGGGATTGTAACACCTCGATTTAATTAACACATGATTAATTTAATTTATTATGGTTAATTAACAAGGGAGTTATTAATTGGATAATTTGTAGGTACAATTTTAATGAAGTGGAAGAATAAGTGGGTTCAAACCCACAAGAGAATAAGAGCTCAAGTGCTCAAATGGATGCAATATGGTCAAGACTAGTAGTGCAACCCGTTAACCCACTTACCGACCCGACCCGGGTTCACTTGGAAAAGTTAAAAATCAGACATTTGGGTGGAGAGACCCATTTCTCACCCAAACACTCTCCATTCCCGTCACTCTCTCTAGGTGGAGCTAGGGTTCCTCATTTTGGAGAGAAATTGGTGCTTTCTTGCTCAAATCGGTTGGGGGATCCCTTGTACTAGCTAAGGTAAGCTTTTTCCTTGAACAATTTCTCAATTCCATGGTTGTGGAAGCAATTTTATGGGGCTGTTTTGAGGGTGACGAATTTGGGTGTTGTGTTGGAAGATTTTGTAGCTTGGCTTGGATTTTGGTGTTGGGTCTTCAATCGGAGCTTGGATTTGTGTTGAGGAGCTGGAGGTAAGTTTTGAGACTCTTTTTGGTTGATAATTTTGGGGGATTTCAGCTCATGATTGTGCATGTTGGTTTTGAGCACTTATGTTGAGTTGTTGTTGATTTTGGATCTCAATCCTTGCCTTGTAGTGTTCTTGAAGTGTTATGAAGCTTGCAATTGGTGTTGGAGAAGCTTGGGAACTGATAGGAGTGTTTGGACTTCATAAACACAAGGCAAGAGTAGGATTTAGCTTATTGTGGGGGAAGATTGGAAGAAAATGGTGAATTTCGCGAAATTCTGCCTCTGCTGAAGCTTCAGAGGCGCCACATAGCCTATGTGGCGCCTAAAAGTGGTCCGGAGCGCCGCTGCGGCGCCCCAGCCCTTGAAGCCTTCAGTTTATGCGCCACAATGCCTTGGTGGCGCCTAAAACTAGCCCGGAGCGCCACTGTGGCGCCTCTGCTGTGTTGGTGCCCAGTTTGGGCGCCGCAATGCCTTTGCGGCGCCCAAAAGGGGCTTGGAGCGCCACTATTGGCGCCTCCTGTGCACCCAAAAACCTACAAACTTGAATCGGCTCTAACTTTCTCGTTTCTAATCCGATTTTCGCAAACCACATATGAATCTGACCCTACTCGGAACAAGGATTTCAAATATGCTATTGGAATTCAGAGATAATGACTCCTTCAAAAATTTAAAATAGGAATTTATAACCCGAGGGTGTCTCCGGCATGCCGATTCGCTGTTTTCTTCCATTTTTCGTCCCCTTTTCGTATTTTATCATTTCTCACTCATTTCTAGGTCTCGAAATATGCTTAAAACTGATCTAGGATATGTTAGTGCCTATCATGAGTATTGATTGAACCTAGAAGATTCACCGAGGCTTAGTCTAGGATGGAATCTTGCGTTGCTTCTGTCACTATGTTTGTGAGTCGAGTGCCGATATGTAGGACGTGGCACACCCTAGAACATGTCTAACTCATGTGGTACTGTTGTGAGCCGATATATGGGGTTGGCAACCCGAATATTGTATGTAGTCTGCGGACTGATAATTTACACTAAATGTTTACGAGTCGGTATCCGACTGGACATTGTGTAAGATGATTATGATCTGTGATGATTTATGCTTTCAAGGATATCATATATCCTAACTATGTTTACGAGTCGGTATCCGACTGGGCATAGTTAGTATCTTATCCTGGCATGTTGGCCTTTGAGAGCGAGATGCTCTGGGCTAGTACCCGCCATGACCGTAAGCCACTTATTTCAGCTGTTAGTGTCGGCGGCGGGGGCACTGTGGGTATCTCTTCTGACCATTAGGGGAGTGGACCCTAGTTGGAGAGGAATACCGACCATGGTACTTAGGTTGCGCGCTAGGCATACTTCTGTGCTGCATTTAGGGTAGATAGACACTTTAGGTCATAACATTTCATCTCATCATCCATCATTCATCTTATAATTGTTTTGCAGTGTATAACGTGGTTGAAGCACCGGTATGGGACGGTGTGATGCTTATTTAATTATTTAATTATGCTATTTTATAACTGTTAATTAACCTCTAAAACCTTGTTCCCCGTTCCCAGCTTTTCCTACTCTTGCTCAGTACTCTATGTACTGACACCTTGCATTTTGTCTTTCTTACCACATGGTTAACAACCTTACCTTTAGGGGGTTGTTAAAGGGGAGGTCTAGGGATCAAATCCCACTCCCAACAACCCACCATGGGGTGCTGGGCCTGCAGACCATGCACCCCAACCCCTCCCCATGTGTGCCTTCCAGGCCTCAGCCAAGCACCCCATGGTGGGTTGTTGGGAGTGGGATTTGATCCCTAGACCTCCCCTTTAACAACCCCCTAAAGGTAAGGTTGTTAACCATGTGAGCAACCATGTGAGCTGCAGCTCACATGGTTAACAACCTTACCTTTAAGGGGTTGTTAAAGGGGAGGTCTAGGGATCAAATCCCACTCCCAACAACCCACCATGGGGTGCTTGGCTGAGGCCTGGAAGGCACACATGGGGAGGGGTTGGGGTGCATGGTCTGCAGGCCCAGCCCGGGGTAGGGTTGTTACATTTATTATCTAATATAATATTTTAGTTTAACTCAATTTGTGATAAATATAAAATATATTATATTTTATTTTCAATTTATATCTTTTTGAAATATATTGAAAGATTTTCTCAAGATTTTTATACTAACAAATAGATTTATTATCTAAATATAGGATATTTAAATGGTTGATCACATGGCATGTAGGATGATTCATCGCTGATGTGTAATTTTTTGGGATGACTGTACATTTCTGGATGATTAATTAGTGTTTAAGTGTAAACCTAAGGCACAATTACTATATAACCCTTAAAATTAAAAAGGATGAAGTATATTTAATAAGGGCAATACAATCTGTAACACCCCCAATTTCAGAACATCAAAATAAAGGGGATGTTACCGCCACATCTCTTGGCTAAGATACTATAACACAAAAATTCAATCCAAGAGATGCTAAGACTCTAATAAGAATACATATCTTTTATTATCCATAATCCATGATAGTTTCAAAAGTAATTGTACAAAAGACATCATGAATTTAAAGATGATTTTTATTAACTAAAAATTGAAATCAAATGCAAAACTTGAATCCCAGCCCCAATGTGCAGTGCTCATGCCTACTCACTTGCGAATCCTGAAAAAGAGAAAAGAAAAACACACACACAACTCAGTATAAACTGGTAAGTTAATCCACAGTTCCATAACGAAATAATAACATAAATGACATAACCACACAATTAATATATTTAATATGAAGGCGAATTAGTATTGACGAGGACACCCTTAACCGCATAATCCGCATAAACCGCATAGTCCGCATGATCCACAAATCTTTGTCTAAACCTATAGCACCGGTGCCCTAATCTAGGCCCGCAGGCGAGGTTAGGGGTTTAAACCCACAATACCGCATATTCAAAGGTTCGTCAACCTAGATTTAATTAAATTTGTGACAGAGGGGGCGAGTTTCGTCGCTGGAGATCCGTCACGGTCCTGCCCCTCAACCGCATAATCCGCAAATAGCATCTACTCGTCAATACCAATTTACCCACATAAACAATAAAATCATCTAGCCATTAAAAATTGATCTAGAAATTTTGAAACATTCAGACGCCACCACTTCTACACATGAGTGAACAAAATAGAGCAGAACTAGTTATGGTCCACAAGATGACATTTAGTACTACTACTCAATCTGTAACCCCCAATAATTCACATGATTATTACCGGGTATCTACCCACACAATTTACTGGCAAGAGGGATTAAATATTCAAAGGGTTAGGAAAGTATGGCACACACAACTATATATATATATATACGAAAATATATATAACTACATAAATATATATACTTATGATATTATACATCTTGAACAGACACTATAATGCCGCAGAGAACATTCCAGGAAAAAAAAATCGGCTTTCTAGTAGTAACAGGAAACACGTTAGATCAGACATAGACATTTGCGAAACAACAAAAGTTCCAGACGGATGTAGTGAAAGAAGACTATCACATACGTTTAATTTTCGATGACTGAAGAAAAAGCCAACTAGTCAGAATCTCCCAAGACTAATCCTAGGATAGAACGATTAAAATAGATGTTGGAAGATGGGATCAACTTACTGAAAGTTGCCTAGACAGAGACTTCAGACGAATATAGGAAAGGTGAGTTAACTTACAATTAATGGAAACCTTCACCAGATAGTCTAACAAGCAGTCACCAGAGAGTCCTACGAGAAGGAAAATAATGATCTTGGGAAAGCCTCCAACTCCAGGAATTATATTTGAAGTATGAATTTTGGGCTCCAAGGGTTACGGGCACTCCACAGGCGGCATAACAAGACGGTAGAATTAGGGTTGTTTCATGTATGAACTTTCCTAATGAATTTATAAGACTGACTGGTGTAGATTAGCAATATTTGTGGGATTTTATGTGCATATCCATATCCATATAAGAACTGACAGCTAATGAATTTGAATTGGATATATCCGTATCCCTTTTTAATATCAATGCATATCTCTACTATTAATTTATTATTCTAAATAACTTAATTATATAAGTACTAACACTATTATTATTATTATTATTATTATTATTATTATTATTATTATTATTATTACGGGTGTTACAATCTACCCTCTTTAAAAATCGACAGGATAGAGTATTCCATATAAGTGTTCAAAGAAATGGGTATGTGAGATCTAAAGATAGTTTGTTAGCTGACGTATCCTAAAGTTTGGGTGTTGGTTAGGTCGACTACAAGAAAAACTTGAATCGGCTACGGAAATCGGCGACCGATTGCAATCTGTCGGCTTCGAGACTGAATGGGCGACGGAAAGACAATCGCCATTAGTCGGCGACTGAATCTGGCGACAGAACAGAGACAGTAGCTATTTGGCGACACTTTCGGTGACAGAATACAGTTCAGTCGCCGATGGAGACGGACTCGGCAACAGAAAGTGTTCGTCGCCAATCAATTTAGGGCATTTAACCCTTTCCCTGTTAGAATTCCACTTCCAGCGCAGCCACAGTCACACTCTCTCTCGCTCTCTCGCACGTCGGCGTTTCCCTTCCACCCACCATGGAGCTGCATCTTCATCACAAAACCTTCGCCCACGCTGCACATCCGGCGCCCCTCGACTCACGCAGCTCTGCCTCGTCCCTCGCTGTATCGGTCTCAACGCGGTTCCCGCTACTCCTCTGCCCTAGTTGTCGCCAGTGCACATCGAGCCGCCGGAGTTGCAGAAGGGTGGGATATTGGCCGGTTGTGAGACCGCTGCTGGTGTCGTGGAAGTGGGGGCAATTTTTTTCATTTTCGGTAACCCTAGGTAATTAATCTGCTTGATTTCATTGCATATGTTTAATTTCTGTTTAATTTAGGTTAAATTTTGCACTTCTTGTGTTTTGGATTTGGTTATGTTTTGTGATTTTGAAAATGAATGAATTGCAGTCTCTGAAATCTTCTCTGTTGGCTTGAAGTTTAACTTGCTTTTCACACAGATCTGCAATTTATACGTTGTAAAGTGCTCGTATGCTGTTTCAGACTAAAATTAACTGGTCGTTGTCGAATACATACCCGGAATATACAGAAATAAGTTTTGTAAAACAGGTTGCTTTTATATTTATCATAATAGATTTTTCACGTCCTCTCAAATTTATGATATCTGATTTTGCCCATCTTTGAGAATGAAGGAGTTCCCTTTTCCTAAGACATCATATGCGTCTATTTCCTTCAATCCTCTTGTTTCCTGTACAATTGGGGAAATTAGTGAGTTGATTTGTCACAATTCTTAATATATGAGCCTTTTATTTCATATTAATTCATGTAAGTGTTGTCTCTGCTTCCACCATATGAAGAGAAGTTAGCTCTTGAGCTGGGAGCTGGTATTGGGCGTTTCACAGGTGAATTGTCTAAGAAGTCTGGTCATGTATCTGCTTTGGACTTTATTGAGAGCACTGTAAAGAAGGTTTTGTCTAATTAATTAATTTACTCATCTTTATTTGTTGATGAAGTTATCTGTCTTTGTCTTTGGCTAGTATTGCAGGCTTTTGCACCATTCCAGTTGAGGTATATAAATTTTTGTTTGTTTCTTTTTTTAAGAAAAAAAATATAATCGAGCTTTCATGGACTGTTCTCTTTTCTGCACGCATCCGTTTAGAGGCATCAACATCTCCCATTCAGATTAACACTTCCGATGTAGAAATTCTCTAGGAAGTTTCATATGAGAAAATTCTTATTCCTAATTTATTTTCTTCTTTGAGAAGAGCTGGTCGTTGACTGCGATTTCTGTCATCACCCTGCTTGGTTTGTTTGATGGCTACAGATATGAAGTTCAGGACAAAGAATTTCTAGGGCCTAAGCACTTGCTACCACGATATGATTAAGAATCATATACGGCATATTTTTATCTACAATGTGTTTGCAAAGATGATTGGCAGGTTTTTGAATCTGTATATAGTTCTATGGAATTGCATTTGTGAATCCAACTTAAATATGCATCAGGGTTTGAAGCTCGGTCTTGTTTGATATTAAAATGCATAGAAAACTGAAGTATGCATGGAGGATATATAAGATTGTTGTGCATTTCGTTGTTTTGTTTTTGTTTCCACCTCTCTGACAGTTACTTCATCTTCATGGTTGCTTATCAACAGGTGGAATCCCGAGCGTTGGAACCAGAAGACGATGTTGGCTTCACAATCCTGTAAGTTATGTATACATTACTAGTAGATACCAGCAATTAGCTAATCTAATTGTTTATACAATTATTAATACTTTTTTAATGAAGTAATGATTATACTTGGTTTGAAAATTTTGGTTTTGGATAATTTATTTCAGATTCACGATATAGGCTTTCTTTTCTTCTTCTTGCATGAGGACCATATAACTAATCTATATAATAAATTTATTTTTTCTCTGTTTATATGGATCATATATGACTGGTTTGAGCCCTTTTCAGGTTTCAAAATGAACTTCTTGATCCATCTGAAAAGATATAGCTTTTGACATTGCAAAGAGACCTTAACTGGTATGGAAGTAGTGTGTTTTATTTTCTCTTTTGTGTTAGTAGTGTAGATGTTGTTTGCTGGATGCACTTTGGATTACATATTTGACATTATACTTTTGCCTTATCCACATAACATTAACTTCCATTGGAACACTTGATAATAAGCTTATTTATTTTCTGTGCCATCAAGTAAAGTTCTCAATGTCTATAGCTAATTTTTTGGAATGGCATTATAGTTATTTATTTTTATACTTTTTGATCTGAATATGTATTCTCCATGACATGCCAATAAAATTTTGAATAATCTCAACTTGTCTCGCTCAGCTTTGTGGAATTCAAGAATCTTTATTCATCATTGAATTTAGTCCATTCCATTGTTGTGTTGTAGATGCTTCGTTCATTTTGGAGTCTGGACAAAGGACGAATCATTGATTTGTGCTATTGATTTGAAATGATTGTAGTCATTTGTGCTAAATTCTAACAAAAAAAGTTGGTTTATAATGACGCCAGGTTGCCTTTGATCTTTGGTTCATTGCATCCTTGGGAGCTACATTGTTTGGCCTCATTCAGTTTGCTGGTAAACTATGCAAATCCGTCTTATTTATTGCTTGATGTTTTAGAATAAGACATCGCGTTATTCAAGTGTCAGATTCAATTCGACTTGGCCGGAAGGGTTAGAATAGTTCTATCACGGTAATGTGTTGATTGAATTTTCTTCTTGATAATTGGATATGATTGATTTCTTGTATGATCTCTGTTATGATCGATTTGCCCCTATTATAATTATGTTGATCGAATATAAATGTTGATTATCATGGTTGTTGCTGATACAGGTTGAAGAGAATAAGTAGAGAGTTTAAGAGACAAAACGACTGGATAGTGGCTCCAAGAAACTATAGAAGAGCACTGAATAGTGGCTCCAACAATGAGATGGCTTATGTTTGATTGTTTGAAGAATTTTCAATACATTGTATAGTGTTTTGGATATTTACATTGAACGTATATTTAAAGTATGTTGACTTATGTTATTTTGGACATATTTGGATGTTAATTGAAGTCACATATTTGGAGTTCTTATATATGAGTTTTTGGATGAATGGTGAATACTCTAGTGTAGATATGTGATTGATTTAATATACAGGTTATTTGGTAAATAACAGAAAACAAATGGCTGTCAGTGCACCAATGCGGCGACGGAACCGGCGACGGAATTTTCCGTCGCCGGTGAGAATCCAAAAATTTCAAAATGGCCCCAAATCTGCGACGGAAATGGCGACTCAATTTTCTGTCGCCAACTTCGGCTACGGAATCGGCTACGGAAAGAGTGTCGCCGTCGGCTACGGAAAAATCTGTCGCGGATTCCGTCGGGGACATTGGCGACGGAAATATTCCGTCGCCAATTCCGTCGTCATGGTCGGCGACGCCTCATTTTCCGTCGTCGTTGAAATTCCTACAAAGACTTTACTAACGGAACCAATTCCGTCGCGGATTCTGTCGCGGATCCGTCTGCCGACATAAATAAGGGCCTTAGCAACAGAAATTTTCCGTCGCCGATTCAAGTTTTTCTTGTTGTTGCATGCTCCCACATTAGGATCGTAGTTATGTCCCCATAATTGCGTTTTAGTGATTTTTGGAGAGATTTTTTATTGTCTTATGATATTTGGAGCTTAAGTAAATAGGTTCAATGCTAAAGAAGGATGTCTAATTCGAATAGGAGAAGTTAGCTCGACCAATAAGAATAAGTTAAGCATTAAGACACTAAGTGCAACTAAATCGAGACTAAGAACGCAATCAAGAATAAGAATTCGCTAACTTGGAAGACTTTAGGGATAATCTAGGTTCAAAAGTACGAAGCAAACATAGAGGCCAAATATAAAATCAAGCAAGCAAATGAATTGAATGCAAGTCTAATAAATGAATGCAAATGTATGCATATGACCCCATCCCACAAGTTTGAAAAATAATTTATAGCATGATTTTAAAATACTTTATGCAAAAGAGAACTTTCGTGAATTTTTAGAAAAATAATAATAGTATGATGAGTTTAAAAAAATATAATATTTTATAGACATAAAATTTAATACATAATCTTTAATAAATGAAGCTAAAAACTTTTATATACACTAAAAATATTGGTCCGAAAGAATCGAACCGCTCTGATACCACTTTGTAACACCCCCAATTTCAGAACATCAAAATAAAGGGGATGTTACCGCCACATCTCTTGGCTAAGATACTATAACACAAAAATTCAATCCAAGAGATGCTAAGGCTCTAATAAGAATACATAACTTTTATTATCCATAATCCATGATAGTTTCAAAAGTAATTGTACAAAAGACATCATGAATTTAAAGATGATTTTTATTAACTAAAAATTGAAATCAAATGCAAAACTTGAATCCCAGCCCCAATGTGCAGTGCTCATGCCTACTCACTTGCGAATCCTGAAAAAGAGAAAAGAAAAACACACACACAACTCAGTATAAACTGGTAAGTTAATCCACAGTTCCACAACGAAATAATAACATAAATGACATAACCACACAATTAATATATTTAATATGAAGGCGAATTAGTATTGACGAGGACACCCTTAACCGCATAATCCGCATAAACCGCATAGTCCGCATGATCCGCAAATCCTTGTCTAAACCTATAGCACCGGTGCCCTAACCTAGGCCCGCAGGCGAGGTTAGGGGTTTAGACCCACAATACCGCATATTCAAAGGTTCGTCAACCTAGATTTAATTAAATTTGTGACAGAGGGGGCGAGTTTCGTCGCTGGAGACCCGTCACGGTCCTGCCCCTCAACCGCATAATCCACATAGTCCGCATAATCCGCAAATAGCATCTACTCGTCAATACCAATTTACCCACATAAACAATAAAATCATCTAGCCATTAAAAATTGATCTAGAAATTTTGAAACATTCAGACGCCACCACTTCTACACATGAGTGAACAAAATAGAGCAGAACTAGTTATGGTCCACAAGATGACATTTAGTACTACTACTCAATCTGTAACCCCCAATAATTCACATGATTATTACCGGGTATCTACCCACACAATTTACTGGCAAGAGGGATTAAATATTCAAAGGGTTAGGAAAGTATGGCACACACAACTATATATATATATATGAAAATATATATAACTACATAAATATATATACTTATGATATTATACATCTTGAACAGACACTATAATGCCGCAGAGAACATTCCTGAAAAAAAAAATCGGCTTTCTAGTAGTAACTGGAAACACGTTAGATCAGAGATAGACATTTGCGAAACAACAAAAGTTCCAGACGGATGTAGTGAAAGAAGACTATCACATACGTTTAATTTTCGATGACTGAAGAAAAAGCCAACTAGTCAGAATCTCCCAAGACTAATCCTAGGATAGAACGATTAAAATAGATGTTGGAAGATGGGATCAACTTACTGAAAGTTGCCTAGACAGAGACTTCAGACGAATATAGGAAAGGTGAGTTAACTTACAATTAATGGAAACCTTCACCAGATAGTCTAACAAGCAGTCACCAGAGAGTCCTACGAGAAGGAAAATAATGATCTTGGGAAAGCCTCCAACTCCAGGAATTATATTTGAAGTATGAATTTTGGGCTCCAAGGGTTACGGGCACTCCACAGGCGGCATAACAAGACGGTAGAATTAGGGTTGTTTCATGTATGAACTTTCCTAATGAATTTATAAGACTGACTGGTGTAGATTAGCAATATTTGTGGGATTTTATGTGCATATCCATATCCATATAAGAACTGACAGCTAATGAATTTGAATTGGATATATCCGTATCCCTTTTTAATATCAATGCATATCTCTACTATTAATTTATTATTCTAAATAACTTAATTATATAAGTACTAACACTATTATTATTATTATTATCATTATTATTATTATTATTATTATTATTATTATTATTATTATTATTATTATTATTATTATTATTACGGGTGTTACACAATCTGCACATGCCAAAATGTATTCAGGATTTATTACATATATTTGAAAATATAAATTATTCAATTAAAGAATTTATAATATATTGGTTTAATTGAATTCGTCATAAATATCATATATCATATATATTATAATTTGTTTCAATTTCTATTTTTTTTTAAAATATGTAGAAATATATTCTCTACTAAAAAATAGATTTATTATCTAATATAATAATTTGCTTTAACTCAATTTGTGATAAATATAAAATATATTATAATTTATTTTTAATTTATATCTTTTGAAATATATAGAAGATTTTCTCAATATTTTTATACTAACAAATACATTTATTATCTAAGTATAGAATATTTAAATGGTTGATCACATGGCATGTAGGATGATTCATCACTGGTGTGTAATATTTTTAGGATGACTGTACATTTCTGGATGATTAATCAGCGTTTACGTAGAAACTTAAGGCACAATTACTATATAACCCTTAAAATTAAAAATGATGAAGTATATTTAATAAGGGCAATACAGTCTGCACATGCTAAAAAGTATTCAAGATTTATTATATAGATAGATATGAATTGTACTTCCTCCGTCTTTTTTAAGTAACATATAAGGGATTTAAGTTATTGTTTATTAAGCAACTTTGATTCGAATTTTTAATACAATTATATAAGTTAAAATATAAACAAGTGAGATATTGTTGAATTCATATAATCCGATAGATTTAGAATATCATTTTTTTTAATTATTACTTGCATGCAATTTGAGCTATTTAGATTAAATATATGTATTGAATTGCTTGAAAAATGGGTATGTGATTAAAAAAAAAACCGTAAGTAATATATACTTATATATTTTGTCTCCTGTAATTATTTTATTTTATGAAGGAATAATAATAATAATAATAATAATAATAATAATAATAATAATAATAATAATAATAATAATAATAATAATAATAATAATAATCTATATATATATTAAAGCATTAGTGAACAACCCATCATATATTTAAGGTGGTGTCTCCATTTCAAATTTCTAATTTTTATAGATTTTTGTATTTTTTAATTTATCAATATCAAATTTTCACATTTATTTATTTATTTATTATAGATTTTCAGTTTTTGAAATATATGGAATCCCTACAATATTCACTTTTAAAAAGATTTGAAAGATTTGAATTTGAAATTTTGCATATCTTATTTTATCTATATTATTTTGTATTTTTTTTACTAATTTAAGATTTTTATATTTATTTATTCATTATATGTTTTAGTCTATCGTATAAAATCTATCATTTATTTATAAATTCCCAATCTATCATCCTATCGTGTCACTATATATTCACTATTAAAAAGATTTGAAAGATAAATTTTGAATTTTGCATTTTTTATTTTATCTATGTTGGATTTTATTTATTTGTATTTTTTATTTTATCTATTTTAGATTTTATTATTTTGTATTTTTTATTTTATTTATTTCAAATTTTATTGCAGCATTTAATATTTATTTATAGATTTTCAGTTTTTACACTATAGGATTATTATTACGAGGTTTTGCACTGCAACTAAGAATTATGTTGCATTTATATTTCAAAATGGTGAACATATTGTAATGGCATTAATTTTGTGCAAGTTTGATCTCAATTTTGATTATATTTTTTCGTATGGTGAATGATGTAATCAAAATATGCACTGCACATCAGATTTATTTATTTATGTTAAAGATATATTAATGTATATATGAAAATTCCATTTTTACTTTTTAAAAGATATTTAATTTCCAATTTATATGGATTCCCACAAATTTTAGTTTTAAAAAAAATTGAATTCAAATTTAAATGGAATTTGCAGTGTACATATGGAATTTATATTATTAAAAGATACATTAATGAATATACAAAAAATATTTGGATATATTAATTAATGTATATATAAGCCATGTTTCCACAAAAATATGTTACTTCTCTTAAAATTAATATACAATTATATAGTTGCGAATAGATCCATCAGTAAATAAAGTGTAACGCTCCGAAAATTCAAACCTGATTTTCGCAAGCATTACCGTCGTACTAACTATCCTAAACTAGTGGCCAGCTAATTTAAAACAGCTAGTACCAGGCTGAGCAAACCTAAAGTGATCATCTGATTAATCCAATTTCATGCAGAATCTAAAGTAAAATAAAACACATAGGCAAGAAGATAATCCCCACATAACAACTGAATAAAAATAATCCCTGTCAGAGTATCAGGCTACAAGCCTTTCAAACATAGTCTGGCATACTGCCAATATATCAGAAACAAGGCTACCAACCCAAGCAGTATACACATAAGGCCACAGGCCGACAGAATGTAAATCCTAGGCTCACAGGCCTCAACTAGTCAATAAAGTATCAAGTCATAGCAATCAACAGAGTACCACGTAAATAAACATAATAAAAAGACATGAGAATCCTATCTATGTGATCTCTCATCCCCAATCATGCTCCAGCACCTCCAGCAGGATCTATAAAACAGACAAAAGCAAATGGAGTCAGTACAACGTACTGAGCAAGGCTACGTGCCGGGGAGTAAGGGAAAACAGAGCAACAAGAGTAAATAAATAATAATAATAAAGGATAAAAACAAGAATAACAAAACAGAGTATAAATAAATCAATTAATCATCGCACCGTCCCATACCGGTGGTTCAACCACAATCATACAATTTATGCACATGATGCAAGGCCTAACATACACCTATCTATCCTATGTGCACATGCAAGTGAATATGTCTAGTCGGCACCTAAAACCCGGGCGGTATGAACCCACAGGTGAGGATATCATCAACTTCAACCCGTTCCAGGGTAACATACACCATCCCCACAGGGACCACATGCATCACAACCCAAATCATACACCCCGAAGGGCCAACAGGCATCACATCCAATAATCCACCCCGAAGGGCCATCGGGACTCAACAACACCTGTGAAGGCTTGCCCGATCAATCATAAACATCATAACAACCCGTCAGGATCAACACCTTCAATTCTATCATGATTCAATGCACCTGCCACCCATCACAGAAATCAAACACTTAGGTAGTAGTCTCACAAACTTGCAGATATTCACATATTTTAATAATTCACGGTATAACATATAAAATACTCAATTCATACTTAATTAAAATTAACATTCCATAAAACCTCCAATTAGAAAATCCTTAACAGTTCCATGTAGGCTTAAAACAATTAAACATTTTATACACCACTTACACTGCTTGGAGCCGCACTACTCAATTCTTTTGCAAAGACAATTAAACTACAAGCCAATACCTACGGGAACGTATAGTGATGATACACATGATTAAAGACAAGTCAAATGAGTTCTATCTAAGATGAAAGGATTAATTAATTATATATATATATATATAAGTATAAGTGCAAACAATACTACCAAGGTTCATCTGTTCAATGCCGCTCACCACCACCGATTGGATTTGACAAATAATTACCATGAACACATAGAAGTGAAATGTAGTGCACTGACTCAAATTAAGATAATTACTCAAATCCACACAGACCCATATACTTGCACAGAGACCGGATAACATGTATAAACAATTCGATATTCCATAACGATATTAGTAATTGTATATCGACACCAATATGCACGATTAACCGTTGCCGGAAATCACCCCCAATACTCCCCAAATACGTAATTTAAGCACACAAATCCCTTGCCTGGAAAAACGATTAAACACCTCCGAATGTCCAATTCGATCGATCGATCAACTCACAAATCCCAAATCCTACCAATTCAAACATCTCCAAATCACCACCAAAACGAACGAAATAAAAATCATTGCGAAGAAGACGACGAGGAGAATCACTTACCAACAACCGATTAATCAATCGGCCAAGAAACGCGATAGTTTGAACGAGCCGAAGATTACTCCAAACCCTCCTCCCTCTCTCGGCCGTTCTCTCCTTCTCTCTCGTTTCTTGTTTTCTTTCTTTCCCTCAAATTAAAAAAAAACCCCATTTAACTCCCAATAATAGAATAATTACAAACGACCCCCCATTCCTTCTCAAGTACAACAAATTGACCCCATCCGGACTGAAATGCAAAAATAACCATATACCAAATTATTTAAATAGTCCAATTAATTAAATCGG